>VWZO01017839.1:1486-127096 GCA_013396975.1 Bucco capensis
TTCTGTGTGACCCCATCTAGGGTGATCTGCTCTGGCAGGGGGGGTTGGACTAGATGATCTTTCTAAATCCCTTCCAACCCCTAACATTCTATGATTCTATGGAATGTCTTGCAGAAATCAGAATGGAACCCAAGATTTTGAATGCTACCCACCTCTATCTGCTAGTGTCCTTCCTGCTCCTACTGCAGGGCTGGCTTCTGCTCTGAGATGACTCTACCAGAATACTCATACTTTGCCATCAGAATGGTGAAGAGAGGAATGTATCCCTTCTCATCCATCTTTGGCTTCTGTAGTTTTATTATGATTCTGCTCTTCAACCCAAAAACCATTTAAAAGGGGCACAGAAAGAGAACAAAACCCCTATGTGTAAGGAAATCTTTTTACTAGGAAAAGAAGCAGGACAGATTGACTCTAATAATGCAATATTTAAATGTTTTTTTCCTCTGCTTAGAAATTCTTTTGCACAGGTCCATTATGCTGTACTTACATTGCAATTGCTCATTGACCATTTAATTACAGAAGGCTGTCACCTTTACTCATACTCAGTACATGACTTCCAAATAGTCACTTTGGTATGAAGGAGGTGAGGGCCACTTCACCTGGTAGCAGTAGTCAATATGAATAGAGGGAGCAAAACCTGGCCTGCAATAATTACCTTGTAGCAACATAGTGTTTACATAGTAATTACCTTATTATTTTTATGGAAAAATACAAGATTATTTTTGTCCTCTAGCCCAGAGTGCAGGCCACACCATAATTACTTTTGGGCATAAGCATAATTGTCTAAATACACTTTTTATCTCTCTGCCTCCATTCTACATGCACACAGTTAAATATGTTCACTGTACACAGTTACTCTGAGCATTTATCATTGCATCTTGTTTAAGTCCTGCATCAAATAGTTGCTTCCTTATACGTTAACCTCATATATTAAAAGGGGTTTTGTTTGTGGGTTGTTTTTGGTGTTGTTGTTTTGGTTTTTTTTGAAAAAGCAATCGCAATGTCTACCTAGATTTACTTTTCTTAGCCCATTATTCTGCCTGTTGAGACAATGGGTCAAATGCTTTTGCCTCTGGGAACATCAGTTAAAATCAAATTTTAAAGTTTAAATGGACTCAGAGATATACACTGTGTGTCCTTGACAGATGGGGCTAGACACTTGCTATAGTCTGACAAGAATATATTGACTCACTAGCTCACCTTCTCTTCACAGGGAGAAGTACTCCACTGATGAGGAGGTTTCAGGAGTACATTACATGAGGATGTTTAAGATATGGGTAGTGTTGCCTGAAAAGACAGAGCTGGAGGGAGAAGAGAGAAAGAGATAGTATTAGAGAACCAACTTGCCAACTTAAACAACAGTCAGTCTCAATCCTGAACTGACACTGTAGGTGGATTTTTACAGCAGTTGTGAACACTACGAATTGGGACCAAATCTGAACATTCTGTAGCATGGCTCAAAAATAGCTTAGACCAAGCCAGTTATTTCCCTGTACGTCCTGGCCATCAGTTTCTGGACATTGCCATGATTGGTGCAGAAAGTGAAAGAGACAACTGTACCCAAGCCTTGGATAAGAAGCGACCAAAACATCAGTTAGTGTGAATTTATTTAACATCAGTAGGTTTGTGTCTGTTGACATGGAAGAGGATCAAACTCGGAGCAGACTCAGAAGAGTATGATCAGGTGGGATACAATAAATGTCTTTAAGAAGAAACATTCTATTTTAATAACATTCAGCAAGAATTCAGGTGAGAAGTGCTTCTTATATATGAGAGACATGAACTCCATATTTAAAAGATGTATTTTTTTTGACTGTTCATTCTATTTTTAATATTGTCCATAAGTATCTCTTAAATCTGCTTGTCTTCCCTGTATGCAGTGATCATTGAATAAAGAAATGGAAGATAATACAGTAAAAGATCAGCTAATAATCTAACCACCATTTTTTAAAGGAAATTGTCAGATATACTATTTGGTACTTGGCTATTTATGTTAATACATTACCTGAAATGTAAGTAGATTTGGGTGTCTATTGCACTGAAGACATGACAAAGATTTATAAAGCTTCATCTCAATGAGTAGAACTCTCTGAGAATATTGACAGTGACTAATGCTGCCAATGTCTCAATGGCAACACTCTAAACCTTACCCATTTTCTACAGAGAACAATCATATTACTACCGATTAGTTCTTTCTATCCATAAATGAAAATCCTCCTTGCTTATTGATTCACTTAGTTCAGTCATTTATGATACACTTGAGTAGATATATTCTAGTTAGAAAAGGTTGGGATGCTTTCTTCTGGTCAGTGATGTGGTTGGAGAATCAAGTTTGCAATCATGAGACATTTTACATCTCTAATAAAAACCTGCACGTAGTTTTGTGGCTGTCAAGGGTTTAGGGCTGGGCCAACCACTAATTCAGTGACATATGTTCTCTATTACCCCTTTTTCCCCAATCCAGGAAGCAAAAAAGGAAGTAACAGAAAGAGAGAAAGATTTGTGAATTGGAAATGAAAAAATTAACTTACTTTAATGAAAATAATAACAGTAAAATTAAATGTATATACAAAACTAATACCACACCCACACATGCCTTGATGGCAACTACATCACCATCATTACTGATACTGTGGCAGAAGGACTCAGCAGCAGACAGGAATCAGATTCAGGTGCTGGATCCTGGAACTAGATTCAGGAACTCTAAGATCAAAAGAAGAACAAACAGACTCCTGCAGCAGCAGAACTGGACTTCTGATCCTCACAGAGTTACCAGTCCACCACCTCGGATGGCTCAGGTGCCCAAACTTCAGGCCTAAACTTCTCCTTTTTTGTGTTTGCTGTTAGGTGCTAAATAGCTTAATCATGGAGCTGCCCTGTTTGGGTCTTAAGCTCTATGTAAGAGACCCCTAGGCCCAAGCTTGATGTGAAAGTTTCAGGAACTGACCCTCAGTTTTATACGGAATATGATGTATATGGCATGGAAAACCTTCTTAGTCAGTTCAGGGTTACAACTCAAATAAGGACAGTGGCTTATAGAAAGTATTTTTGGTCTTTGACCACCATGTCATTCAGCACACATTGATCTGGCCAGCAGAAAACCAAAGGAACACATCTTTTAGCTAATTGCATGTTCGCTGCCAAAAATACGTAATTCATTTTGAGAGACCCTTGTTTGTGAATGAACAGATAAGAAGGAAAAGAAGGATACAGAAACATGAGCATGGGAAGAAAGAATGGTAAGAGAGAAAATAGGCAAGAGAAATAATGAAATATGACTCATGGTGAAAAGGGAAAGAGTAAGGCTTCAGAAAATACTTTTTTAGCAGATAATGGTGTATGAAGTCTTCTTTAAAGTGTGTGATGTGCCCTCTAAAAATATTAAATATCTCACTGTCTCCATGAGTCAACATGAGTTAGTTTTCTTACCTAGACAGGATTTCCACCACTACTTACAGTTATCTGAGAACTACAGTGGGATTTTCTGATCTGTTATAAAACTCTGGTGGACTGGATCTATTTTCTAAAGACTATCTGGGAACTTCAGTAACTAAATGCCTGTAGTGGGGCAGTGGAGCAGTTCAGGGGGGAACAGGGTTTCATCTTACAGACTGCAAAAAGTAGTTAGCAGGACAGAGCTGACAAATAATTGCCAAAAGCTGTCTTCTTGTTTATTCTGGCTCAGTATGGAATTCCCTAGTCTTTGAATGCTCTGGAACCGTGATGAAAATGTGTTGAGGTCAAAACAACAACAACTAACAATTCTTGAGGACTTTGCAAACAACTGAAGTATGGGGGCTCTTCCACAGCTAAAAGATACATAGTAGCTATGTTGTGACCTTTCAAATTGTTTCCCTCGGGATGCCTAATGGGCCTAACACAAGTCCTAGAGGAATAATTCTCCCCACGAACCTTTGTATAGTTCACTTAAGAGAGAAAGCTGGACTTGAAATAGTGTCAGAAGCAAAGGTCAGTGCTTTATTTACATGAGCTTCATATGCTAGACTTCTCCCCTCTGCTTTCTCTTTCCTTCCCCAGAGATGTCTACTTAAGTCATTCCATCCCATGAACTACTTCTTAGCGACAATTTTTCTTCATCCACAAGCCAGGGCTAAAGCAAGTCTTGTCTTATAAGACGCATATTCAGGCAGTAATATGTTAAGTAAAATCAGATTTTGTCCCATAATTTATGTGCTTTACCTCTGCTATCTGACGTTTTCCTAGATTTCACTATATACCACAGAACAAAGCATGTATTTGCTGCTAGAAACAACAGCAAAATTAGCATTTGGGAAAAAGTACAATTGAGTTCCATGTTTTACAGGGAAGAGTTGCAAATCTTGTGAAATCCTCAGAAGACAAGGTCCTTATTACAAGAGGACCTATTAGACTTGAAAAACTCACTGCCTCTTCTGGAACAGCCTCCACTTTCAACCACAGTTGGGTTTGTTTTTTTTCTCTAGTTGTTAGACAGAAAACTCATTTAACAAAGTTGGGTTTCATCTGGTGACTCTTAATATCAGTGGAAATGTTTCTGCTGACTTCAATGGGAGCTCTGTGCAGCTCCTGAATTGCTATCATTTTCCAGCTAGTGAAGACACTTGAGCATCTGGTGCTGTTCTAGCAAGCTTCTTACACAGCTTTGGTGAGAATTTTGAAGCTGACATAGAATTTTCTAGGGCTCACAAGCTCTTTGTATCTTCTTTTCTTTTTAGAAACACTCTTGACACGATTGTGATACTGTTTGAAAATGAAAAAATAGAAGAGAAAGCTAAACTGAGAATTGTAAAACATTCTGGGCAAGTGTTTGCTTGAGTTTAAAAATGGACTTGCTTCTCTGTGCTTATACAATTTTTTAGCACTTTGGAAGAACTGAGACATGTGATGGCTCTTGGAACGTGGAGTTCAACTCAAACCACCCCCACCCCCCCAGACTCTGCAGGCAATATGGGTCTCAGTTGTGAAGAAATAGCCATGCTGAAGGCAATACTAGCACAGGCCTCCTGATGCCGTTTCTTTCTGTCTTTGGGTAGGTAGTTCATCTATCCCCCACTGTAATGACTTATTTCTGTCTTGTGGGCTGAGGAACATGGGTTACAATCTTATCATGGAGCCAAATGTATGTATGGCTAGGCTTTGCGAATGAANGCCAAATAATGTCTTAAGAAAGGCTGAGGTGCCCAGGGAAGACATATGCATCTAATGCAAGTGTAATCCTATTTATCTGTACTTTCCCTTTGGAAATAGATCACCCATTTTTCCATCCTGTAAAACAAACCTTATTATTTTTCACTATGATGGCACTGATGATCTAGAAAAAGGAAAAACACTATGTAATCTATATGATCATTAACAGTGAAGGGGCATGACCAGAATTTCCATATACAGTGTCAAATATTCACAGCAAACTACCTATGCTCTCACTACACAGTGAAAACCTACTAAAATTCTGTGGAATGAGAATCACATTTGGGAAAAAGCAGTCTGCTCAAATATGTGCCATTAGTAGAAAGACTGGCAAATAAATTATCTGCTGTGAATTACGCACTAATACAAGTGCCTATGCGACGTGTGTGTGTGTGAATTCATTTACACATGTCAAGGTATGTATATGTATGCATATGAACATAAGTCTATCTCCTCTCTCTTTCATACATTGATACAGTAAGTGAAACAACTGCCATGTTAATTCTCAGATACTAAAAGTCTCATCTTCTATGCATGCCTGGGTCTACTTGCTTTTTTCATCTGCTTTGAAACATGTCAGTAAAGAGGCTCTCTCCTTGATACCCATTTCCAAAACTCCCACTCACTTACTTCTGAACAAATCCGGGCTTGCCTGTACATGTATGTGTGTTGAGCAAGCCCTCATAAAATGCCTGTCACATCATTATTTTGTTTAAACATTTTTATTTCTCCAGAGAACTTTAAATATACAAACACGTGATTCCATGAGGAAATGATTCAAAAGAGATTACAAATACAGCTATAAATGTCAAAGTTCTCAAAACATTTCACTGGCTCTATCTTCAGAAGAGACTGTTTACAGAGAAAACCCACATCAGTGTGTTTTATTATTGTTATTGTGTGTTAAATGTTACAAATGCAATCTGTTTTCCTTACATGTAAACTAAATACCTTAAGAATCACCTCTAACAGTTGTACTCAGAGATAGAAATATAATCAGGAAGGATATTAAGTAACCTCTTCATGGCAGAAAAGGTTTTTGGGTTTCACAGGACTTTCATCAGAGGCATCTATCCTTAATGTCCCCAGAAATTAATATTTTGCAGTGGATCATCCTTGTGAGCTCTATGTTTGTGAGGGATTGGAACACAGAAAGCTCAAAATGTAGACATTTCAAAACTCAAGTTCTTGCAGACTTGGGATCAGGCCATTTTTATTAAGATGAACCATCAAAGGCTTTTTTTTTAATTTTATTTTTCTCTATGTAATTTTAAATTTCTTTCTGCATCTGCCTTCAAAGTTATGCCTAAGAGACCTCTGCAAAAAGTTCACACTCTTCTTTCTTTGATGAAAAGGCTATCTCCAGAACTGAGTGAGTCTGAGTTAGGAGAATGAAACAAAAAAGAACTGAATTTCCTGTAAAATTCATTGTGTCTAATTCTGACAGTGTAAGTTTAAAATTCACAGCATGGAATGAAGTCTAATACAGAGGACTAGAGTAGCATATATGCGAAATTTGTCACAGATATTTAACTTGTTAGGAAAAATGTTAAGTCTAGAAGATCTTTTTCTTTAGTCTACTTGAAGGTTGATCACAGCTGTTTGCTGCAATTATGGAAAACGACATAATATTTAAATTTCAAAATTTCTTTCTAAAGTCTGCATAGGAATGCTGGACGTAATTTCCCAATAGTCACAGGAACCTGTGGGAGACATTTTGTCTGGAGAGTGGTAGCAGAACATCCATTTTATGTTTCACAAGCTGCAAAGTCTTTCCCTATATTCTCTAAACTTATTGAAAGGCAACATGCACAAAATTTGAATGTGCCACAAGGGGAGATCAGGAGAGGACAGAGATATCACCAGTGCACCAGTCAGTTGTAAGTGCATTTGTTAAAAGCAAATACTTCTGGAAGAAACTATATCTTACCTTCAGAGAAAGAAAAATTCCTCCCAATTCTCTAACCATCTTACATAGGGGGAAAAAAATTCTGTGCAACTGCACATCAAATTCAAATTCCAAATCATATAAATAGTAAATCATGTAAATACAGACTTGTGTATCCCTTATCTTCTTAATGTTATTGCCTTTCACCTTTCTTCACAAGCAGCAGGAAGGGTTAGAAGTGCACAGTTATTTCAACGTGCTTCATTTTAGTTTTGTCTGGAATTAGAGATGTGCTCCTAGATCCCTGATTTTCATCAGTAGCAAAGGGCAAAATTTTTTTCTTAAGCATTCATCCTCACTATGCTCTAAACTGCCAGGAGGAGAATAGAATGTGAGACAATATGACCACAGCCTCCACCAGATTTGAAGCCCTATGGGAATAGTGCACAAAGGGGAGAAAATGTGACAGCTGAGTGGGGCCAAATAATTTACCCTTCATTTTTAGTAGTGAAATTTATTTATTGGCTACAGCTCACTGGCTCAATAGTCCAGGATTAGAGGTTTATCTCCTGAAAGTGGAATGTTTAATTCTACTTTTGATTTTACCCCAAAACAAAGTCTCTGTAATTCTGGTTTTATGATTTATTGGCTGCAGTTTTTCTGAGATGAAAGTAGGAGTTCAGCAATCTGTTCTTGGAAATCCAGCATTTTGCGAGGATTCTCTGTCAGCAAACATGTGATAAGCAAAGACATTTTCTCGAGTTTCAGGCCAGTGGCTTATTCACAAGATAGTTTCCTCTTTGAAAACAGGTCTTCGCTCTTACTGTGTTGCTCTATTGATCAATCTGTTTTGAGAGAGAGAGTGCTCAGGAAAAGGAAGTTTCTTTTTTACCACATTATATCCACTGAATTTGGCTGAGCCAGACATGATTATTCTCCAAATGGAAAGGGTTTTACCCTAAGTATCTTGTAAGCTTTTCTGGATGCTCCTGCAACACACAGTGAAAGGAATCATCTATGCTTTCAGAGACTAACAACTTAACGGAACAACTCCCCATGGCAGGGGAAATGAACACATTGCCTCCTTGCACAAGTCTTTACCCACATCAGTGAATATTTTGTGTCCGTACTGGGAAGGGGAGTAGGCAAAATGACAGGGGTTTGTCAAGCCTGAGGTGAAGGGACTGTGTGACATGAACAGCCTTCAGAGTGAACCCAGTGCTATTGCATACTATGCTGTCTGCGTACATGAGCACATTCATTCCCACAGCACTCAGAGTAAATCCTTACCCTTCAGTGGAGCAGGAAGAGGCCCAAAAAGTTTTGTCTTTATTTTTCTCAAGGAAATTACTTTGTAAAGGATTTTCAAGTCCTTGAGGGCATCCATGGAAAAATAATCCTCATAAGGGAATTTCCTTTAGGAATGTGGTATATGGCAATTGAGAATGAACATTTTTCAGCTCTGATCTGTCCTCAGTTTCTTCTGGACTTGTTCAAAAGCTCATCTTTTTATGTCTTACTTGTCCAGACAGAATTAAAGCCACATTCATTTCTCATCCTGCTTCTGTCCATTGGCTTCTCTGGGGCCAAGGATTGAGAACTTTGTGAATAAACCTTTTCTTTATTCTAGTTTAAAGAATTACATGATATCTAGCCTGTGGACTGAAAGCACAAGAGCTTTGGTCTCTGGCCTTTTGCTAGTAATAGAAAAAATCAAAAGATTTTGATGTTTACAGAAGCCAGAAGCATGTTACCAAAACCTACTTGATCTTCAAAATAGAAATAGAAATTTATCAAGAACAGGTTGCTTTTATGAGACTGGCAGGAGTTCTTCCTTCCCTCTGAGCTGAAAGCACTAGACCAGTGCAGCATTATGACCTAGTTTCCCTGTGAAAGAAATGCAGGCTGCTTGAGTGTGGGACAGGCAGACTTTGGGTTTGTGTTCTGGCCTGTTAACATGACAAACAGTCATACTACTTTCTTCATGGGACAGCAACAGAAAGTCCAGAGACTTTCTAGGAGAAAGAATGTGGTGGGAGGGAAAGTATGCTTTTAGTCTTCCCTCCCCATTGCCATTCACAACCCCTCTAATATCTAAAACTAAATTTTCTAAGTTAAAATCTTGTGTCACATTTTCCTATACTATATCGTATCAAGCAATGTTTTTTAGAAAATATTTGTTCTCCAGATTGCCAAGATGGAAGAAGTAGGAGAGAACTAAATGCACTTGACTTAAGGTTTTTTTGCTTCAGCTTGCAATCCTGAATGGATTATTCCATTTGCTGTACTTTGACTTTTGCTCTTGTGAAAATCGGAACGAAGAGCTATTTACTGCAATTATTTCCCTACCCTCCATTCATGTCTAAAACAGTGACAAAAACATAATGGATCACTTTGTTCATTGAATAAACAACTCACAAATGCAACTTTGTAAGGTACATTCCCAGGAAACAGATCTATAAACCTGGTAAATGCACCAAGACCCCATCAGGGATATTTGAACTAAATCTTAATTTGTCATTCATGAACACTTCCCATGCCCCTCTAAATGAGTTATGTACTGCATCATCGACAGGAAATATAACAGACTGCACATTGGAGATACCAAAAAGGGCTTGTGGGAGTGTTTTATTGAGCATTGCACAGGTGTTAACAATAGAGTGGGTAACAGATCAAAGGATTGTGCAGAAGCCACTTCATAAGTTATAAACTGTTCTTCATACACCTTGTCTGATAATAAACTACGTGTCCACTCTGGCTCCTCTATTCACCCTGTGAGTGATTCCGCAACAGAATAGAGGTGAAGAGCAATGGATATCATTGCTAACTTGACTCCACAGCTTCAATCCCAGATGATTTTTATGACAACTTAGGGAAAGTTTGAGGCTGACCTAAACTGTGATGGTGACAATTCTGGCAAAAAACCTGTACTTGCTCTAAAACTAACTAAATTTTCCACCTCATCAGGCCTTCTGCATGGTGACGATGGCACAGCACCAGTGTGGCATAACTCTTGTGGACAATACCTCAGCATCATGGTGAGATTACATACTCAGATGTCTGAAGGATCTCCTCAGCAATGCAAACCAACTTGGACAGGAGTAAGGAGGAAGTTGCTCCATTTAGGAGGATTGCTTCCAGGCCTCCAAAAATGTCCCATAGAAAAGCCAGAGAGTAGCACGTTAGTTTTCAGATAAGGACTTTGTAACAGTCACTGATTCACAGAAGAGGAAGATTTGAGGTTACTAGATGATTGACATGATGCAAGGGTACCCTAATAGCTGCACATCTGCCTTCTCAATCTTCCCTGTCTCTTTCCCATCCACATATGAGCTCTATTATCTGTCCTGATTAACAAATGAGGGTGTGAAAGACCAAATGACTGGGGTCATAGTATCTAACTTGTAAGTCACGATAAAACTCTAACTTAATCTGCTCTGATTGTGTTTCAGTTTGCAAGCTTTCTCCCCAGTGTTCTGTGTGCTTGAGAGCTTTGCTTCAGATCAGTAGTCATGATGTCAAGTGCTGGGCAGTGGGTTGAAACGACTTTATCTTGATGTGATAAAATAAAAGTGCATTACAAATGGCAGTGACAAGGTTTTACTATTGTCAATCTCACTGAAAAATGGATGTAAAAAATGTCTGCCCACTGGGCCCAAAAGTTGTTACTGCACTGACTTTGTTACAGAGGCACTTGTGTTTTTTGAGACCAAAGAAACAAATGGAGACAGAAATACTGATTTCCATGTATACATTCTCTTAACATCTTCTCAGCTTAAAGTTCACTTCACGTCCTTGAGTCTCCCAAACAGCACAGTAATGAATATGGAAGAAAAATGCATGTTTTTGACTCAGCATCAACAGAGTACGACTCAGCATCATGAGCAAACAGTGCACGCTTCTGTGAAAAGAAGAGCAGAGTGAAAGAGTCCTCCTCCTAAAGGTTATTATTTTTGTCTGAAGAACAGAGACACATAGCAGGCAAGGCACACTGTCTAGTGTGCTAGTCATTGCACCAAAAACATTAGGGGCACTTCTTACTCTGAAGAACTTGCAGACAAATTGGGATTGTTTTGCTTGTTTTATAAAAGAGCAACAGAAGCAAGCAATGATCAAAGGACTACATCCCATTCTGGTGTCCAAACAAAAGAGGACTTGCCCTCTTTCTCACAGCAACCTCACGTAGGAAGTATTGCTGACTCCCAGTATCTAAGCTGCAAAGAGAGGTACTTTATTTGGAAAAGCCCAGCTTACTAACAGACAGGGTAAGAAAATAAAAACGTTGCATCCAGGCACTTGCATTTTGAAGTTTTGAAAGCAGATATTTTTTCTCCCAGTTTATTAATTTGTTCTTCCAATCAGTCAGTTCCACAAAGATGCAGCTCCCCAGGCACACACCATGCTAGCAAACCTGCATCTACAGAAGGTCCCTCCTTACGCTATATGCAAATCCTTCTGGAAGCTGGGAATCATTTGACTTACGAGGTTCCTGTCTCCTATACCCAAGTCATTCATCTAATTTACATGTATTCAGCTGCTTGTTTGTTTGCTTAGCATGCTAAGTATCAGTTTTTAGAGAGAGTCACCATCTATATATGCACTTTGCAGGATGTGCTCATGTGTTTCACAATCCTATTTCTCCGTTTACCTCTTGTTAACTCCCTGGAGAGGATTGTGATGAGGTCTCCTATGTACCACATGAAGACTTATTTCCATTCTGTATAGTATATATGAGATAATGTGCTTCTTTATCCACCCTTGCTGTTGGGCTGACCCCTTTTTTCTATGGTCTTCTCTCTCTTTTCTTGGCAAATGAGATGTAGACATTGTTTTGTATTCTTTACGTTTACCAAAATAAATTATGAGCAGTACGCACCACAACAGAGTGAGTGGGTCAGAAAATTGTCTTACACACTATTAGGAATCACTGAAAGAATGGCTTCATAAATCATTCCAGGGAAAAGCAGTCTCCAGCCAAAGCTGTGGCATAACCTTTTGTGACATATAACTTTAAAACTCAAGTTCAGCTGAACAGAAATTTGTCCTTTAAAAAAACCCTAGCACCTAAAGGGAAATTAAAGACAGGCTGTTCCCTCTTTTTTCTTGTAATGAATATTTTTCAAATTTTCAAACATGGTGCCTGAAGAACACATATTTGCATATGGACACCTTCTAAAATGTGGCTAGACTTTTAGAGATGATGACTCAACTTTCCACTGACGATAACGGGGTTTGGTCAGGCCCGCTGTTTGCACATGCCTTGTAGGTAAACAGAAACTTTAACATCTCTTGCTTGTAATCCTCTCATACATGCAGAGAACAAAATTCACCATGTGAAGTAAGGAAGGAATAAAATAAACACACAGGTCATGCTTGCCAACAAAAGCAAACAGCAGGCCCTCCAAAGCAGCCTAAAAAAACCCGCATGTGAACAGTTCTGGAGTCTCAGTGTTGTTTTAACATAACCCCTTCTGGGACTACCATGGTAATTGCTGCAAGAAAAATCATTTTCATCTAACTATGCTGTATTTCAAGCCATTGCCTAGATTATCCTTAAGTACCTTTGACCCCAGGGAAATTTAAATTTAACATTTTTTAACATTGCATTTACCAATTCTATATTACCATTACCATTATTTGAAGATGTATATTTCACAGTCTATGTGACCTGGTGTAGGTAAGATATAATTGAGGCTGGTCAAAGTAAACAATTGTTTCATAAGCTGTTCTGGGAACTGATCAATGTGTTAATGTCATATCTTACTGAGCTAATTGATCAAGTGAAAAAAAGAAACAAGAGAGGTTTTTATCCATCTGCTTTCACAGAGCACTGTTCCAGCCTGTACCATGAACTCCTCCCTATTTACAGCTGCAGGTAACTCCTGGCTGATGAGAGTGAGGCAAAAGACTTTCTCCTGAAGAAAAGTTACTGCACATATTGGACTGTAGCACATTCAGAATGTAAGAGAAATTATCCACTCACGCCCCTTGAGATCTAGAGGGCAGAAATTAATGGTTCATACGGTGTTTCTCTAGCTGCTGAGTAGCATCTCCATGAGAATGATGTGCGCAAGATAAATGTTGTCTTCTACGATGCCTTTTGGAAAGCTGTAGTATAAGCACCAGAATAATGTCAACAACACTCATATTGAGGGAAGTGAGATCTGCAAGAAAAAGATCTAGAGCTTATAAAAGCCTGGAGAAAAAACTAAGAGTTGTGTAAAAAAATTCTAGAAATAGTAAGAATCTTTATTTGCCATTCAGCTGTCCTCTCTTTTTTCTATTAAAGTTTTTTGGGGAAAAAAAGACAACAGTTCATTTATTTTATTAACATCTTTTTTTTTCTTTTTTTCCCAGGAGAGTTAGATGGGTGCAGACAGCAAGGATGGAGAGGATTATTTTTGCCTAGTACCAAGTGTATTAATTATATACCTAGCATATAATTAGGGTATAGCTAAGAATCTTGGGATAATTACAGGAAATGGAGAACAGAGGCTGAATATTTGAAAAAAATCTTCCTGTTTGTACTGAGCTGTAGAACAGTTGCCCAGAAGAAATGTTCATTGTTTTGCTTATGTAAAAATGTGATGGACTATAAATTGTGAAATACATCTTATAAATGTCTTCACTTTCAAAACATAATTCTTACTTTAAGTTCAAAATGATCCACATCTGTTGGTGTTCTCTGGTTGTACCTTGTGCATTGTTTGTATCAGAAATAGGAGATCACAGGACTGAGGTTAAAGAGTTGTTCATGTGCTTGAAATCGTGGATAATTTGCTTTCCCATGCATCCCTTCTGCTGCTGTTACTGTTTCAATGACAATTGCTCAGCTCTTCCCCACATAGTTTCTAACTTGTTGCTTAGGGAAAATGCAACCTCTACTGGGAACTACATGACAAGGAGCAACATTTCCATGGAAGTAAGATGGACAGGATGCAGGAACAAGTCTCTCCTAACCCTAACCTTGGAGATTATCTGAAAATGAGAAGGAAAAGTTCAAGAGGAGAAAAGAAGGAGGAATGAGTCCCTCCTGCTGCTAGCATAAGAAGACCAGACAGAATGAAGCCACCATTCATTTGGCTGTGAAAGATGTCATATTCTGGCATGTCATATTGCTCAGCCAGCAGCATGGTTATAAGCAGAAACTCTTCCAACTGTATTAGCTACAAGGATGGAGAATTTACAGGAGCAATACCATGGAAGCTTTGGTAAGTGCTTGAGTGCCTCATTTTGCCGAACACCAACTCCAAAGCCTGACTCACCAGTAAACTTTGCAGTCCACTGCTTTGTCTGAACATTTCTGAGGGCTTCCCACAGCATCTGCAATCATCCCTTAAAGGTGTTCAAGAGCATGCAGACTCCAGTCTGCCCCAGAGTATGAACAAGGGTACCCAGGTGAAGCACAGGAAAAGCATTTGAAATGTCCTTTTAGTGACCACGGGGCTTTGGTCTATGCCATTAGTATTGACAAAGATTGGATTATTTATATACTTTTTCTGCTTGTAGTGTGTGCCACTTGCTTAATCTGAGTTTCTTGAGGGCAGAGAAAAGGGAAGACTGAAAATTACAACTAGTATTTTGAACTGCAGGAGAATATCCCTGGTTTTCTTTTGTTCTTTGCAGGAAACAATTGCTATCATCTTTCTAGGAGAAAGTGTCCTTACATTGAATCTCAGAAGTTTTATAAATGTCTTAAAAATATTTTTTTTTATCATTTGGGGTTTTTCCTGTTGGTTCTCCACTCTCTCCACTGTTTTACTTCAGAGAAGCTAAGTATACTGTGCATAAACAGCCACACCATAATCTACTTTCTTTTTTTTCCCCAGATTTTTGCCTGTTTTTAACAACTTTCAATCAGACAATCTGCAGTTGTAATAAAACAATAGATGTTTGTTATTACTGCTATTACATTATTATACTGTACACTATTAGAATTTAATTGTAAACTTGAATTCTGTGGTGCATTTTTACAGTTTTCTATGATTTGCAAGTGTTTGGGGGGGGGCATTTACATAAAAAGCAGAACTGTTTTCCTGAATCCTACAATAAATTTCGTTTTGTAGATCTGTTTTAAAAGAGTAATGTCACTTATTTTTGTTTACCTTAGTAATACGTTCTGCCTCTAGTTGGTCACAATTTTCATTTAAGGAAAGGATTTGATGTCTCAGAGACATTGGCAGATCCTGTCAGTGAATCCCACTGCCTGTGGGAAGTGCTGATTGATATTCAGAGCTTTAACACTTCCCATTTTGCTGAAGGAGGAGCTTCATCACAGACATTCTAGCTCTTCGGTCCCTATTTTTCACTTTTTTACATCTCAGCTATGTGTCTCGTGACGTGCTACAGCTACAGTATTGAATTCCTCATCAGAGAGCTTTCTGAAAGCAAGATAATGCTCCTGCAGTCTCAGTAGTTAGTGTCCTCTGGGAGGTAAAACATCAGTTGTGGGTATTGACAGGACCTACATTTTCCTTGCTTTGCACTTGGTGCAACAACAACAAAAAATTCTTGAACAGAGAGCATTTATTTAAGGTTGTACATCTTGCCATGCCCTGAGACAAACACTAGTTAGAGAACAAGCAGATTTCAAAGCCCTCTGGGCATCTGTACAGGTTGCTGCATGGAGGGCAGCAATTGTCCCTGCTGTGGTCCCAGGTCAGTAATGGTTTTGAAGGGTTTGCAGGCACACCAGCATATCTATAGGGTACAGCAAATCACAAGGCACAGAGGTATGACCTGGAGCTGAGCAAAAGCAAAAATTGTGGCTCTAGACATGAAGCTGATGATCCTGTTCTTTCATTCTCTGGATGACAGATAATCCATTTTATAGGCATTTGCTGAATGAGATAGGAGAGTTTGACCTGTGATTTTTTTGTCCCCTATGAGGAAGTTTGTCATTCTCAACTGCTCTCTTGCTGCTTTATCTGTCAACTCCTTCTCTTCATGTCCTTTTTAGCTGGGTGAAGTTTATATGTTTCAACCATATGGTAACTAGCAATTGCTTAAGTTAAAATCATGCTGCTGAGCTGAGTAGAGAGCCAGTTATGAGCCCAGAAAGCAACACAGACTCTGCTTTTCCTACAGCACAACACAGAGGCATTATAAAAGTTTCCTTCATGCTCATGTTTTCAGCAGCTTCCCCTACTCAGCTAAAGGCCTAACCTTGTGCTTCTTTCTGAACATGGCTGACAAGGGCCATTCTGAATGTGGCCCTGGAGCTGTGATAGGTTCTAATAATCTCAGCCTTTTTTTTTCTTCTTTTTTTTTTATTTCCCTCAATAAAGATATTTATTTTATCTACTTTTTTAAAAACAACCAAACTAACAGACAAAGCAGCTATCATGGAAAGGTGGGTCCCAAGGTCTGCAGGAAGGCAGCAGCTTTTGGTGAAGAGCTTCAGGAAAAGTCCAAAGGCCCCAGGGGTGGGAGTGCTCTTTCAGCATTTCTTGGAGACTGGAAAGGAAAGGACAATGGATTTAGTCTCCGGGCAAGTTATTTCTATTAGATCTTACAAGACAGTAAAGGTGGGGGTGGCTCTGTGAAAAGCTTGGGCATCTTCACTGCCCCAGTGCCTCCAAGAGAAGATGCCACTATAGCCTGCTGCCACACCTGTGCTGCCTTGGGGAGCAGGGAGGCAAAGGCAGCCCTGGAATGATGATCAAGGGAGTTGAAGCAATAAAGTGGAGAACTGCATTCACCAGGTCAAATGCCTGGTGGAGGATGTGCTAGCAGTACGGAGTTCCCAGAAAGCTGAGTGGTTGACCTTGCTATGAGAGCAACAGGTAGCAAATAAAGCGAGCAGTTACAGAAGTGAGCGGTGGGGTAATGACCAGTGCTTCCTTGGCTAAGCCTGACACCCAGAGTTGTGATCGCTGTGGAAATGTTGCACCTCCGTGAGGGTCAGTGGGTCAGAGGAGGAAAGCAGTGACTTGTCACCTGTGTCGTCGCTCCTCCTTGCCAAAGGAAGGCTTGGACTATGGCCAGCATGTCCTAGAGGTTGGTAGTTAGCCACAGGGGATTATTTATATGCTCTTAATTTACTTCTATTTTCTGTTCCCCTCTCCCTTTTTCTATAGATGTTCTGCTGTTTAAATCCATGTGCTTAACTCATGGTGTATGAAGGAAAAAAAGAGTGTTCTGGTACACCCAAGCTATGGGTTTCCTCAGATTCCTGGGTTTGGAGTTTATGCCAGGAGTTCAACATGTCAGAGAGAATTCCCTAGAGGCCACTAGCGGCTGCCAAAAAACATCCTGGCAGATGGGTTGCAACTCCATGTCTCGATGCAAGTGAGTGGGAGGACATGCATGCTCAGCATGTCATGGCCCTGACACCTTCCTGCACTCACATTGCTCTTCAGCAGCTGTTGTGCTCTTGGGTGGACCCTGCCCAGCAAAGGGAATGTTCCTTGCATACAGCTATTGATCTCAACAAGCATTGCTGTAAATGATCACTTAGAGTGTTGGTCTGTAATCAGGATGAAGCTGAGATGTATTAAAGTTCCCCTCCTCAAGGGCCAGGGGTATTTATCTGAATTCAGTGGGTCCTCATTTGCCTGGTGACAGGACTGTACAGATCCTCAATCACCTCCTTTTTATTTTCACAGCATCAGACTCCTTTATTCTTGAAGACTAGAAGGGCTAACCCCTCTGAAACAAAAAACCTTGTCAGAGGTTAAAAAAACCCAAAACACTAATTAAAATAAAATAACTAGGAACATAGGGGGTGCTGGTGGATGAGAAGCTGGACATGAGCAAACAGTGCACGCTGGCAGCCCAGAAGGCCAATGGCATCCTGGGCTGCATCAAAAGAAGCTTGGCCAGCAGATCCGGAGAGGTAATTCTTCCACTTTACTCTGCTCTACTGAGATCTCATCTGGAATACTGTGTCCAGTTCTGGAGCCCTCAATACAGAAAGGACATGGATCTGATGGAGCAGGTCCAGAGGAGGGCCACGAAAATGATCAGGAGGCTGGAACACCTCTCCTATGAGGACAGGCTGAGGAAGCTGGGATTGTTCAGCCTGGAAAAGAGAAGAGTTCGGGGGGACCTAATAGTGACTTGCCAGTACATAAAAGGAACTTACAAGAAGGCTGGAGAGGACCTATTTACAAAGGCCTGTAGTGAAAGGACAAGGGGCAATGGTTTTAAATTGGAGATGAGTCGATTTAGACTTGATACTAGGAAAAAGTTCCTCACCACGAGGGTGGTGAAACGCTGGAACAGTTTGCCCAGGGAGGTGGTTGAGGCCCCATCCCTGGAGGCATTCAAGGTGAGGCTTGACAGGGCTCTGGGCAACCTGATCTAGTTGGGGATGGCCCTGCCCACTGCAGGGGGGTTGGACTAGATGACCTCCAGAGGTCCCTACCAACCCAAATGATTCTGTGATTCTGTGATAGTGACAATGTTTGCCCACAACGCAAGTTCCTGCAGGTTTTATTTTTCAACATTCCAGAAAATAACCACTGAAAATGTTGTTGTCTGTGTTGTTTGTAGGGTGGTTTTTTTTTTATTTTGGGTTTTGGTTTTGGCTTTTTTCAAGCATCTACATGCAAAGTCCTTTCAGTAGCATGGTAGTTTCTCATTTAGCACATTGTGGTTTGCAAAAAGGCAGTATTTTCTTAGCGCACTCTAAATTATTTGAAGCTTTTTTCTAAAATAACAAATTAGTGCTCACCTTAGCCAAACCCACAAATATTTGTACAATTAAACAGCAAGCTTTGTAGTCAGAGTAGGAAAAGCATTCCCTTGTATTTTGTGGCGCCAAGCAGATTTTTTTGTCCCACTAGATTAAGTTAGATTAACCAATCAGGTAAAAAAAGCAACATCAAATGTATTAGCAATAAACTAAAGTCTTCTTTTGTAGAAATGCTCGATTCATTAGCTTTGGTATTTGGAAAGACTGAAATGCTGTGGAGGTAGGATGGAGATAAGGTCTTATCTGGCAATTATATCTATGGGGTTTAGAGGATTAGGGAGGCTAACTGTAGCATGCAGGTGGGTCAAAATCAAGTGAATATAAAGAAAGCAAGGTGGCATGTTACCTTCAACTATGCCTCTTAGAAATATCTCTGTTTTAGTCCTTATGTAAGTTGCTTGTTATGTAAGTGACCTCATCTCAGTCTTCCTAGGTTTTACCTCCTGTCCATGGCAGGCAACAGGGAAGAAGGTAGAAGTGAGAATAAAACAGGCTAAAAAGGGAAAGGAGAGAGATGAACTATTTCATCGACCCGGAGCAGATCTAAGAGCTCTGAAGGCAAGGGCACTGTGCCAGCACAGAGAGGATTGGTATGTAAAGTGCCTCACAGTGAGACAGTTTTCTGTGTGAGGAAACAGGGAGACTCTGCTATGGGAACAGGACAACATGTGTGTGTGTATCCTGCATCTCCTGGCCTGCAGGATACTGATTTGGTAAAGACCCTTTCCTGTTGGGGCAGGACAGAAGTGGGATTTAGGTTGTAGTTGTCAGTGTCCACTTAATTTACTATTTCCTGTGATGACTGAGAGATAGGAAAGGAAGTCACTGATCATCAGAAGTAAACATGCTATTTTATGTGTGATACATCATCCCTATATTGATATATATAACTTGTTCACTCTCTCTGTAACAGTGGACAAGTGAAGGACAAATATTTCAAAAGTAGTTTTAAAGTGACCCATGTAGCTGATAAAAAGGATATGAACCTACCCCTCTGATCCCTTCCCCCCCAAAAAACCCCACTGCTGTTTTGTGGAAAGTGTTGACATACTAGAAACTATTCCATTGCTTTAACATAGAATTTCAGCCTTTTTGTTTCCAGGGATATTTTCATAAAGACATGGTCTTTATTGCTTGAGAGATCATCTGCTCCTGCTGCTTATTCATCACTTGCAGCCGTATAACACACAGTCCTCTGTGACATCATAATCATCTCCAAAGCAACTAATTATGATGCCACAATCACAGGAGTGACTTCAAGTGAGGAATAAGCAGCAGGAGCAAATGAACTTGCTAAGTAACAAATAGTCTGTTTTCAGGCAAATGTCCCTAGTAATAAAATAGGAGGAGGGGAAAACCTACAGAAAACATGACACATGGCCAGAAATGTTCCTAAATAGAACATTTAACAAAGTTTTCACAAACGCCTCTTTGATGTCACATGCTGTAACTAGCTTCTCTGGGCCAAATTCTGAAAAACTGGACTAACTCCAAGGATTTGAGTCACTTGTATTGGCAAGGAAAAAAATGCACCAGATTACTTCAGATTTGCCCCAGTGTAACTGAACCTACTATGGAAATAGAAAGAGAGTGATATCACAAGAGGCTTTTGTATTCAGATTAGGTACAAGAGAAGAAAATTGATCGGAATGATAATTCTCAAACAACAATGGCTTTAAATTGATTTAGTTAGAATTTGGCTTTGTAGAGTCAATGGCTGTGAATGCAAGGCATGAAAAAGAAACCATCCTTTCACCTGTGTTACAAGGCTACTATAATCTTGAAAAGAGAGCCCTGAATAAGAAGACTAAAATGATAAAGGTGACTTTGGCAGGAAAATGCCAAGGCAAACCTCAAGTTTCTTGTGGATCTGCTTGGTTTTGAAGAAAGGGTAAAAAAAAAAAAGGTTAGGTTTTTTTTTGAAAACTGAAGACTGGGTGAAGAAGTAGTGTGGTTGGATTTTGTGGTTGTTGGGTTTTGGTTGTTTGGTTTTTTTTAATTTACAGAAAGTATACTTTATATTGAACGACAACAACAGATGTCCTAGGAGTGAATGCAGGGCTGTAATTCACTCTCAAGGCTCTGCTGCTGTTCATAAACTGCTCAGGCTCTGTCTGACATCGGCAGAGTCCCGCAAGTGAATTACAGTCCCCTACCCACACTGGGGCCATACATTATTGGATGCAACGTGCAGCCAAGGCACAGTTGGCTCACGTAACCAACTGGTTTGCAGGCAGGCTGGTAGTGAAGGAAAAATTTCTGTTAATCAGAGGTATTTTCTTCTAAATGCCTTTGTTACTTACAGGATGCATTCTGAATCAAGTGTCGGTATTGCAGAGTTGCCTGCACTAACTTTAGGATTTGCAGCTAGAGTAGAAGCAAAGTAGGAGCTTTGAGGAGCATGTTAAACCTCCAGGAGAACATGATGTCTGAATTCCATTCATTTCTGCCTGCATGATGCCATGAGAGTAGGAGAGGACATTAGTGCCCACAAAATGGTCTGGGGAACAGATGTTACAGCCGATGGCAGGTTAAAATAGACCTGGAGGCTCCAAGAAATAGCCATTTCCCAACTACTAGAGAATAGCCCAGATGGTAGATATTCTGATATCAGTGAATCTTTAATACTATCTCATAAAGATTTAAAATGCAGTTCAATTTCAGCACTGTTATAAACTCAGATCTTACAGTCATATCAAAAGCTCCCTTAATACAATATGGCTGCTTGCACTAAAAGCAACTTAAGCTAAGGATCACTAGTAAATCATTTGGTTTATGCTCAATTTCTCTGAAAAAGTGTTTCCCAGATGTAGTAACTTTTTTCTCAACATTTTTCTTCTGGGTTTTAAGTAACCCACAATCCTTTCTCATCTTACTAGATACCTAAGATGTTACATATTGTTAGAAACATTGGCCAGAATTCTCCACTTGAAAGGAATATTTAATTTATTTTAGAGTTCTCAAAAAATACAGAAAATCTCCACCATTTCCCAAAAAAAGCCTTTACTGCTACTCTTGTCCCCAAGTCCCATTGCTACATCTCCCATAATTACCAACCCCCAGAGGCTGATTTTGAAGCCGTCTATTTGGAACAGGCACAGCTGAAAGGAGTGGGAGGAGAGCAGTGACTCAGCACTACAGACTATCGTGCAATTTGCTTTCTTTTTAATTTCCACTTCACTGTGAGGAATTTATCCAGAAAGGTTAAAATGGGGAACATAGCAAGAGCCAGGGCAAAAGTCAAGAACTGTGAAGAAAACTAAAGATTTTTTGTTTTGTTTTGTTTACTTATTTTGCTAGGGTTTTTCGTTTGCAAAACATTGAGGAAAAACTGGACTATAAAAGCTTGCCTTTTTGGGTGAACCTATTAATATGGGCCAGGTACTTGCTGGGAATAAATCAAGGAAATCCTGCGATAGCTTTTGCCAATGTGTTGAAGAGTTACATTTTAACTACTACTTTGTTTTCAATACAAAGGAGCTGGTGTTAGGCATCAGATTTGGAAGAGGAAATAAAGACTATGCTAATGTAATTCATGGTCAGTTGATACAAAGTCAAAAGAAGTTGCAAATCTGTGTGAAGACAGAAAAATTACAATAGTCCATAGAGAGACTAGAAGCATCAGCAAAAACAGCATAAAGGGATCCAGTGTGGGGAAAAACAGTAGCTCAGACAGAACAATAGAGGCAAGTGATCCAGAACATTGAAATTCAATGGAAAGAAAAAAATATGGAAAGCAATTGCTCAGAAAAAAAAGGAAATGTTGTTACTGGGCAGTAATTAGATATGGCTTTGAATTGCAAAGAAATCAGCCAAACAAACAAAACAAAAATTCAAACTGCTATATATGTCAAAGTATAACCTGAGAAGAGAAAGTAGTTCTTAAGAAACTGTTTGGGTTAACTTTTCCTTTCTGAATGTCACACTAGCAAAGGAAAACAAAATCCCAGCGAGTCATTTACTTCTTTGAGCCTTTTGTGAGCAACTTCAGATTTTTTTTATCTTTTATCCTCTGGTGCCTTACAATTAATGATGGACTATTCCACTCTGATTTGAAAAATACTACTGCCCAAATTGAGTCCAACAGAGGCAAACTTGTTGGACTGCCCCAAGGCCTGACTTTCCCCATCCACATCCAAGTGCTGAGTGTTCTTCCAAGTACCTCTGTTACTAAAGATCCTTTCTGCTGACATCCCCATACAAATCATTACCACAGGTTTTTTTTCTGTCTTGAAAAAAAGTTTGAGACACTAGTCTCAAACCAGTCATCTGCATGTTAAGCTGTATTTAGAACAAATCATTTTAAAGCAAAACAACAACAAAAACAACAAAAGAGGCATGCTGATTTTTTTCTGGATTTTTAACAAAATGTTTGATGTTGTAGAGATTTCCAAACAATTAATGTAAAATTGGGGATTGTTGTTCCCATGATTTATTTACCATCTATAGAGAACTCAGCTGTGGTGCTGTTGATATTGCTACTTTTCTCTCTGCATTTAGAGTTGAAAACTGGTAGCTTTTTGTTCGGCATATTTCCATTGAATTCAAGCGTGTTGGAATTGCAAGGTTCAAGCTGTAACAGTGTGAAACAGTTGTTTTAACAGAACACATGCAGAAGAGGCTGCAGAAGTGGCTCCTTAATACATTGTATAACCTTGGGAAGGCCTGGACATGACTTGCTTTTGTGATAAGGAAACTGGTGCTGTCCCCACATGAGGAACAGGCCGATCACCTGTATCCAAGGTCTATTGCTTAGGGACACTGTTCTCCTTGCCTGTTCAGTGCTCACCACTTGCAGTTAACTCCTCAAATGTGATTTCCTCTTGTAGGCTTCACACCCTCATCTAGAAAACTGCAGTAGTGAGCTTGTGATAGATCTGAAAAGTGCAAAACAAAGTAAGGCAAATACCCAATTTTCTTTGGAGCGCTGTGAACTCACTATCAAAAAAGGTGCTTTTTGCATAGAGGAAGAAAATGTCCAGGTTGCAGCAGGTGCAAGGAAGAACTTGTAGGATGCTCTTAATTTTTGCTTTATACAGCTAAACAGAAAAACAGCTGTGTCAGCAATGATGCATTTAAAGCAAACTTCAGTAGTAAGAAATATTTTCATGTCGCATCTTAGACAAGCTGCTGTAATTTTGCTCCCGTAAACCCACCCCAGTGGCAGAGGGTGGGAGGCAGGCAGGCTGGTTGTGGTCCATTGCAGACCACACCAACCTTCCATCCTGACTTCAAGTGGATTCCCTTGGGCCACTTCCAGCAGGAAATCTTAGCCTTGGCTTATGAGATTTCTTCAGTTACTAGTTTACTTACATCTGGAGCTGCAAATGTTGAGCTACTTTTCATTGGGCTTTCTTTTTGAGAAGTCAAATCTCCTAGGGCAGGGGTAGCCACCAGGCCCCAGCTGCTTTCTGCTTGCTCCAGCCAGAGTCAGGCCTTCCCTGTCCAAGCACTTGGTAAGCACGTAAACTATCAGATTTAGTTCCCCCTACAAGGGGAATCTGTTGACTGGCTGGTTTCTATTTATGTATAGGACAAAGGGAAGCAATGCAGAGATTTGTGGCAGAGCTCAGAGGGAAGGAGAATATTTTAATTTTCTGTGCTTTCCTTAGCTAGAAAAAGTGGATTTTTTTTGTTGTTGTTTGTTTGGTGGTTTTGTTTTTGCCACTGCTACTAAGAATTCTATCTCCCTTGTCACTGTAGGGTGACTTTTAATGGTGGCAATGTAGCCAGAATTAGATATAACAAGAACCATTGTGTAGAGAATCCAAGATGCAGTGCCACATAAATAAACCAGACTGGGTATTCTATAAAATTGTAAAAATGAAATAAAGAAGGTGCAAAGTTAGGGGGTTGATTTATTTGTGGAAATCTAGTGCCAAGAATATTGTTATGGGTCTGGCTCCTAGAGGCAAGATTTGTTAGCAGAAACTGTCTCTAAATATTTATGCTCAACTAAATAATTGCTAAATAATTCCAGTTCTCAGCTGCAAATTCAGGATCAGTCCTAGACTGAATGGGTGGCTGAATAGGATGGTGTATTGGTATTTTATACAGCAGTCCACTTACTCAATGACACTTGTAACTTCAGGATATAATTAATCTCCTTTTATAAAGTGCTCTTCATGGTCTGTCATTGGAACACTTCTTTTAGAAGTATTTCTTTAAAATAAATGAACTGCTTAAAAGCAATATATTTGATGTTATTTATTTTGGAATTAGTGAAAAAAGTTGTGCTTTTCTGCTCAAATTCTATACTCTGCTTTGCATGAACTCTATTTTTGTCAGTTAACAACTTTGTGTGTGAGAGTGAGATTATGCTATTACTGTCATTATTTAGGCTTCCACAGCTTAGGGACAAGATTTTTTTTAATGTTCTTTTTACCGTGTTGGCTAATACTCACTGAGCTCAAGATTAATGGTGGGCTCCCTGTAAGGAGTTTTTTATGGAGAGACTCTGGAAGAAATTACCTCTTATGAACATACAGGGAAGAGAGAGCCTCATCACTCAATGCAGCTGGGAGACAGACATCTACAGTACAATATTCTTGTATTTTCCTCATCTCAGAGTGGTGTTACAATGATGTGGCAAAGGGGACTATTTTGAGTTTATGATCATGAAACAAAGAAACATTTTAAAGGGACCTTGTCGAGACTGGGAATTATGATACTGGTACAGCCCCTGCAATGGACTGGGTTTTGGTTACCCATATCCTCCCCGCTAGCCCATCCTCTCCTCTCCACAACATCCCTTCTGTAAATCTGTTGGAATAACTCACCATGGGGATTTATAAAAAACCTTATTGCAGCAAAAGCAAGAAGAATTGCTTCTGGGCAGTTAGCACAGGACTGCCAGGGCCTGTGAAGGAGTGGCAGGAATCATGGGCTATTCTACCCTTGTGCTGTGGGATCGGAGGGCTTGGGATACCAAACAGTGTGTTCTTTATATCGGTGAGTCAGTTACAGCTTAGCATTTTCATAAACTGAGCCCTTATCCTCAGAGGTGAAATGGCATTGATCTCTCTTGGAAGACAATATTTTTCTCAAATATAACCTGTGGGTTGTGTCCAGGCTTGCACATGGTTTGTTCTGAAACTTGCTGACACTACCTGACAAACCTGTCATGGGTTGCCACAGTAGAACCAAAATCTTTCCTTGTCTTCCTTTTTCTCAGTTCCCTTTTCTAAAGCACTGAACTGCCAAAAGCACTCCCTCTCCAGAGGAGCCATAGAGAGTTCTGTGATGTTAACAAATGACTGGTCAAAAAATGCACACTAAAACCAAGATTCTCAATCTTCTGGACTCTAAAACTTTATTGAATTTGTGGAAGATAAGGTATCTTGTATCACTCATATGTATAAAGCAGCACCTATCTTCTGAACCAGATAAATTTTGAAAATTTATGCAGATGCAGCTCCTTTATGCATCTTCAAATGTTCCTGATCTAGTTTAATCAATTAAAACAACATTAAATGCATTTGAATATCTTGGCTTTTTCTCTTATCAATAGAATTCTCAAATGTTTTCTTTTCAGAGCCCAAGGTGATGAAAAATAGATTCATTTACTCTATTACTTCTTATAATTGTGGCTCCAAGAATTTTTTTCCATAATTTTGAAGCCACAAGAAGACTTTATGTGGCTCTAAAACTGCTGTTGGTTTTCATACCACAATACTCAAGGGCATATCTCTCCTTCAGGCTGCTATTGTTTGCAATCTGGAGATAAAGGCACACTTGATAAAACTCTTTTAATGATGTTAATACTAATACTTTGGTGGAATACTTTATCCTCTAGTAATAGCTTTAAAGAGTTTGTTGAGATTTTGTCATCTCATACATTTTAATAGAAAATTAGGTTTGTGATTAACAAGAAAAATATATCTACCTGTTACTTTATTTTACTTACAGTGACATATAACGGCTGCCAGTGGAATAATGTATACCTTGCACCATATGTAGCTCAGCACTTATAGTGAATACTTGATGCTTCAGACAGGAAGCGAGGTGCAAACTAGTTATGAACATTAGCATAGGCCATGCTGTTCTGTGTCAGTCCCTTGGGAAGCTCTGCACACAGGTAACTTGCTCGGAGGGCAGAGTGTGGAACACTTCTGTCTGAAGGAGGGAAAGCTCCTAGTCTCATAGGCAACACAGCTGCTCCGATACTCCCTTTGCAGGGAGAAGCTAATTTTCTTATCTGTAAGCCAGCAGCTCTGTGTAGGCTCTGGAGCTAAGCCAGGAACTCATAGTTTGTCCCTCTCTGCTCCTTTGGAAAGTTTTTATGCTCAAGGAAGTATGAATGGCAGCTTGAGAGCACTTAACTGTAGGGCCATGGTGAGGAGGGCAGTGGAGTCCCCATCTGTGGAGGGTTTTGTCAGCAGGAAATGCCACCAGTACCTGTATGTCGGATTACAGTTGGTGAAGCCATGCAGTGCCCCCATGGAAAGAAGCTCATGTTAGTCCCAGGGCAGGGAGATCCCATGCTGGCTTCAGCTCCTGAGGAGTTTAAGCTGCAGAGTATGCAGCACAGTGAGACATCTGGATCATTGCAGTGGGGTCCGCTCTCATAAAAGCCAGGATAAGGAAGTAGTTTAGGACTGCTCAGTGCTTTAGGGACGTGCCTTTACTGCTGCATGTCTAACAGCCATGATGTACACTCTGCTGACTCCTTTTATTCCCAGTTCTAACCCACTTTTGCCATATTTGTCACGGATCTTTTGAGTCTCAGCCAAATCGGCCATCCTCTGGGCCTTAGGTTCAGGTAGTCACAGTCACATTTCACTACAATGCCTGCTTTAGAGATAGGAATACTGGTGGTGTTAGCTATTGAATCTCCACCCAGTCGTGCAGCAAGTATACAAGCAGGATAAAGTGAAGGTTTCACTAAAAGAGCTTAAGCCCTCACATGAGAAGGCCTCCCATGGACTGTAGTACTGTTCACTAACAGAATTTCTTAAGAAATATGGAAGCATATGTTATTAAGGGAAATTTTATCTGGACATAGTCAATAGTATCCAGTGCTATTGCTACCTAACAGGACAGAGGCAGCGTTTGCCAAACAGGCTATATTTACTTGCATGCAGGAAAAGTAGGGAACCAACTGCTGGTCCCCTTGGTGGAGGGCACTGCTGCTTTGCCTGGCATGAGGCTACATCACAGTGATGTGAGCGATATCACTATCCTTGCACGGGTCAATCACTTCAGATGCTACTGCATTCCCAGCTGTGTAATTTATTGTGGCTGCCACGTGAGGGCTAGTGAAGACAGCCAGAATGAAGTGTTGTGCCAGTAACAGCCTTGGTAAATTAAGTAGCGATGGGCCTAAGCAGTAAGATTTTTATATGGATCTGAATTTTTAACAGCTTAAGTTCAAGGGAGCTGGGATCCTGGTTTTGGGCTCTGTCCCATTTAGAATTACAGCAAATGAACACATCACCATTTTGAACCCAATGTTTCACACTGTGATAGTGGCTGTGGGAACACTTGATCAGCTGCTGTCAGTCAGAGCAATAAATTGGCCAGCTTTGTGTCAGCTGATGAAAATGCTGCAGGAAAAAATGTAGGCTTTAAAAGTCCTTTGGTCTTTTTTGTCTAGGGCCAAAATTCAGGAGATCTTCATAATAGTATAAATAAAAATGAATTCCTCTCTCTTTCAAGCTTGTAAAACAATCATCTTCTCTTCTTGAAATGTTCATCGGATCTCAATTCTTTATGTTGCAGCCAAGAATAGCAAAGCCACTGCAAATTAGGGAAAATAAACATTCTCTTCTTGCTTGTCATTTGAGGTTATCTTAACCTGATTCTAGCTGAATGGCACTCTGTGGGGCCACTTTACACAGTACAACTATTTCTTCACCTGAAGGAACTTGCCTTATCCTGAAAAAACGCTCAGAGATGAAGAAGGTTTCCTCCCTCATGTATGCAAGTATTTTAATCTAGATACTAGACAGTGTGAAGGATTCATGCTTCATAATGAGCTTCCATCACAAAGCAGGATGGAACTTTAAACCTGTTAGAGTTGGTGTAACATGTCATTGAAAGACAATCCTGCTTGGAGTTCCCTCAGAAGACCAAATGACTGTTGGGAAAACCAGTGTCTTTTTATCTTCCAGATACATTATCCGGTTTGTAACTTCCAGGTGATACTTCAGTGGTATATTTAGAGAGTAAAGCTCCATTGCAAAATTCATTGTATGACGGTTACCTTGCAGGAGCTGCAGAGAGATTCTGCCAGGCAGTTTAATGTGACAGGAAGTCTTCTATTTGCATTAAGAAAATAAGATATAGACGACATGGTAGTCTTCTTTTATTTCATCAAGAGCTGGACTATTATTTCCACTAATCTTGACAACATCTAGAATTAACAGTCTCCTTGACCCACATTAGTTGTCCTATGGTTATGTGCATGAGAACTAGAAATACAGAGCTAGCAAAAATGAGTGATTTCTTACTGAATGCCCAGTATTCATGACACTGACTTTTCCCTTTCTCTTTCTGTTGCCCCAGGATTAGTTAACACTATTTTCTAGACCTCTGTGTCTAGGAAGACTATTTTTCAAGTTATTTATTTTCTTTTTGTTATTTTGCTATTCTAGATACAATCGTTATTCCTGGGAACTTTTTTTTCTTTTGAATTTTTCTTCCAGCATTATTTCTCTTCTAGAAAGTTCACATTGCCCAGTTTAACCTTGCTATCAAAGATAATGGACTTTCTGAAAGACTCTTTAAGTCCCTTCCTCTATGAATAATCCTAATTGCCTAAACAACCCATATGGCTTCCAAGAGATTACTTGTTTAACTAATGGTTTCTCTCTCTTGCCTTACTGTCTTTTTCAATTCATCTGTTAATCCAAGGTTATAATTGGTCACAAATACTTTGTTAATTTGTTTTTGCATTTCAAAAAGACCCCCAAAGTATCACTGAATAAATGGTTCTTCTTTGCTCACCTTGTAAGACTATCACTTTTTGACAATTAAAACTTGTAAGGAAAGGCTCTGGCAAAATTTTGAAATATTTTTCTTATTATAAATCTAGTGGACTTACCTAATGCATATGCATGACAGAGGTCTTATAATACTAGGCTTCAAATACAATTTAGTAAACATGGTTATTCTGAGTCTTGACAGTGCCATCATGTATTGTGGTCCTTCACTGTCCTACAGTGCCTTTTAAGCAGTTGCCTGTTTCCAGTCTCAGGAGAACTATTCAAGTGTGACGAGATGATAATATATAATAGGATTTCTGCTTACAGAGTACTCACAGGGTTTTGAAGCTAGTAACTTTGACTAAAGATATTAAGCATTCTTGAAATAAGCATGCCCAAAGAAAGAGTAATCTCAACTCTAATGTAGAACAATAGATCACCAACTTAAAGGCTAACTGATGAGTGCAGATGTTCAGGGATCATGGCTAATTACATCAAAAGCTGGCAACCACTGGATTCTAAGTACCATATGTTGTTTCTCAAAAATAAGTGATGCTGCTCCTATCCAAGAGGCTGCCACCACTGTCAAGAAGCTAATAAAAGAGTTTGGGGGTCTCAGTGGATCTGCACTGGAGCCAACGTTGTAACTTTGAAGCTGCCACTTTACAAATACAGCCTAATGTTTGTGTGCCCAAGACCTCAAGAGTAGTGCTCCAGTCACAAATGTAAGAGTTGCTATCTGTTCCTTTTGAGAGCAACCTTGCTTGCTAGTATTTGATGAGAAAATTGGTGGGGAAAACAGGGTGCCTAGGGTAACGGGAAAATGTTACTTTACTACAGGCATTCTGCAAATATTTTAGCAGTACATTGTTCTATGAATCATATCACCAATAAAACCTTGGAAGAGTTTTATCTGTTTATTCCATTATGTACGAGTGTTTGGGATATAATTCTTCCTCCCACACCAGCAAGGAATGGATCAACTCTTAGCTGTCTGTGCCTGTCTGTAGGCAGGATTTGCTCCTCTGTGTACATTGAAGTTGTACCTGCCCCACTGCATAGTCATGGCTGGTGCTTCAGCTTAGTCCAATTTTCTGATCTCTCCAGAGGTGAAGTTTCCCTAGGCTCAAGGGTGGCTTGTCTCAGCCAAGGACTCAGGCAGGCTGGGCACTTGGAGAGTCTGAGCTGGAGCACCAAGTTGGCAGGACAGTGTAGATACATCCATGTTGGCTGAGTTCCCTTTTCTTTTAGTGAATCTTGGAATGAACCTCTGGAGACTTATGCAAACAGGCTTGTGGGCATTAGCTGTGAAGGAAAGAAAATATTCTGCAGTAGCACTACATTAAATTTTTCACCTAGCCAGTCACAACAATCTGTATTCTGAGAGAACATCTGTGCAAGAAAAATTGCATATTCAGTACAGAACAGTGACCATTTTTTCAGCTGATTGGATATTCTGCTTATCCATACTCACCTGTTTTGCCTCATATCAAAAGCTGATCACAGAAATTGAACCCCTAGCAACTGTGGTGAAAAAGGAACATAGGGGGGAAAAAACCAGTGCATGCTGATGGCTCTGAAGTTTTAGTTTGTAGACACAAGACCTCGTCTTCTGTTTCATTACAGTAAATGGCAACTTGACCAGCAATTTGGGGAATACAGCCATTATGAAATACAATGTAAAGCATCCATTTTTAAGGAGTCTGTTCTGTGCAGTTTTTGTGATACTTTATTTTCTCTGAATTCCAAATGCCACCTGTCTTATGAAGGAAACACTTTCTTTGAAATAGATCTAAATGGATAATTAAAAAAAGGGGGATTTTAGCCAAGACCAGACTACGTAGAAGTAACTATACTTCAAGTAGGAGGAGCTCTAAAAGGGCAACACAGAAACTTACCATAATAAATAATGAAGTTTTAATAAAACGACATGGAATTTAGTACTTAAAAAGGCAAATCCTTTACCTGTTATAAATTATGACAGTAATTTCTAGCTCATAACACCTCACATAGTGATTGCTAACAAGAAAATCTTCATTTGGAATGAGAGATGTCTCATTAGGTGTGCTGCAGCACTTGCTACACTTGCATCTTCTTGAAATTGCCTATAACCATGACACTTACTATCCTGCTGTTTACTCACATTTAAGATTAAGAAATTATTCATTGTTTAATACAGCATGTAATGCCTCCCCTAGAAAACACCTCCTCTCTGCAAACATACCATGTATTTATTATGAATGAAACTCATTAATAAGTAGTGCAATCAATATTTGAGCTCTTGCAACGATCAAATGCTGGAGGTTGCTGTTTGGCTGCTATTCATCTTAATGTCAGGATTTGGAGAACAGGTTGTACTTCAGCAGAGGTATCAATTCCCATAAGTCAGACTCAAAAGTCACCTGTTTTGCCATCTCTCTACTAAATCTTTCCTCTAACACACAAGCACATACACTGCAGTCACTAGTTATGGCTGCAGTACTTACTAGGGTCACTTTTACAGGAGTTTTCCTCACCATTGTGTTTATGCCAGTCAGTAAGATGTATGGCTAGGCTTCGCGNAAGATGATGTTTAAATAACTACCCATTCAATTGGTTTCTGCTCAAATTGGTTTCCTTATTCTTAACCAGACTCTCATTGCCATCCATACTTCATCATGTGTGAGGGACTTCATCCTAGTCCAACTCCCAGAAACTTAGAGAAGGTTGAAAATGTAAGAAGGATTGATCAATTTCTTCAGCATAAACCTCTGTGCATTCTTCTGTTGGCTGTTTTTCTTGCTGCATTTTTCCACTATGAACTTGTCCTGGTTTGAGTTATGCCTCTAAACTGACCAACAAGGTATTCCATGTCATATACTTCATATTCGATATAAAACTGAGGATCAGTCCCTGAAACTTTCACACCAAGCTTGGGCCACCTAGAGATCTCCTACATAGAGCCTAAGACCCAAGCAATGCATGTGTATGATTAAGTTATTTAGCACCTAACTAACAGCAAACACAAAAAGAGGAGAGTTTTGGGCCTTCACCCTCCCTGGGGCTTGAGCACCTTAGCCATCTGAGGTCCTGGACAAGGTAACTCTTGGTGACTATCAAAAGTTTAGCTCTGCTGTTGCAGGTCTCTCTCTGTTCTTCCTTTGATCTCAATCCAAGAGTTTCTGAATGCAGTTCCAGGATCCAGCCCCTAATTCCTGTCTGCTGCTGAGTCCTTCTGCCACAGTATCAGTGGTGACAGTGATGTAGTTGCCATCAAGGGGTGTTTGGGTGTGATATTAGTTATGCATATATTTGTATGTGTATTTCATTTTATTGTTATTATTTTCATTAAAGTAATTTAATTTTTCATTTCCAATAGACAAGTCTTTCTCTCTCTCTCTGTTACTTCCCTTTTACCTTCTTGGAGTAGGGGGAAAGGAGGTAATTGAGAACATCTGTCACTAGATTAGTGATTGGCCCAGCCCTAAACCTTGACAGAACTCAATGAATGGAGACTGCCTTGTACATCCAGACAAACCCAGACCTGATGAACAAGCAGGATTGTAATATGAGAGATGAGTGAAGTGCATTTGAGTAAATGAGTAAATCTGCAGGAACTGAAAAAATTATTCCCCTGGCTGAGCTATTGGCAAGGTGTGAGGTTTAGCACAATTAGAGAATGACTGCCTTTAAATCAGCTCAAGCCCTCTCTGAATGTGGCTGAAGGTCTCAGAGAACCAACTCTGGGAGCTCTCAGACTGTACCTGGTCTTTGCAGGTCACTGCACAGATTTTGGTCCTGGACACATTCTTGTACCACAGAAGGAGAAGTTCCTGTGGTAATCCCCTACATTCCCTGTCCTCTGACCCTGCCTCATTCCAGCAGGGGTGCTCAGTGACCTCCTCTGCCACTGTGCACTGGAAGAGCCCATCTTCCAGTGGGCTCACCACAAAGATTAAGTGCCTCTTGCAAAGACTTCTGCTGCACTCTTCTTTCTGGTGTAACCTTTCATGAAGAAATATTCACCTAAATAAATAAATAGTGCACTTTGCAGAATGTTTCCCAAGCACAGCTCTTTTTACTGTGGTCAGGACAAGAAATACTGAACTAAATGCAAAATTAATTCAGCTGTTTTTCAGTTTCTTGCATTTCTTCTGACAGGTCTTTGGACTTTGAGGAATGTCTTTTGGGGACACTAAAAGATTCCTTTTCTTCACTTCTTAACCATTATAAACTCAAGTTTCTTTTCTTGAACATGAAATTACACATATTCTGTTTCTTTTTTGCTCTTTACGCTCACATGAATTCTTTTCTAAATACCTGTTCTACATCTCTTGTTCTTGGGGTTTTTTTGTTTGTTTGCTTGCTTTGTTTTGTTTTGGGGTGGGGGTTTTTTTGAGAGAGAAGAATACACACTGTACCAAACCTTATTCTACATAAAGCTGGACTGGAACCATCCTAGTATTTGTTAGGGCTGATCTCTTCAGATTATTTTATTCAGTTTATGAGCAATATAATACCTGACCCATTCACAAACAGACATCCAAGCATCAAGCTTCATAGCCTCACTAACAAGTAAATATATAATATAGAGAAAACTAAGAATGTAGCAAGATTAAGAGTGTAAGCAAAGTTCATAATGTCCAACTGAACAAATGGTATGAAGACAGATACCTCAAACCATCACAGGAATATATATGCATGCAATTTAATTATGTCACACAAATGTTTTAAAATGTTATTGTGGTACTTTCTAAACTGAAATATCAGTCTTTCATTTTGGGGCTGCTAAGCAGTAAAATACTTATGTGTTCTTATAGGGGAAAATAGATACAGATTTCCTGGCTCATTTTCAGCTCTAGATCTAGAAACCTTCCCCCTTCCTTATTTCTTTTGCATTTTTTTCTTTAGGTCTGTAAGAAGCACATTTGCACAGCAGTCCCATAAAGCCTGTGTAAATCAGTGTCACTTCATTCAAACAAGCAGAGCTGCACTGATTTACACCAGCTGAGGCACCAGCTGAAGATGTTAATAAATTTAGTTGATTTTGACTTCAGACTTCCTCCTTTTTCAAGGATATGTCTGATGAGATCTCTCTTGTAGACCATGGACAAGTGCACTATGCAATTCCTTTTGAGAAGCTGAATGGGTTTGTGCTACATGTAACTCCTGAAGGTGTTTTTAAATGTCCTTGATTGTTCTGCCACTAAGTCAGCAGTTAAGCATAGCTCTTAAGAGACAGAGTTTTCTTACTGTGACTCTAGTTTTCCATGCCTCTTTTTTTTTTAATATTGACATCCTTAAAACATGACATGTTAACCAAATAAGTACTACTTCAAGCAGTACATAGCTGAACTTAATTTTTAAGGAAGCTTGTTCTTCTCAAACATCACTGAAATCTTATACACACAAAAAAAGAACAGTTATCTGCTGAACTGTATCAGTGTCCTCTGATATAGCCATCTTTAAAGCACTCCTTTGGGTAATAGTACTAATTAAGTCCTGCAATGCTTATTCAGTCTTCTGTCCATAAAAACTCCCACTAATGGGATCTGAGAGTCCTCTGAAAACCAGGGCTAACTTTATTTACGTGTACAGATATGGATTCAAATGCCTAACATTACACAGTCTGTTGGAAAAGGTTGGCCTCCATGCTCAAGGACCACAGAAGAAGAGACTTCAGAGATGGACTGACAATCAGAGCTTTCTCAGCCTCTTACCAATATAAAGATGTACTGTAGATACTGGGTGGGACTTCTTCCTTTCAAGGATAAAAAAAAGAAGCATTGAAATGATAGAAAAGGAAATCAATAGTGACTGATTCCACAATATAGAAGGAACTTATGGGAGATGAGTTCAAGGTAATGTGCGATTACAAGAATAAATTATTTCAACTATTCATACATAACTGCTCTGCTCCAAAACACTTATAACTGCTCTAGAGAAAAGCTCTACATAGTCATCAACACCAGGAAAAGTGATTTGTTGAAATATTGTTCTGATTAAAAAAAAACAACAACAAACCACACAGAGAAATTAGCTATAAAGTACTGTGAGCTGGTCCTATTGTATATGGATGAGTTCTTAAAATTTTGTCACAGCTGGGTGAATGGTACATGATACAATGGTGATTCTTCTGTTATCTGTGGCTTGTTATCTAATGCCTTGTCCTATCCAGATTTCTGTGATTTGAGTGGAGGTTTTCTCCTTACTGTTTTGAATCTTGTTAGGAAGGGTTTTGTGACTTGCCTAGATCTTACCAGGTTCTGGATGCGATTCCTATAATCTCCATTGCCATTTACATGCCAGGTCACTGTGAATGTGACTGTCTACAAAATATCTTGGCAATTCCGCTTGACCTTGCCAGACCCTAGCACCTCGGTTTTTGAAAGTCTAATGGAAAATCAGTGGGACTGTGACTCCTAAGACACAGATATCCAAGGCTGCCTGTTTACATTTTGTTGATTTGGATTTTCTAAGTCCTGAATATTAAGCATCTAAATCCCTTTGGCTTTGCAAAGGCTAAGAGGACCAAAGAGAAATAGGGATGGTTTCTGTATAGTACTTGGAAGAATATCAGGTAGTTTATTTTTGCCTGTTCATCCAGCTGCTCAGCCATTTACCATCCTAATAAGTCTAAGTAGGCAACCTTCTGTTTCCCTAAGGAGTGTAGATTGCCTGTGGCTATGTTGATTGCTCTCTAATAGACAAAATATCCTATACACAGAGGAGGTCATGCTGGTGCATTGACATTTGCTCAGGGAGGGGAATTTGCCATCATTGTCCATCCTTAACTGTTTTGCAGGTCATTCCTGTCCCTTCTACAAAGGCTGTGGATTCTGCATATTAGTCCCCCACCACTTCCAGAGGTAAGGCTCTCCCGTCTGTGGGTGTGTGGGCACTGCCTTGTCCTGGGATACAGGAACTCTGCACCCCGATGTGGGATCGGGGCTGGTGCAGCTCAGGCATTACCCCAGAAAGCTGCTTGGCATGCAATGAGCCTGCTGTGCTTGGCAGCCTAGTGTTTCATGGCTAATCAGGATGTGCTGGAGCACAGACAGCACAGTTTAGAGTGGAACTGACCCCCAAATGTCCCTTTTTGGAAAAAAGCAAGGATCAGATTAAAGTAAATCTCATGATTGAGGTGGTTAGGCTGGAAGCTCTCTTTAGTCTTAGTCCTGGCTCCAGGTTGCCACTAGCACAGCAAAGGCCAGCTGGGAGACTGTCCAAGGACAAGTCTCCCAGAAGGACAACACCAGCTTTGGACCCCACTGGTAGCTGACCCCCATGGCCATGCCTCCCCTGTCCAGCTCCTCTGGGTTACCCAGTGGGCTGGCAAGCCTACAGGATAAACAGTCCTCACCCCTTGGCCTGTCGTAGCTTCACCTCTGGGGACATGGAGGTTTTTCAGATGTCAGCTATATCAGTATGACATTAATATCTCCAGCAATTGGTGCTTTTACAAGTCAGTCATGATGTATGTATGTATGTATGTATGGCTAGGCTTCGCAANCATGAACTGCAGTTTTAAAGTGAGTATCTCGGTTGTAAGGGTAGAAGGAAAGAGCACATCCCATGTTTCAGTAGTCTTCAGGGGCTCCTGGCCTCTAGACAAGGAAAAGAAGGAAACAGGAGAGTTAAGGAGGCAGAGGATAGGGAGCAACTAAGTGCTCCTTAACGCGCAGGTTTTGTCCTAGGATCAGGCCCCAGCCCATGGCTGGACCTGCTGGGGTTGTTTAGGAATCCAGCTGCTGGACCAGGTTGCTTCAGCTAAACCCTTGTACACTTACTATCACTAAAGAAACCGCAATCCTTTAAGTGTGACATGACTTAGCCATTAATTCCTGGTTATGTTCCAAATGAGTAATCATATTTTACACAGGTTGCACACTCTTCAGGGAGAGTTTTTGATCTATACTTAGGACACTCACTATTAATAATGAGGACTTTTGCCGAGTTAGGTTATAACTCATTAACATTCTCCCCAGGACCTTCTATGTTTAGATGTTGTGTTGATAATGCTGTCTTCTGGTACAAGTGCTCAGAAATAAAACTCTAATATAATCGGCAAATTAGCTGCAGAATAATAAGCTTCATAACAGCTAGCCAGCTACTCCAGCCTTCTGCTTTTATCAATGAATTAAAAGCTCTTCATCTGCAGTTATTACTGAAACATGACACAGCAGCAATGCTGAACAGTTGAGGAGGTGATTTTGCTGCAATAAGCATGGTCCCCCACAGACTCTCTGGTTCTGCAGCATGCATCCCTAGCCATGGGATTGTTCTCCATAATCAAAGATTTCATTTAAAAATAAATCTGTATTGCATCCAGTGTGCCTGTAAAGACAGCTTTTAAAATAGCCCTCCAGTGTAGGACAGCGTCAGGATGTCAGTCTGAGTCTGCAGGCAGACAGGAAATTATCAAGCCTAATTCAGTCACTGCAATCCTCCTTGTGCTCTGCACACGGAGCAAGGAGAAAGTGCTGAGGTCCCTGCACAAAGAGTAACAGTAGTAGTTAATGTTTAGAAAAACCCTAATTTCTCTTTGGGTTTTTTAGTTTTCCAGTGGCTCTTTGTGGAGCCTGGGGTCTTCACTATTGTCAGGGTCCTTTTCTGGGGTATTTCTGTTCATCCTAGGTAAAGATTGCAACTTTCAGTTCTTCTTCCTGAGATTTAGAGATCTATAGCCTGAAACTTTCTTTCTGTGATACAGTTCCTGTGTTGTTTGCTAGAATCCTATCTGGCCTTTGAGGGCTGGTTTGAGTATAACAAATGTATGACGAAAAATAGTTTGAAAAACTCTTGGAAAAATAATTTAAAAGTAATTCTCAGCTCAAAATCTGATTGGAAATCCCTACTGATTTCAGCAGCTTACAAGCTTACATCTCCCATGTAACCTAGCTACAACTTCGCTCATTTTGAAAGAGAGCCTGTCACTCCCTGGCTTTGACAACAGCCAAAACCTGCCTTTTTGAGTTGGAAAGTCCTTTGAATGGTAGTCACCAGATACAAGGACACAAAGGCCTTGTCTTACTGCTAGCGTAATGGATGTCTCAGCTGCTTGATGCCCAGGCCTGAGAAACTAATTGGAGAAGTCTGTAGAAACTTCTAGTAGCTTCCTCCTATAGAAAATCCTTTTGCATTTCTCTTGCTCTGGGCAATGGTAGCAGTGATGTGGCGTTTCGCTGGCTCTTCTAAGCTTGGGAACCACTGCAAGAAATGGGAAGAGAAGGTATGTCCAGGAGAAGACAACACAAAGTATGTCAAACATGGACTGTAGTCACCCTCTCCCCACTGAATATTTTCTTAGGTTAAATAAAACGAAATCACTAAGTAGTGTAAAAGCATACTAAGCAAGGAAGCATATAAAATGTTTTTCTGAGTTGATCTTAAAAACCTCATTGTCCCACACTATCCCCAATAAATCTAGTAACAATATTTTTATTATTATTCTCCCTCTTATTTCTTAAACTCTTCTGAAAGTGTTTCTATATGGTACATTAGCTGAGGCACTGGAAGCAGCCTGTGTTAGCTAACTACAATACAATATTCCCTGCTGGTACGAATGTAGGTTTGACACGAAGGTATGAATGAATATCCAGCAGATGCTCCTCAGGCTGCACTACCATTAAGGAAAAGTTGTATGTACTCATATGTTACAAATTTAAAACTGCGAAAAAGCCATCCCTTCAACATCTAGAATGTCCTTCTTCCTTTTTGGAAGTTTCTAGCCTTTAAGCTTCTTTCTACAAGGATAAGCATATGCACTGAGTGCACCCCATGCAGTCAAGAACTTGGAAGATTTTTACAAAGACCCTAAATCTTTTTTAAAATGAAAAACCTGAAAACAGTCTCAGCCTGAGTCTCAGTGGCTTTTGAATGCTTTAGACACAACTACACAGTTCAGTATCTGAAAAAAATAGCTGCTCGCTTTTTTTTTAACTGAAAATTGTATTTCTGAGATAAACACTTTTGCTGGATTTGATTTTGTGTGTGTGACGAAAGCATCATTTTCCAGTGAAAAAGTTCAGCTGCTATGCAAGAATACTCAAAGAAAATGTTTTGTTTTTTTTTACTTTGCATGACTTTTTGTGCATGTGTTTTGAAATGCCAGTTCAAACTGGAGTGCAATTTTGAATTTCTTCCAGATTTGCCATGAGAAAACAGTATTTTTCTAATAAGCCAATTATTTTTCCACTGATTTTATTTCTCTTTTCATAAGAAAAAGTATGTTTTTTTCTTGTGTTTTGCTTAATTTTAATCAGCTTTAATAATGATTAATACTAGACATCACTTTATACCTAGTCTTTATTGGCATATGCCACAGATAGCATGGATATTACATGCTGGCTCCAAAAATAACCAGTCCAATCCAGGTAACATTAGCCTTTGCAGGTGCTGATGGAAGGTAGGACAGGAAACACTCTGCTCCTAGGACAACTCAGCTGCTCATTGCCAAGGATCTGGTGCAGAGAGGACCTGGCATTGCCAACTAGCCAAACTTCTCCTCAGCTGAATCAGTAATGATGCTGATACGCCAACATTTGTGGACTTCTAGGTTTTTGTTTGCCTTCCTGGGTGCTGATATCCTGTGCTGGACGAAGGCCAGTTATTTTCATCTGGGCAAGGGCAATAGTTTTCCAAGGGATGGTCCATCCAAGAACCAGTTAATAGATATTATTTTAAGTCCTTCAAGGACTTTTTATTCAGCGTCATTTGGGCTGATTGTTGGTTTGATTTCTCTTCCCTATTCGTCCCTGTGTAAAGATGAGGCAGGACTATTTCTGCGCCAAGGAGAGGCCCATCATTGCAGAAGACAAGAGAACAAACATTCTCACAGTATAATCAATCTTATAGAGCAGATGGATACAGTAATTAGAGCAAAAACAATTTTGCCAAGAATATTAACATTTCAACAGTTTATCAGAAAGGGGGTGTTGACACCGGTCAATAATTTTCTGATTATTGCAAAAACATCTTAAGTTGTTGACTATTTTGTGCAAAATAGGACAGACTAATTTTGGGCTTCTGACCTTGTTTACAGCAATGGGAGGTAGTATTGCCACAAAATTATTTTTTTAAAAACAAACAAACAAACAAACATGTGTTTTTCTATGATTTGAAGGTATTGTAAGCCATAAAGATGTATGAGGTTTCCAAAAAACATATTTATTTAGATTTTACTCAGTCTCATGTTACTTGGGTGCATGTTGCAAAAAATTAAACAACTGTTGCCAACAGTCAGCACAAGTCAAGCCTACCCATTCCTCCCCCTCTTCCTGTGTGTGGATGAGATAAACATCATGCCTAGAAGCCCAAAAGAAACAATGATAAGAAGAAAAAGAACTCAGAAGAATCCAGGTCCATCAAAGTTTAAAACACTCCCTTCACTGGAGAAGAAATACCTTCTATTTGGTTTCTATCAGCTGAGTAGAAAAACTGGCAAATCTTTGTGAGACATGGAATAAAATGAGTATAGATGAGCGGTAGGACATTTTACTGCCATTGGTATATGTTTTAGTCATCTATTCATCCTTTATTTCCTTTCACCTCTCTTCTCTATTGTTTCTTCATTTTTTTCAGTATCAAGGCAATCCTTCCCATTCGTATGTCTTCTCCCCTGAGCTATACCTCATTTGTCTCTCATGCTGTTCTCATAGTGCACTTTCAGCCCTGGACCATTGACAGATTTTTATACAGCCCCAGCAGATTAGATCATTGTATTGTATGGCTAGGCTTCACGAAAGAAGATCCAGGGAGGGCTCCACCCACGCTCCTCACCAGCGCTTTTTCCAAGCGCGCTGATAAAAAGCGGATAGCGGATAGCACCCTCGAGCCTGTGCAATCGATTTTTTTTAGGTGAGACACAGCATGTGCAGAGCTGGACCCACCCTTTAGTCCTAAGGTTCATCTGCCAGGGCCTAGCAAGCTTGGACACTGGAAGCAAAGTCCTTAGGACAGAGGTTTTATTAGTGTCCTTCTCTTAGATGGAAGGCCTTACAGGGCTAAACGAGCTCCATCTGCCCGGGTTTGGAATTAGAGTTGTCCTTCTCCTAGGATGACTGCCAGAAGGCTAATGAGCACATCCTACCCATACAAGGATTATAGGAACATGGGTATCACTGCCCACACTTTCCCGTGGGCAATGAGTTTAATGTTCCCTCTGCTGTTGGCACAGTTATCGCACCAGGGGCCACAGGAGACCACAAGTGATTTTCAGACTGTGCCTAAGATTAGATCATTACACTGTGCTGAAGGACCCTCTCATCATGGAAGGGATCCCTCTATAGGGCAGCAAGGTGCCTTGATATAACTGTCAATTACACAGCTGTTTGAGAACATTTGAGAGAAGTCAGCATAAATTCTCTGAAATTTTTCAAGCCCTATAGCTCACATTTGGATATTGTGAAAGGACAAGGACTGTGGATATGAGTTCACTTCATGTCTTCCTTTCTCGTAATGAATCACATGAGCTAGATTCTGGCAGAGCTCAGGAAGGAGAAATCAGTAGGAAGGAATTTTCTTGATCTCAGGAATACCCTCCAGCCTGCCTGCCAGACCCTAGTGCTGAAGAACTGGATAAAGGACAACATGGCCAGGCAGAAAACCATAGTTACAGGTGCTCATCTTCTGTGTGTTGCATGAAAAGTCTTACTAGCAGTGGCAACACATTGCAGCTGTAGCTTCATTGTCCTAAACTATGGTGATACAGATGGTTTGATACTGATCCTCCTCAGTAGAACAACTATTTATGACATGTGGTATGTTTGCTCCTTTTGTTGTCCTCTGGTCATGATTTCAGTGGGTTTGGTGAAGCTGTGTTCCAAGGCAGCCAGGTAAGTTCAGGAGGCAGGTTTGAAAGAGTCTATCATAGACCCTTGCTCAGCAGAAAAGTTGGAAGCCAAGAGCTGTGGGATCTTGAGTCTGAGACTGCTCCAGGTATCTAGGTCACAGATACCTCTTTAACAAACTGAGATGTAAAAACTGACAGGCAGAGAGGCCTTTCCCGCTGTATCTTATGCCTCTTTTTTACTGATATGCTGGCTGGATGCAAGGTATAGCTGCTCCAGGCTACTCCACAACATGACCACTTTAGGTAGGAACTGGATCTGGATATTCATCTCCTTTCTTGCAGCAGAAGAGAGTTAAGCTTTTATACTACAATGTCTAGAAATGAAAGTAGTTTTCCTCTTGCCCTAGCAAAGTAGCCAGAGACCATCAGGAGAGCAGCTCAGCAGCTGCAGTAGAAAAGGGGCAGCTGCTACTCAGAGCTCTTGCAGCTGCTCCATGCTGGACCTGATGGGTTAAAAGTCTGGACTTAAAAGTCCTTGTGAGAATAATTGCCCCATCTACTAGCTGTCTGGCAGCAGTTGTGATCAACAGCTGATGTATTGATTAAACAGAGGAGACAATGGATAAACTGATAGACTTATATTTGCAAAAAGAAAAGCAAACAAAATTGAAGCTAAACGACTGGAAATCTGCCACTTCGAATCTTTAAGGTCAGGAGAGTGGATCAAAGATCAAGTAGTGCAGGAAGCAGCAGGGGAATAAATGCCCTGAAGGGCCTGACACAGCCTGAATTTTGGCCTTCAAAGTATCTCCCAAAAGGAGGTGGAAAGGAGAAGGGCAATCTGAAGCCAAGCCCTAGGGCAGACGGTGGCAGATGCTGCACGCTGGAGCAGCGTTCCACAGGACATGATGCCAGCCTGAGGGTCTGCCTGCACAGGAATGATACATTGGATTAGGCTGTTCACTCTGGCTTCAGGAATGAACTGTATCAAACGTGAAATGCAATCACATTGCTTTGATCTGCTTTCCCATGGTGCTTTTTTTTGCCCAACAATGTGCTTGCAAGTGGTGTCGTGCTCATGTGCTAGGCAGCATCCTAGGGAGATACTCCCGGCTGGAGCGATCATCCCTCTGCTTGTGGCTCCTGAGAGTGTGTTGCAGAAAGCTCAGTGAGAACTGGAAGAGACCTGCAATCCAATCAGTTCGTTCCTGTGATTCTTCCCCCACCCATCCTGTAACACACCCTAACCAGCCTGGGAGTGATAGCTCATGAAGGGATGATGCAAATATATACATCTGGGTTTTTTCCAGTCATCCTGGAAGCTCTCACTTATCTTTCCGCAGTGTGAACATTTTCAGTAGTCTTTTGAAGAAGATAAAGGAACAGGTCAACTAAACCTGAGTGAAGGCAGGATGCACACAAGGACGGCTGAAAGAAAGGTGGTACCACATGATAAAAGATGGCCCAGTTTTGTAGGCAAATGGGGTCAAATGAGCCTTACTTTACTCTTGCTGCAGTTAGAGCATAGTTGTGAATAGTGACTGGAGGTGTACCATGGCAATAACCAAAATGATTTGGGTATAAATTCTTATACTGGCATGTTGTGGGAGAGAATGTTTTGTAAATATGAGACTTGCTCCTCAATGAAATTATTCAGATCAGTTGCTTTAAAATCTGGTTATGAACAAGATAGGGAATAAAGTACAGAAACTGCATTTAGCATACCTGACCAAGAACACGGTGCAAATTTCAACTTGCTCAAATTTGTCTCACTTGTGACTATGGGGGACTCAAAGCAGCCATGTCCCAGGCTCAAAGCTGGACACTATCCACATGGATACCATCACTGGGCCACAGAAAAAAAAAGTACAGCATAAGCTTCATGTGTTGTCTGGCACTACAGCATGGAAAGCAGTCCTTGGCCTATTTAAAAGATCAGATAAACCTTTTGTTTTCACCAATTATTTGAACTTTTTAAAAGTCATTTGTGCTTTTGGTATGAAGGGGTATGTATAGCTGTGAGTTTGGCAGCTAAATATGCAGAAGAGTGCTTCCTTTTGCTGTTTTTTAATCCTCCTAGTTGATAAATTCAAAGATTACCCCAAATTATTTTCGAAGAAACTTTGAATTTTCTTTCTATAAGTGAAACACAAAGTGCTCCTCACTTAGTTTTTCCTAGTGGCTAACTCAGATCCCCTTCATTTTAAATTAGTCTTGCTTAGGCATGACTGCATCCAATAAGTTTCTATCTAGATAGTTTTTCTCATCTTTCCTCCTTTTCTGTCTCCTTCAGTGTCTCAGCTGATATTAAATCCTTATTAGGCTCAGGATATAGCATTCTGCCTACTAAGACAAGTCAACAACAACACCTGTACTTGGTGCGAGCTGTCACACTGATAATGATGAAAAAGATCACTTTTCCTATACTTCTGAAAGGACATCCTCATTTACCTTACCCTGCCATGGTTTACTCTAAAGTAAGTTGTTTTCTAAATTACTTTCCCAGGTGAAAGTGTTGAATGTGCATAAAAGGCTATGTTCAGGTTGATGATAGGAGAGTAAAGAAGAGTTAAGCCATTCTGAAACATGCTACATTCAGGAGAGCCCCTGCAGGACAGGGCAAGAAGGGACACACAGTTGTGGGCAGTGTTGTTGGTTACCAGGTTGGTGTCCTGCTTTGATGTGGATGTGGAAGAGTAAGAGCATCAGCAAGGCTGGTTCTGTAAAGACTGTTAATTTTGCGTAACAGAGTGCTTTGTGCTTAAATTCTGTTCTGGGAGAAAGACCCCTGCACAGTTTGTAGGACCCTGCATGAAATTCCCTGGCCCAAACAATTTCAGATCACTCCAATTGATGCTTTAAGACAACTATAGCAGCATGGAAACTCTCTCTGAAGCCACCTGGGGCAAATTACTTGTTCCAAAACTTCAGAACTGTGTGTGCTTGTATAGCTTTGTGCACTCACAGAAGTCGTGTTTTTTCTGTTGTCTTGCATCATGATAAACATTGGGGCCATATAACACATTTGATTTTTTTTTTAACTCCTATGGCACATCTGGTCCAAGAAGGAGCAGGGCTGTAGGAGGCAGCTCAGAAAAGTAGATTTGAGGTTGCAAACATAATGTTTGTGGTTGGATGTGATCCCGGAGGAAAATGAGAGTGTTTACAGCCTGGATGTTGCTTTAGCACATTGTGTGGGTAAGCAAGTAATCTGGAAAGAGTCCTAACTGCATCTGCCATGGTAGCTGTCAGTCTGCAGCTGACAAAAAGAATCCTGCATGTCCTACACACAGGGACAGTACCAGAGGACAAACTGTTAGGGGACCTCTTTTGCCACAGACGGCTGAGGAGGTCTTTGTGTTACCGTGGATATTGCCTGCCAACACAAATCCCATGACTGGGACCACTGTATGTTTCAGGTCAGGAATATTTTCAATGGAGTCTTGGCAGTACCTTTAAGTATGTCTGGGTATCCCGATAGCACAGGTTGCAAAAAGAGCCCATTCTTCCATGCAAAAGTAGCTATTTGTGACTTTAGTGATGCTCCCATCCTTTTCAGGCTCCTTCCTTTTTTCTTTCCCTGCTCCCCTCTGGGATGCATGTCCCCTTGCTCTCTCTACTCCATCAGCTCAGAAACTACTTGTCTGCTGGTGGGTTTGGTCCAGTTGTCACTCTTTCCAGTGCAAGTGGCCCATTCTAAAAAGCCTGCAGGGCTCACAGTGTGAATGGTGATGATAAAGGGTAGGTGACAACAGATACATACGGTCCTTGCTGCCTCAAATTAAACTGTGGAAGATATACTTGAGTGTTAGCATGGAATCAAGGGAGACGACATAGGGCAAGATGACCCAGAGCAAGAAAGGGGCCTGGGCCAGGCCAGTGTGAAACCATGTGGCATGGGTCAGTGGGAGGACTGCCAACAGCAGAGTGGGCGGGAGAGTTCCTATATGAACCTGACATCAAACAAAGTCATTGCCAAGTAGCACTACTCCTGCTCCAAGGAGGATTACTTATTGCAGTATGAATTATTAGCTCATTTGTTGTCATAAAAGACTGTGTACACAAGACACTATAAGAAGACCAAACTAAAATGATATCTGTGTGCAAAAAAAGGCCTGGGTGTAAATTTATATTCCTGCTTTGCTATGGAACTGTTATTCAAAGCATAATATAAATCATTATGTAAAAATCAAAATGCCTTTGGTCTCTGCAATGTACCTGACATCAAAGCAAAAGTTCAGTAAGTTAAGCGGAATTGCTAATACTTGATGCTTGAGCAGCCCCTCTACTGCTCTTAACATACAGTGCATTTGCTTTGGAAAACGAACTTAGCAATGTTTGGTGCTCTCCCAGCACACAACCAAAGTACTGACTCAGTAAATCCCTGAAGCAAATTCACTGGTTTGGAGGGGAACCTTCCCTTCTTTCTCCATTTGCTACATCTTCCCAAATTAAAGAAAAATATTAAGTGGAATATCTTACTCTAAAATCCGGACATTATTTTCCTGCATCGTCTGACCAATTTAAAGTAGCTGCACAAAACACAAATCTAAAATCCTGCATTGAAGGGTAGGGAGTCTTTATAATGATAAGCAACCTCTGTATGTGTGACCGGGGCTTGAGACTGTCCCCAGGCCATGGACTTCTTGGAATGTGGGGCCTCTTTAGTTTTCTTTTAGGCTTGAAAAACACACAATGAGGACTCTAGCATATACACATAAATCTTGTCAGTTAAATATAGATTAATGGAAATCAGCAGGGAGCAAAAATACTCCATTTTTTTATGGTAAACACCATAAAACACGGTAAATACTTCAGTTTTATAGCAAAACCTAAGTCCTACCATCCCCAGCACTCAGTTCCTTCTATTTTAGGCATTTGGCTTTGTCTGCAGCTTAAACTTTATTCCTATCATATTCTTTCCCCATACGTCCTTGAGTATATTTGAAATACTAATTTCATACACTCTCAGTGAAGTCCTATTCAATGAGTTTTACTAACATCTTCCCAAGTAAGTGTTTTGATGTCTCAATTTGTGTTCTTTTTTACAAAAGTCTTAATCTTTGCAGAAATGGAAATGTGGGTTTTGGTTTTCTTTGGTTTTGGGAGGGGGGGTTTGTTTGGGTTTTTTTTTTGTGTGTTTTAGTTTGGTTTTTGTGGTTTTTTGGTTTTTTTTTGTAGGATTATGCCAGATGGTGAGAAAAAGTAACAGAAAAGGACATAGGGTAATTTTCTAGGTCATTTTCTAGATAGTCTAACTGGTCCATGAGTCAAAGTTGCTTATGCATGTACTAGCTTAACTCCTGATAATATAAATCTCTTGCATCCACATCTACATAAGGTTGGAATCCTTGATACCCATATCACCTTTGAAAACACTGCTAGCGATTTAACAAAAGTGCTTTTGTTCACTTAGGCCAAGTTAAAAGACTGTACTCACAGCCCACCCACTAGGACACAGAAATGCATGGATTCAAACTTCTGTGCAGGTGATATGTGACTACAGAGGCTTAACTGCTTGGAAGATAACCTCAGCTATGCTAGGAGAAAGAAAAGCGAAGATAATGGAAAAGAAACAGCTATAATAATCATCTGCAAGAACACGTGGCCTCTACTTCAGCAGCCATAAAACTTAAAAGGATAAAAGAAATCACTTTCAAAATAGCAAAGACAATCTTCTAAACATTTCTTCTTATCCTTTTACAGGATGTTGGACTTTTTGGCCAGTTTCTAGTATTAGGAGTGCTGCATGTATTAGCTTTAAGTGTGAAGAGAAGTATATTCCAGGAAAGGTTTCCTTCGCTTTCCCTTCTACCCTGCACATGAGCATATATTAGCTTACCAGTGTTGTTTCGCTTTGGTGGTTTTTGTGTGTGTGGGTTTTTTTATTTATTTTTTGTTTTGTTTTCTTAAGCAGCCCTATTGCCATGGTCACTTGGCACTTTAGCCAGCCTGGGCTTCAGCTGTTCCACAGCTGTGAATAGGGATCTATCTTAGCTCTGACTGGCTGTGTGCCTCTACAAAGCAATGATCTCACTTGAAATAAGTGAAGAAATCCAGTGGTGACCACAGTGGCTTCCTTGGACTAGGCTTAGGTTTTGCCCTGTTGCAACCAGCATACCTTTGGGCTATCAATAGCTTTATAGCTACTACAAGTCCTTTAAGCAAAGGCATGGTTTGACTGTCCTTCCCTTAGAACGCAATGCCAAACTACACAACTGTGTCCCTCCTAAGGCTTGTTTTCCTCCTATAGTACTAAGGCTTTTTCCTTTTAACTGGACGGGATCCCAAGCCCAAATCATGGTGCAGCCCCAACGCAGTCTCGGGAGCAGCCAAGAGGTGCTGCAGCTGGGAGCTGCTCAAGGAACCCCAATGGTGCCGTGGCACCTGCAGCAGTTTGAAACATGTGGAATGAAAACCTGCTTTGCTGTCTAATGTGTATCTTCTTAAAGAACTTAATGGAGCTAAAAGGAGAAATTTGCTGCACCCTAAGAGTCATTTGTGCCTGAGTTTTGTAAACTTTCAGTCATTTTAGACGAGCTGCATTGAATTCAAATCCTGAACTGGACCGAGTGTAAATTGTTTCTCTGCTAGGAAAAAAGACTAATGATATGTACTTCACAACTTCAAGCAGCAGACTTCTCTCTACCCTAGACATAAGCCTTGCATAAATTCAGACATCGCCCATTGTTATGGCTTTATCAAGAACCTTATTAGTGATCATTAAAAATAATCTTGCTCAGAAGGGGCCTGCTATGTGCAAAGCCCATCTTTCCTATTTACTCGGTGACTTTTTTTTTTTGGTTTAATGTTTATACATTAGTGCAAGGAATAGTGTTAGCATAATTCTAGTGTAAAAGAAAACCAGCTGTATCCATTATAAGTGCATTACTGCCAGGAACTGTAAATATGTTTATGCCTGATAGCCTTTTGACTCAATAATATCCTGCTATCTCTGCTGGGCAGGCAAGTTTTTAAACCAAGGGAAGACAGGTTACGATTTTCATAACCAAAATGTGTTTCTTTTTGAAGTACGTTATCTAAATTCAAATTTTAAGAAGGTCATTAAAAAAATCTGCTTGTGATTTTAAAGGAGAACAATCGAAATGTCATCTTCAAAGTGGTGGCAAGAAGGTACAACGTAGAGTTAGAACAAGTTATTCCTCCCAGATATACACACACGCAGACAAACCCTGCCATATCATACCATACAAACAATTTTAATTGTGTAGTTACAGTCAATAACCACTCCTAGTCAGAACATTTCTGCATAAAGAAAATTGTGATACACTTATAAAAACAGCCAGCTGTAACAAAATAACTGGTGTTTTCATAGCAATAAACTCATAAAAAAGAAATACACCTTTATACAGAAAATTTATACAGCTGTAGCTTTAAAATTGATTGTAAACCAAAGGAAGACACATTGCAAACATCAATTATTTTCACATTAATTGCATAAGTTTCTAAGGTGATCTATTAGTTTTATTTACCTAAGCTTATTTGCATGATAGTAAAAATTGCATACAACAATAAGAGTGAAGCTTATAGTATGAATTGCTTGGATAACATAGAGCACTTTTTATAGGCAACTGTGTAAAGCACATTTTCTCTATTTAAAACTTTTAAGACACTTTGTTTTACTGCCCATCAAAATACATTTATAAATAGAAAAAAAAATCAGTATGATAACAAGAGAAGCAATATTACATTTAACGGAAACTTCCAAAAAAATTAATTACAACATGATGCTGCAGGATCTACAAATAAATAATGAGGACTAAATTGTGTTTCACATTTTCTTTTTCATTTTCTTTAAAACTATGTAACAATGAGAATGGAAAAAAAAATACAGTGACCTTTATTTCCAAAAGAAAACAAATCTGAATTACGGCAGTGCCATATAATACAAGGCATTTGTTGGCATATGTTATCTTTAAACTGCATTCCACAGTCTATAGTTCTTTTGTAACATACAATAGAACAAGAGTAACAAACTCTTTTTATTTTATTTTTTTAAATAAATGTGAGTTTCCAAAGATCAAGTGTGGAGTGCTACAGTAATAATTAAAAAAAAACAACAAACCAGAACAAAACAGAAACAAAAAACAGTAAATCACAAAAGTTGTAATGCTTGTCTGAAGGCTCCAGAATCAAAATCACTGGTATCATGCTTATTGGGTACACTCACAGTGTATCCAGTTAACACAAATTAATACCAAACAATCCTCATCTGTTTCTGTGAAGCAGTTTGTAAAACAGAGTAAAACATCTAGTGCAGTCTGCATTATCCTTTTTTTCAACTCCTGTGCAAGTTTTGGAAGATTCATTGGCCAAACAATGAATAATAAAGGTTTTTGACAGAACGCAAGATGGAATTTTCATTTCTTTAGTAAATACCAGTGGCACTGTTGAAAGAAAATAATACTTTTAGATCAGTCTTTCAATTCAGCATTAATCTCTGTGTTCCCTTCTACCGATAACTCTTCTTCTAGTTTAACTGAAAAAAGCGTGTTTGCATTTTTGTCTTGGATGCTGTCTTCCAAATCCTTGAGTAACTCTTCCTCCTTGTACTCTGCAACATCTACCTCCAAACCAGAATTGTCCTTCAGCTTCCCATGGTGCTTGAGATAGTATCGCTGGTTCTGAAAGAACTTGATAATGGTGTACTTGGGAAGGTCAAGCTGAGCGGAGAGAGTCTGGATTGCTTCTTCATCTGGATACAGGCCTACATCTTGTATGAAACTCTGTAGGATCCCCAGGGCTTCAACAGAAATCTTTGTTCGTGGTCGGGGTTTCTGACGATTTTCATCCTCAGATTCAGCTGGTGATGCTACTGTTGGTTGCCTTGGGGGTAGTCTGGGACCTGGTTGCTGTTGCTGTTGTTGCTGCTGCTGTTGCTGTTGTTGCTGCTGCTGCTGCAAGACAAAGCATAACATGTTTTTTGTACACATATTTTTCTCATGTTTGGTGTACCCAAGAAAATCTGGGGGAGGGGAAATTGTAAAGCTATAAACAAAGGCTTAGTAAGTTAAAAGAACAAAAAGACAAAAAAAAAAAAAGGCCCATTATTGCTGAACCAGAATTAAAATATGAGTTAGTAACTCTGCATACCTCACATGGGTCTGCATATGTGTGAGCAGAGATAGGGGATAAAGGGATGGTGGGATTATGGACAGAGAGGTGGAAGAAACACAGGCTTTGTCTGATTGAAAGTCCTGATGGCATGACATCAGTGCAGTTTAGCTGACAAATTTTAATGAAAATGCTCCATGAGTCAAGTGCAGACAAGACAAAATGCTAAGTAGGTGACATAGTATAGGATTAACTTGACCAGCTTAGCCAGAACTGTAGCAAGGGCAAAGTAAGAAAAGTGCCAGATGAGGGCAAATGCCCAGGAGCTCTGCCAGCAGCAGCAGCTGCTGCTGCCCAAAACTAAGGGCTGCCATAGTCTGGCAATAGCTAGACTAAGGAACTGGGGGGGATCAGGGATAAGAAGAGTGTTTTAGCCAAGTGCAGTAATATCCAGCACTGAAGTCTCATCAAACTTCCAAACATTACAACAGAATGCGTTAGCTGGAAGTGCCTAATGTCACACTGTCAGACACCCAGCAAGGACAAAGGGATCTGGAGGTAGGAAATATGTATTTCCACTTCTGGCTCTGACCTCTCTTGCCTGTGGTTTCAGAGAGGGTCTGTCTTGCCTGTGCTCAAGTAGCCCAATGTATAAACAGGGAACAAACATATTTACCTGCTTCTGTTTGTGCTGGGGATCATTTGGTTAATATTTATAAAGCAGTAAGATGCAATGCTTTAAATAAGTTGCACTATTATTATTAGAAGGGAACATGCTGCATTCCAAAAATTCGGGCAATAAAAATGAGCCAGTATGCACATCAGAAGAATAAGATAAAGCAAATCATAATGTAAATAATTAACAAGACCTTAAAATGAAGTTTTGCAAGCATAGATGCAGAAACATTCTTAAAAGGTGAGGCACTGAGCCCTAGGGACAGAAATGTTTTTCTCGTCTTCCACCAGAGCAGAATATACTCTAAGATCATGTTTAAAAGCAAAAGTAAATTTATCAGCTACTGTTTTTGTTGACAATTCTTTTGCTTCACAGCACAGGAAGCACTGGTTAGTAAGATATTTTGGATCAGCAAATTTCTTGTCATATGGTACAAACCACCAGTTATTATTAAAAAACAACAGCAGCAAAACAAGCACTTGCTATCACTACATTTCATTTCCCTTTGTGAGTCTCCCATTGACAATGGTGTGTCAGTAATGGTTTCCAAGCTTCCAGATGCAGTTCACTTGCAGACCCTGAGAAGCACAAAATACTGTACAAATAGTGTAAATATTGGAGGAATTATAATTCTGTCCACTTAGCAGTTCCACTCCTGGTTGTGGAGACTTCGCATAGGTCTCAACACCCAGTTTAGAAGCCAATGCTTTACATGATCTTCTTACTGTGAGATCTGACACAAATGATAGTGGAATTAGGGCTTTTGCCTCATCCCTATTCACATCCTTTCATGTTTTATGGTCTGTGAGCAGTCCCATTCAGGGCTTCAATTCCAAAGAGATCCAGGACTACTCCCAGCACATTAAATTCTTAAAAGACTGGAGGCTTTGTATACACAGTTTGAAAACTTGTGTCTTAGCTACATATTTATGCATTTATGTAGAAGAGCAGAGACAGAATTCAGGCCCAATCTCCCAATCCTTACTCTGACAAGTCATATTAAGAGATTACAATGCAACTGCTTATGTGAATAATATTTGTGAGATCAAACACACAACTTTTATCAACAAGGCAAGAAAATCTAAGTAAGTGGCACAGTGGTTGAATGTTTATACTGTGCATAAGGCTTCTCCTTTTATCCCCTTAAGAAGCAATTTTATTAAAAACAATGTACATTTTCAAACAAGTGCTGTTTTATTACTTAATATAGATCTTTCTCTCTCTTTGCTAAATCAAACAGCAAGTTTCCAGGCTTTCACAATTATTTTAGTACTTGATATCCTAAGGGATTGTCTTATTCAGTTTGCTTTATCTTTAATATACACTTGTGTTGTTTCTGGCTGTGAGATTATCCTTCCTAGCTTTGTAAATACTTTTCTACATAGGTAATACAAATGATACACTGGGTCTCAACCGAGGTTGGGAAAGCACAGGCTAATATCTGCCCTTTAAGACGGAGCAGTTAAAAGGCTGATCTCAGGTCTTTCATGAGAAGGGATTAAAGAGTCCCCAGCTCGGAAAGAGAGCAGTTTGCACTGCCAACCTGGGCTACAATATTTAGCAAAACAGCCAACCACACTACTGTGCACTACTGTGCAAGCAAATGGTGGGTGCATCCCACAGGAGGGTGCACTGCTGGGGCTCTCCCAGAGAAAAGGGCAGCTCTTTCCAAGCCCTGTGGCATGGGTCCTGCGTCCCCTCCTCTCTCCCTGACACAGTGTCCTTGTGCCAGCTCACCTGCGGAGCAGCACCCAGCCAAGGTCCAGTGGTCAGCAGGCCTGGTAAGAAAGCGCCTCTATGCTCTCCTTTCCCAAGGGTGGTGGGAGAGGGGCTCTGAAGGAAAAACAAACAAACATTGACTCACCCCAGCCTTGACTGGGGTTAAGTGGGATGAGGAATCACCTTCCCTTCACTACTACCCAGAGCAAGCTGCCGCTGTTGGGAGTTTGAGCTTAGCTTTGCAACAGCAGCACAACAAAGCCCTCCCACTTTGCTGGTAAGGTGTTTGACTGCCAGTGCCAAACACCTCTGCCTTTTGGTCCTGACACCTGCCTAGCCAGAGACAGGCAGCAGGGAGGCTCACCCTGCCCAGCACACAGGTGTCTCTGTGCCACTGCACACACACGCGTTTGCAAAAAACCACCAAAGTGAAACAAAAACTGTGGGTGGTCACACATTCTTCATTGAACTCTGGTGGTGGATGGCAGCATGCTCTTATCTTATACTAGGAGACCTGCATTTAGCCTGGATGGGAGGAAAGAAACACTAATTTCCTTTGCTCTGTTTAAAGCTTTATTTACTTAGTGCTCTGCAGGATTGGCCAAGGTAAACTAACCTGAATCTGTTCTGCTGGCACATGGATAATGTGGGAAGGCCTGTCACCATGGTGATGAACTGCATTGCTTTCTTGTTCATAAATGGCATCACGTTCAGGCTGAGGAAGACTGAGGAACCTTCGGATCATGGAGAGATTCTCCCAGAGGGTCCTGTTCTCTGGTGAGGGATCTTCTTTCCAACGTAACAGCTCACAGAGCCACCCCTTGAAGATAATACCAGCAAAACATTAGTTTTTTTTCCTCACTTCATGAGGGGCAAAATGAGGGCAAAATGTGTACTTTAGAGGCACTGCATTCTCTCACACTCTCCCCTTTTACTGTACAGGCTGGGCTTAAAGCAAACACCAATACACCAAGAGGCTGCTGCACTATTTCACAGACCCACATCAACCACCAGGGTTTTGGACATCATCATCCCCTTGGTCCTGCTCCACAGCACTGGTCTGCTTAGTTGATAAAGGCAGAATCCCTTACGTGCTCCCCTCTGTAGTACAGGGCTTTCACTGACACCAGTATATTCTCTCTGCTGCCTATTTTCTTTTATTCAAGGCTATACACATCCAAGGGCATTGACACCGTGTTCCAGGAACCAGTAGATTGCCTGCTGAGCAATTTTTAAAATTCTGCTACTCCTACTCAAAACAAGAAAGTACTTCAAATATCTGCCTTGACTGTAGGGCTCCCTAATGTATATCATAGAAGTAAAGGAGCTCCCTAAAGTCCTTTCAAAAGGCAAGAATCTGTTGAATAGACACAGTCAAATTCTTCCTATCCACTACAAGTAGAGATGCCTCTGCAGGTGAACTTACTTCAACTAATAGACAATTATTTGTTTCAGGATTTTTGTCATAGATCCAGAAAAAAACAGTCCCTCAGTTTTACACACACTATTAGGGCTTGGGAGCAAGCAAGATATGCTCAAGATTCTGATATAAACTTTGGACCATTTCCACATCACAGGATGGCAAGTTGCCCAAGAGCTTACCTACTATAATTTAGATATGGTTTTGGGGTATATGCTCTGAATTCAACTATAGAATCCCCTGCAAGAACAGCAGTGGTTGCTAATCTGCTTCTAAAAGAGACATACAAGTTCATCTTGAAAATTTAACAATTGTTTTCTTACATCTCCTTCACATTTTAAAAAGAGTGGAAATGCTCTACTAGCATAGTGTGTATCAGCAGCAATTTTTTGGTATATTAAAATTTAGAAACAAAATATGACATGTATAAAACATGCATGCTTCCTTTCTTTTAGCTTCAAGGATCTATTTTCAAAACTAGGTCCATGCAATTTTATTTCTTGATGCTGTAGGAAAGATAATGTGACATTTTATTGAATCAACAAACAATATAAATGTACAGAAGCTTTTAGATTCTTTTTATAAGTACCGGTAGTTGAAAAATGGTTTATCCAAACTAGTTTACTACTAGACACAATAGATAGAGATACAATAGAGATATGTTTTCTTGAAGACATTCATATCTTTAGCTAACAGTTAAAAAAATTAAAGAGTTAAAAACAGTGTAAAAATATTGCCACAATAGGAAGGGGTGAAAGTAAATAAATAATCTTAATGCATTCATATTGTATATGAAAATGTTTAGTGAGGTGTGTATAAAAATTTGAAGTATATTCTCTTGAATATGAGTGGAAAACTGAACAAATGACACAGGACAAAATGCCCCCAAGAAATAGAAATAATCAAAATGACAAATGTTAGAGAGATGGTGAGAGCAGAGCTGAGAAAGCAAACATTTAAATGGGGCCAAAATCTGCCGAGGGCTCACAAGGGGTACTAGGGAGGGAGGGGAGAGGGATGAGAGTGGCTGCATCCCCCTGCACCTTGGGGATGGAGCATACCCCATTCTTTCACCACACACTAAGGGTGGATACCAAGTATTGCCCCAGGGTTTACCAAGCTGACTGGGAAATGTGACCAAACACCTTCCTCTGGAGCACATAACATACAGCCTGTTCCAGCTGGAAATGTATGGCATGGTTTTAAAAGAGTAGCAAGGGTCTGCGGATCCTCCCTCCTCATCTTAAGGAATGTGTTAGCAGGTTAATGCATGAACTGTCCCTGCCCCTAACAAAATCAGCATGTTCTCTGCCTATATTACTTCCATGGGGATATGTGCTGGATTATGCTAAACAGCAGTATCAGTTTTCTGCAGTGAGTTAAAAGAGGTGCAATCAGAAAGCACTGGTAGTTGGTTGGGGATGGAGAAGAGGAGAAACAAATCTAGATCTTTTAATTGAGGCGCAGTTATAAAATTTTTAATTAAAAATCCCAAACAAAACAGCCCATCCCAAAGCATAAAAACTGTCCTTCAGTTGTCTGGATTCTGCACTGCTTCACATTGAAACTGCTGGTTCTCTTTCTAATGGTGGTGAAATGGAGAGCAGAGCTGACTATCATGGCAGTTTGGTGAAAGTGAGAAAAAAATACAAGACAACCTATTCCCCTCCTATGATACTTCTCTACGGCATACAGATAGACTGGAAAAGAAACTGCAGTCCCCATTTAGAAGCTGCACATATTTTGCCTAGTGACCATGTAAATCACTGATTTTTTTTTTTTAAAAAGACAACAGAAACTTTTTAAAATGTCCAGTAGTAAAAATAATTCCTAAGATATCACATTTTATGCTGATTATACATATTTCACAACAAGAGCTTTTGTTACCTAAGGAATTCCTTCTCCCCTCACTGTATTTTTTGTGTTTACTAAATCAGACCTTATTTTTATTAACTACTGGTGGCTAACATTATCTTTCCAGTATTTTTCTATCAACTTTTGCATTGAAATAATACTTCTGATTCCTTATCTAAAACGATTTGATAAACTGTAACCTGATGCATGTCTCTGCTAGCCTTTCAGCAAGTGGCAATTTTGAGATACTGAAGTCAGATGTTTCTGACGTGGTACACATACTAGACTGTTCATCTAACAAAATGTCTCTTTTACACTGGTTTCACCATGTTTTTAAAGAAGTAGACAGACTCTTATGAAACATATGATGGGTAGCATGGGAATGACCAACTGAATTCTTCTAAAATGACAAGCATAGAAACAGTTTTTTGATCTTCATGGTTTATTTCTGAAAATATTTCTGAAAACTGATCTCCAAATATTCTCAGAAGAGATCATGGATGGGCAGTAACAGGGGCTGTAGGAGTTTAAGAGACTGAAAGCTTTATACTGCTTTGCTTTCTTTTAGTTCAAAACAAACGAAACCATAAGTATTTCATTTAGTCTCAGAATTCTGTATACAACATAAAGCCTATCATAAAAGTCAGCTAAATGAGGATGTATGAAATGCTTTCATATATGTTAGGAAAAATAATCATACAGACTTTTCTAATAGTGAATTTTAAGTTCTGTAAAATTTATAAGCTTTTTTTTCCATGTGACGTCAAGAAGTATGAACGGCTGTAGTTAATACAGTTGAATTTACAAGTAAACATAACATGGCTGATTTTTCTCCTTTTACATTCATTTAAGCCTAGAGCAATTTCTGTCTAGTTCAAATAATTTATTCTGAAGGAGGGCTTGGGCCACTGTTTTGGGGGTTTTTGTGTCTTTACAGTCTTACTGGAACTGGAAAGGACCACAAAATAATAAGGAAATATTTATAACTCAGATGAGATCACAACTGTTAAAAAACCAGCCTTAAAATAATTAAGCTGATATCTCTACACAGTAAGGCAAACCCCCCAAAAACTCTGCAATGACATTGGGAACAACCTTGATTTTAAAACAGAGTGCCAGGCAACATTACACTGAATATAAAGAGAGTACAAAGCAAAATATAAACATTAGCCACATGTAAATATGTTTGGAGAACTTTCAGGATGCTACTACTTTTCAAACTGGCAAAGTTTAATTTGACACCTTCTGTTCTAAAACCTTTGTTTCTATTCAAAATCACGCCTTTAGCTGCTATCAATCACTGTGCTCTCCCTATTACTTAAAATACTGGCATGGGCCCTGGATAAGCTGAAAATGCCATGCAGATGAATTCTGAGATAATATGTTCAAACCTGTTATATACAACACAAATCCTGTAAAGTTATGTATTGTAAACCTACATTTATTGGGAACTAAAAGTCTTAAATCCATCTGCTACAAAGAAAATACTGTTATGCACTTTCAAGTAACCAAGTACCATCTGCAAAGGTCTTGCTACAGTAAGCAAAAAAACGGTGGAAAAAAAAAACATGCTAAACCTAAGATATTTAAAATAAATAAGAGTGTTCTCTCTGTTTTCTGATAGGGATTTAGTAAAGAAACATAAGACATCAGAGGAAAAAAACCTGTGAAAGCTGATCTGCCAAACTACTGCAGAAAAAGCGCAAAGATAACTGCCAAACATTAGACTCTGCAAAACCTCTTTACAAGAAAGCATCCATGCCTTTTATCTATGTATCCAAATGCTAGTTTATACAGTCTGACCTACTCTGCATTTAAACAAAATCTTCTGCTCTTTAACACAGAGTTTCTAACAAACTATTCTTGCAATCTGGTATCTTTCTTATTAAATGAAAAAGGAAAGAAAAAGATAATTGAAATCTGCACTTAAGGTGTAAATACCAACCCTAACTAGATCAAAGAGGGCAGGCATTACAATCATGAAAGATGTTCTCCGGGCAAAGCTTTCCACATCAGCAACAAACATATCTAGTCTGGGAAGAAAGGGCTTCAAGGTGGAGCAACTGAACTCTTTTGTTTGGGGAATTTGTTATAGTGATGATAATTTGCCAAATGATGAATAATTCTTGCAGAATACCTAACAAAGACTCCAACGTTTTTTAGAAGAGCTGCAATTTAAATCTAAGAAGGCAAAACATTTTAGAGTATCAATGTAAGACATGAACAGTTTTTCTTTGGTGTAGTGTATCTAAGATAATTTTCTATCATTCTCTGGGGCATATAGCATAATAAAATATATGGTCTTAAAAGAAATCAGTCTAAATAGGGAGGTATTTGATACAAACATTTTAGTAGATAGTGTGAATTGCATTTCAGCATCTACTGTGAACAAAGACTACATAATCCATTAAACAGTACTTCTAACTCAAAAAAATTGACTACTGTAGAATAAACTAAAGTAGGCATTTTGAATGAGCACATTTTCAGCAACTAACTATAAAGCTAGCAATTTATCATTCAGCAAATAATTTTCTACTTTTAAAAGAATCTGTAAGTGTTACTTATGCTAATGAAGACTGTTTTTAATCTGCCCACAAACATGCTAATAGAGGGCAATTTTTTTTTATTTACAATGCTGAAGGCACTCCAGTTTATAGAACACAGATATGAAATTACACTTGGTAAAATGGGCTCTTAATTGTCTAAGCAACCCCAATCCTTCACCTTTAACACAAAGCTTATAGACAAATAACAAAGGAAAAGAACTCCAGGACTAAACTTTTAATACTGACTTTTTCCATTCAAAAACCATCCAATTTGCTTTACAAATCTCATTTTTGTTTCAAATGGCTGCATTCATCACAGGTATTTCCATTTCTTTTCAAAACAGAATCCACGTACAGAAGAGAAGAAAAAAAGCCAACATGACCACTACAGTATATGCATAGTCTTTAATATTAAACTTGTGAGCTGCTCACTGCACAGAAAGGTTGCTTTTGAAAAAGTCATAATACTTTGGACGAGATACATAATGGTAGCAAAGGAGTACTGAAAGCATTTTAAATTATTTACTAGGTTAAAAGGGTGAAATGGTACTTTAAATACATCAAATTTCATCATCTGGGCCATTTTTTGGTGGCAAAGTGGTATTGATCTTTCCAAATGCTTAAAATTAACTATTTCCAGAAGGTCATTATTTGATTAAAGGCATTAAAGTTGAGGGCAAGAAATGATGTACTTTGTCTTCTTTCCCATTCAAATAATCATGTAATTTAATCAGAACTATCCCTTCATGTCCTGTAATAAAAATGTTTGTCTTAAGATATTGTTCTTTACCTAACATATTAACCTTTAAATGTTATGAAGTACTTAAGAATAATCTCTGCTTAGAGAAGATTCTTCCATAATGCAATGAAAGGATCTCCAGCATTTAAATTGATAAGGCCAAATTTCCCCTACACATTGATTAGAAAATGCATTAAACCCTTCAACTGAGATTTCTCATGGTGTTCAAAAGGATCGAAAATTCAGTGAGTTCTGAATCAGTAAGCTCATGCATATGGCATTGAGAAGCAAAATAAATAAATGTCACTTCAGCATAAACAAATGCAACAAATAAGTAACAATGGTCACTGCTTTTAGTGTATCTGGGAAACATTGTTTGCATTACATTTGTAGTATCTGGAAAGATACAGCAGGGAAAATCCACCACAGGGTAAGTACAGAGCATTTAATTCAAAATTCATTTTCAGGCTGAGATCATTTAAATCTGACTTCTTTCTGGGTGAAATACTTGTAGGCTCAAACATGGGAGCAAGCCCAAACACAGAGAGCAGTCCTTTTTAGCCTTAAATGTTCTGAAATTTCCTGACCAGAAGAAAATTTATTCTGACTGCAGGTTTATCTTTCCTAAAACACATAAATGGTCCTGGTTAGCTCCTATGCAAAGCTCAATAAACCTAAATGCTTTATAGAAGAACTGAAGTCTATGAAAAGAAAGGCCACTAGGTATTTTTTAAAATTTTAGGAAAACAATCTTCTACCAGACTTAGTAGGTTTTGATACGAACCAAAATATTTGTTAGTGAAAATCTTTTCAGTTTAGCTTATATTTCCAAGTAATTTTAAGCACTGACTTCTGTGAGCATAGTTTTGAGTAATTTTAAAAACTGCTGTGAATGTTCAACACCTTGGGATTTCCCTATTTTTTGCACAAAACTCTTTATCTTTAATTCAAGCAGCAAAAGCTAGTTTTCAGACTGTGCCAGAAGATGAGTAGAGATACCAGAATGCCTCTTCTTGAGATGTGGCCGACGTGATAATAAATATTCCCCGAAAGATGGTTGTCTTAGTATTTCATTTACAATAATCAGCCTTAAGTTTCAGGCTTTACTTTTGAGCATTCCCCTAAATTTAGACAAAGTTTCAAACCTGAAGCTGTCCTTTATCTCCAGATATTTCTGGTTTATCTGTGTTACTGGCTTTCATTGCTAGAACATCGAAAGGGGAAGCCAGATGTGAATTTTAAGTAAATCTGGATCTGCCATCGTAATAGATGAGATTTAGCAAAACAAACAAACTGAAAACTCCACAACCTCGTAGGGCTTTTCAAAAGAAAGGTAAACTTCACTAGCAGGAGAAACTTCCTTTGAAGAGTACAGAATCAGATTATGCCATTTCTTTAAATTTTTTATCCAACCTACCATTCAGCTACACCATCTGTCTGGATGCTACCTCCACTTCTTCTCTGGGTTGTAAAAAACAAATGACCAAACAGCTAGCATTGGTACTGATAATATTTCATTGCGTATTTTTGGTGATATTTTAGGGGAAAAGGATTCCTAACAACTCCTCTTCTCTCTGCCCTTTCTCCTCTCTAGCTGCAGCACTTCTTGTCTGTAGTATTAGACCTCTCCCTCTATCCAGAGCTGCAGTGAGTGGCCAAGAGCCAGTGCTACTGAAAAACTTGTTGGATTAAGGTCTGAGGCTGTATCAAAACTAGTGGGTACACTTGTTGAGTATGAGCACTTGAGATGCCTTACCAGCTCATGGAAACAAAAAGTCTAACCTGTAACTCTAAAACTGACTGAAAACGTATCATTACCTTTTAGTTGAGTACACAGGGAATTGAATAGTCTAAATAAAGAGCTTCTCTCAAGCTTGCTTTCTCTGCTATCAGCCTCCTCCACCTTTCCTTTCCCTTGTTCAACTATATCTTTTTTACAGTATTGTCTTCAATTGCCTAGCAATGACAGATAGCCACAAGCCCTAATCAAAAAAATAATATGCATGCCTTTGAAAATCTTACATAAAATGCAACTATATTCATATGTAAAAAGAAGGAAAAAAAGTAACAGATGCAAAAAAAAAACAGTGGGTGAAGTTTTATTTTGCCTTTCTTTACTCCAGATCCTTCCTCTTTCACACACACAACTCAATTGGCATTGTAACCATGAGATGCCCATGACAAAAATGGACTTAACATAAAAAATCTGAACAAGAAAAAACAACTGCTAATTATTAAATAAGTCAGTTTTGGTCTGGTACATTACTTTTTATAGTATAGGTATATAAAATGGGTCAGTGGTTTTAAAGAGGGTGACTGGTAATATATGGCTCTTTATCTTTTATTTAAGCAGAAAGAAGTACTGAGTTCACTACAATACCGATGCTTCCCTTGAAAATAAATACAAGCCTAAATCCAACCATGACCCTTAACAGCCCATATTTATTTATTCTTACACATGCAATCAATTTTTGTATGGCAGCTATATCTGCAGTTTAGTTAGAGAAGAGTCTTTAATAGAAAGAGCCTGGTAACTTTAAAAATCTTTTTTACTACTATCAATTTACAAGAGAACAGCAAATGTTTATTACTGCGTTGCTTACAGAGACTTAACATTTGCTCTAGGGGAAAGACCTCCATTAAAAGGCCATAGAACCAAAGTGTCACTTCCATAATTACTTATGTGTCTGTATATCACATTGTTAGATTTTTTTAAAAAAAAAAAAAGATTATAGTTTCCCAGAAGAAGTAATTTAAATCTGTAGCTTCTTGTTGTTTATTTTTTCTTTCCAGAATTCATTTTGGATCAGGGGAAGATCTACTACACCCTGAGGAATCACAGGCTCATAGACGTTTGGACTTCACTGCAAATTCACTTCAGCAGACAAGATGTTCCAACAAGTGACATCATTCCAAAACATACACAGCTCAAATCTGTTCTCAGACATCCCTTCACATTTTTATGGCCTAACTAGATGTTTTCATACAGATTTGAATTAGACATTTAAATATTCTGAGAAAATGTCTTTTGTCTCTTGCAGTTCAGCTGGCTTCTGTGGTTCTCAGGTTCATAATGAAGAACACTTAATGCTCTGATAATGCCAAGGATGAGGGAAGTCTTCAGAAAATTGAAAAGAAACTTTTCCCCAAATTTCCTCCAGATTTTAACCACAGAAACAGGCAGAAAATTAACATAATACCCATTACTTCAATGCAGTTTGAAAAAAAATCTTTAAAATCAACACCTGTGAAAGACAGATGCCTTCCAGCAAATGAGAAGGGAGCAGCCAGAAGCACAGATCTCACCCATGGCAAAATAAAGGCACTAAAGCCCTTAGAAAGTTAAAACACCCGCACTTGTAGCGTGGTTGGGGGTTGCTTGGGGAATCAATTTAAAAGAATAGGAAAGCTGGATCAGAAGGAAAACTGGAGATCGGGTTTCTCCCTACTGGGTGGGAATCAAACCACGCGCTGTTTCAGGTAGTTTGCTGTCTGCATGGGGACAAGAATAGCCACAAGGGAAAAGCTCCGTGGGAGAGCAGTGCTTAGCGAGACTCTTCCTCACTGGCCAGGAAAAGTGCCAGCCCAGCTGATCCCCTGCCATATTTCCAGGCAGCAGCTTTCACAGCAGCTACTTCCCTTACATCAGGTGCAGCACGGAGCATGCAAACTTCCTCCTGCCCTGATCCCTCTGTCCCATTCTCCAGGTGAAAAGGATCAATCTCTTTAGCTAAACTGTCTCCTCATATTAATGAGCTGCAAATGATTTCTCAGAGGTGAAGCAAACTAGCTGCCTCAAAGCAAAAACAAAATCTCATATAAGCCCTTCAAACTTTTTATTAAAAATAACTGGTTTTACACAAACAGTAGCAAGTTCCTGTATCTGTAGAGCTTTCTCTTGCATGTTACATACACCAGAGATGCTAAGCACCAGGCTCAGCAAAATACCTAGCCACCTATGTAAACCCACAGATATAATCGATCTGTGTGCAAATCCTGTGGTCCAGAATTTCTGCTAAGGACCACTCAGTCAAAACACCTTTACAAAGATCCTGAAAACTATTTTCATATGCTTCTCAGAGGCCATCCTGAGGTAAGGGAACATGACACTAGACAGCAATAAAAACAAGATGACCACTGAATAACAATATGTTTACAGATAAAAATTGGAATATTTGGAATTAAATACATATTTGTAAATTGGAGTTTTCCCCCACTTAGTTTGATGGGTGCTTGCCCTAGCGGTTTGGGGTAATTCATATCAAAAAAACTCTGTAGTTTGATTTAGAAGCTAAATTTGAGGAAAATAAAAAATGGACAAAATGCAAAATTATTAGGAATAGTGAAATTAAAAAATATCTGACATGAAACATTGTCTCCTTTCTCACCTTGCACTTAGAAATCCTGTAACATTCTTTCAGCTGTTGTCTTTTGAGTTAACTAGTTTAACATTGAGGAAGAAAACACTTCTCTATTTCTTACTCCTTCCTTTGCTCAACAACCCTTCTCCTGAACTGTAATCAGTCACTCCTTTAACAAACCACTTCTTGGACTGTTACTGTATAGTTGTGTTTGCATAAGATGCCTTCACTGTTTGCAGTAAGGTGTTTAGCAGCTCTTGGTTTTTCAGGAGGAATGTTACCCTGTCATTTCCTGTTTAGTTATGGGCTGAGCTCGCTTTTGTTTTCTGTGCTGCGTACTTGTTACCCTGCTTCCCCTACTGCCGGGAACCACGGGCTGCTCGCTAACTCCTCAGCCTCCTCCTCGGCTCTGGCACTACAGCTTTGTCTTCATTTCCATACGTCATTAACTCTTGTACAGCTCACTCAGACTTTCCCTCCTTATTTTAATAATGCTTTAGTTTTTCATGTTAAAATACTGATACACTGAATCTTCAAAAGCCTCCCGACTCAGTGATCTGCCCACAGCATGCATGAGAAAACTGAGAAATCAAGAACACGGCTCCCTTCCCAGCTAAATTCAAGTTGCCATGCGGGGAAAGGAATGATGTTTCACTCACGAAGCTGGCAGTGCTGGCAGCCAGCCCTGAGCTCCCCACCACTCAGTGAAGCCCAAGGCAGTGGGGTGCCCCTGCTGCACCTCATGAACAAGGGGATACTTCTGCAAAGTGACTGTATGCGAGGAGATGTTCCTGGGGCGGGACTCCGGCACACAAAGGACAATGGAAGGACAGGAGAAAGAGGCAGGTGGAGCAAGAGTAGATGGTGAGGGTGTATACAGGAGAGGACGGGGTGGGAAAAAAAATCAGAGAAGGGCTAAGAGGAATTAGTGAAAGTGGCAAGAGGAAAACAAAACAGAAGGTGAAGATATAGGAAGCGGGAAGAGAGATTAAGAAAATCCTTCCTGCCAGAACCCGCACCTCTTGTCAGGCAGACAGCAGGTGCTGCCTGGAGAAGAGCTGATCCATGCATCTGGAGAGTAACTACGAATAAAAGACTCAAAAGAGGTGGGAGAGGGTGCCATGCTTTTTTTGATTTGGCAATCCAGTGCTTCTTGACTGCACAGTATTTTTCAAACAGTTTTGCTAAGAAATGACACCTGGACTTCCAGACCCTTGCAAGAATCCCAACAGTTCATTTCAGCATTATCTGACATGGGTCCTTCCTGCCCTCCTCTTCACCTTACTCCAGATTCATTTTGAGCCATCTGCAGCCATAGCACTTCCAGGGCTTCAACTGCACCTCCAGGATAAGATTTCCCCTTTGTTTGGGGTCTGCACAGACTATGGGCAGTCAGTGAAGGATGTTGATGGCATACATACACTGACCAACTCCAGGTGCTAGTAATGCAGTCAGTAGCTGCTGACCAAGAGCATGAGTCTTTAACCCTCTCTGCAGCAGTCTGGAGGACCATCTACACAGCCAAATTTTCAGCCACAAAGTGTCCCTTCAGTGGGTTTCAAAAACTATCCTGCTCACCTTTTTCTGACACTGTATTAGCTCCCCATCTCCTGCACTTTTGATGTTGCCACTGCATCACAAATCACCGGCAATGGATAAAACAATCTCTTAGTAAAAATTACTTTTTTTTTTTTTTTTTAAAAACCTCCCCTGGAAGCCTTGTTACAGATTAGATTTAATGAACTTCTATTAGAATCACTGCACCACTCTTCTCACCTGACAATACCTGCAACAGCTTTTGGGGAATATGCTCAGTTGCAGTCTGCACTCATACACTTCTTTTTCCCTCACTGTAAGACTTGATTTAGAAACTTATAATTAAAACTTTCTATCAAAATTGCATTATTTTTTCCTCTGTGTAGAGTAGATGGTTCCAAATAAGGCTTTGCTAAGTACTGAAGGCTATTTAATTAGAGCAAGCTGAAGAAATTAACTATAAAATGGATTTACTAAAAAAAAGCAAATTAACTTACAGAAAAAAAAATTCCTAAAAACTAACCATAATTTGTTTTCATAAGAAATTCTGGACTGTTTTAATAAAAAAAACCACATCAATTTTCCACTTGCCAAAATTTTAGACACTTTGAGAATTCTTTTTTTAGGAAGAATATTTTCCCCAAATATAGAGGTAGAGGGAAGAGTTATCAGAGAAACATTTGTGGTGAAAAATTTAGGTAGCAGTGAAAACTACATTTTCAGTTAGAAGCTCTTCTTAAAGCAAGGTGTTTGCTGGCATGTTATTTTGAAAACAGCACAGTAGGATGACTTGCTTAATACGGAGGCATAAAACCCAGAGATTAGAAAGTCTCAGAGTGAATGACAAAACCCCCATGCAATAATCTCATTTCTTTGCCAAAGCAAGGAAGATTTTTTAATAAAGGTCGTGGAGAAATAATCTGCAAAGACAGTAGTGTCTCTTTCCCCCTATGTGTCTACTCTTTCACTCTTTTATAGTGAAAGGCAGACCTTAACATGTGCATAAACACATGCACACACAAAAGGAAACAACCAAAGCGGAGAAAAAAGGGAAAAAAAAAAAAAGGAGCCTGAAATTTTAGTTACACCACATGTGGTTTTCATTTGTGAAAAATGAACAAGCTGTTTGTGGTTAAACTGTCTAATCTGCTGTTATCAATCTAGCGCTGCATTCAAGATTTACAGGGTACATCAGCTTCTGTGCCACATTAGCTGTAAAAGGGAGAGGGGGTGGGAGGAAAAAGGAGGAGGAGAGAGTTTATCCTGAGGAATAATATTTCCAATGCAGCCACACTCACACTACATCTGGTTGTGCTGGTAGCGGCAGTTAAATTGAAATATTTCACAGCGTGTGTCAGAAACATGCAGAATGGTAATTATGACAGATCTGATTAAGCCTGAGTGCCACTAGCTCCCCGGCCAGCTCCGGTTGTGCAGGTGTGACCTTGTGCGTGCCTGCGTGTGTAAATAAAATTAATTACAAGCGAGAGGGCGAAGGCTTCGGTGACATCACAAAGCGGAGAAACTCCCAAGGGGGAGACCTAATGGAATATTTTCCCTCAGTCTAATAATACAGTTCATATTGACTTGAGGTAATTAGTGGGATCATTAAAGCAGTTTTCCCGGCGTATTTGGCTGCCTGATCAGATTAGTGAAAATGTTCTTCAGAACAAGCCCTGTGTGGTCTGCCAGAGAAGGAGGAAATAAAAAGCAACAAAGCATATTTTGGAATGATAAGCAGCGCTGGACTTTTTGCATGGCATTTTGCAGGGCCGGTCTCAGGAGCCTGGGTGCCTGACTCTCCTGACCAATTCAATCTTTCATCTCAGGCGCACGTGCTCCCACTGCACGTCATCTAAGACTTTTTAATTTTTGTTCCTCTATGCTTCAGAACTATGCCATCCCTAGCCCTCACTGCTTAAAAAAAACAACCAAAAAAATCAATCTTGTGGAAGTGCTAGCCTTAGAAGAAGTGCATTAAGACAACTAGGGGAAGACAGAAGAACAAATAATGCGATCAGCAGCCATCCACCCCTCTCCAAAAAGCTAACAGAGGACTGAAGATAGTGACTTGAGAATTAGCAACATTTTAATTTCCTAAAGAGCTAACTCCAGGAAAAAGAAAAAGGGGGGGGGGAATAATTAAAAAAGTTTAACTATGATATAAAGTCTTCCACGGTAACAGAACACAGAGCCCTAATCAAGAAATGGACCATTTGTTTAAAAACAGTCTATTGAGCATGCTCTACCTTGCAAATGGAATATGCCAAGCTCTGTCACAGATGGCAAGCTTTGACAGTTCCCATCCGTAGCGTCGATACTCGACAGTTCAGCACAAGATCAGTGACATTCTGTCTCATTAGAGCCACGCTAATTATCACAGCTAGTTTCAGGGGAAACCATGTGTTGCAATGGTCAATTTGAAGGAGTCTGTGCATCAACAAACTGGTAATAAGGATCAGACACCTTATTATATGACAGCATGCTGCCTATGATCTGATTTACTGAATCAGAGGTACTGAGGCAACACTGAAGCCTGATGGGTTATGGAATCGCGTGTACACAATGCAGATCTGAAATATGCTTTAAAAATAAAAGGGAGCTATACAGAAACAATACAAATAATTTTTTTTAAATGGTGAAGTTATAATAAGGACTTTTCTCATTTGTCATTAAGACGTGCAGAGATTTTCAAGCTCTTGTCAGCCAGTTCTATCTTTAATCAAATATTGTAAGATAAATAATTCAAAATTAAAACTGTAAAATCATGGATTATGCTAAATTATAATTCATTCCATACTCTGATTTTTCAGTTTCAATAACATGTACTAAACATTCCTTATGTTGTGCCGTCTTGCTGCTTTAACAGAATTTTATATTTTGTAAAGAGCTTTCTCTACTTGGCTCTCTTTTTTCATTTGTACATTTAATGACTTAAACTTGTATTTCTCCTAGCTTCTCCCACACACTCATGCTCCTTCCACCAGATAAAAATCATCCAACCAAGAATCCTCCTTTTGCTGTTTCTGGCCACCTGCAGGGCCACATCCTGCCAGGCGCTCAGCAGTCCCAGCCCCAGTGCCTCCCAGGGCTGAGGCCACGAAAGTATTAAGCATAAACTCCTGAGCTGCATAGGGCAGGTGTGCACTGCATCCCTCCAGGGAAACTCTCCTTAGGGCTCAAATATACAGTGTTTCCTGAAGCTGCTACCAGTTCTTTAAACGGCCTCTACGCAGCATTTGAACAGCTCATGCTGCCACCCGCCTGGCTGTGAAACTCTAGCTGGAGCTCATTTGACCCCACGTTTAAAGCATGCTCAGGAAGCATACTTTTCCATCAGTGTGTCAACAAATCCAGCCTTTGCCTTACATGTCGAAAGGACTGTCTGGCCCCAAGGAGCTGTTTGAAGAGGTCAATATAATCCTCTTACCAGTTAAGTGTTTTCCATTCTGTACATTTTCCTTTGGCTTGAACTATTTCAGGTTTTAATGCTTTTTCTTCCCTTTATGCAGATTTCCGTGGGCAATTGCACACTGATATGAACCACTTCGGAGATTTTAAGGTGGTTTCTCTTCAGTGCATATTTGTTGATTTACAAAGGTCCTGTCTGCTTTTTACTAGCAGGAACTCAAAACTCACTGAATTCAACTCAGTCTACCAAGGTCATACCAACAACGTGGCTATAGCCAGGATCAGTGTCAGCCTTTCTCCCCGTCTACCCAGACTGAGTGATAAGTGAGTAACTGAACTCTATTTTATTACATCCTTTCTAAGAATTAATAAAAAAAAAAAAATCCTAAGGAAATTTCCTGAAGTTTTAACTCCATTTCTGTGGAGAGATGTTGTAAAAGATATCTAGATATGGGGCAGAAGGAGGCCCTGGAATACTCTAAGCATTCATTTTGTTCCCCTAATAGAAACCTGAAAATCTCCTTCTCTCCAGGCCGGGCGAGACAGAACACACTATGACTCTGCAACATGATATTTTGTGAAAGAGACAAATCAGCTCTATCTGCCAAGTTTCACAGTTTCACTGAATGACACGACACTACGGGGCAATTCTTGATTGCGCCCAGAAGCCCATCTTGCTTTCACAGTTCACACTCATCCTAGCCCATCCCTTCTGACACCCGATCCCATCCTGGCTCCTGCTGCTCATGGTACTTCTTCAACTGCCAGAGCAATCACCCCCAGGTAGTGGAGGGGGGAGGAGAATAAATTAAAAAAATAAAACAAAATAAAAAAATAGAGTCTGTTTTGTGAGATACTTCTGCAGCTGATATTTTCTAACTACTGTATCTCACCTTCCCAAGAGGGCATGGGGTTTATTTCCAGGTGGACCTGTGAAACAGCAGCAGATCTCAGAGTACATTTTGTTTCCACCTTGTGTCTCCCTGTGCAGTATCTCTCCCTGCTCCACAGAGAATCCATTGTACTCTGAGGTGGGGGAAAGAAGGTTTTTAAGCCAAGATTTAAACCCAGGAAGTGACTCAGCTGCTCTGAGGGAAATAAAGGCAGGAGAGGACTTGATGGAGATGTGGGGTGACAAGCAAAGGACTGAGTCCCCTCCTGCTCCCCCAGGCTGGACCCCACTGGGACAGCTTGAGGTGCAGAGCCCAGAGGAAACAGCTTTGGAAATAAATTTTCAGGCACCCCCTCTTAAAACCACTTTGTTACCAGAGGGTTACTCTTGGTGATAAAATGTTTCTTGTCCCTCCCATGGAAAATAGTTGAATGGATTGTTCTCTATCTGTGGTAATGGCATGTTACACCTTCATGCCAGATCCACAAAATCATGCTTGTTCCGTGTGAGAAGGTGTTTAAAAATGACTTTCCTATTAGAATATATAGCTTAGTCTCTAGATGGAAAAAGTCAGATCAAAGATATAGCATTTATAAAACTGCTTGTTAAAAAGATAAAAGTGAGATAACAGACATCAATTTTTCACTATAAATCTCAGGGTTTACTACAACATTAAAATTTCCAGTAAAAGTAGGGTTTTATATACCTGAACTCTAATGGCCTATTCTGAAAATATTTATGTCAGGAAAAGCATGGTATTTGCATGCCAAAAGCAATTTTAGTGCCAATGTTTACCATTCCCTCCCATTTAACTCCTTCCCATCAGGAGTGTTAGGTGCTCTGCCTAATGCCTACCTGGTGTGCCTCCCCAGACAACCTTTTGGAAAAGGACACCCCAGGTGCATTCTAAGGTAAAACACTTCTAATAAAATAACACTGCACAAAATACTTGCCTGATGGCTTAGATTGGAGTCTTTTGCATAGTCTGAACCACTGATTTTACCTCCATGCTTTGCACACACAACTACTCATTTCCAAGGGGCTAACTGCCTAACCAAAGTGAAAGACAGGGACAGGAGGATAGGAAATTGGGCAATACTATGTAACAGCTCAGAAGTAACAAGTCAAAACTCTCCATAATTAGGTGAGGTTTCTGGAGGTATGGGTAGTACTCCATTAGTGTTATTCCAAAATTAAAATCACAGTATGATTCTGTGAGAGTCAAGAGTCTTACCTTCAACATACAGGCCTTTTGTTCAGAGAGAAGGGAGGACACTCAGTACCTACCTGGCCATTCACAGCAATCACCAGAATTGATGCTACAGAAGACTATTGATTTTACCTATTTATTCTACTATAAACTTATTTAGGTTCAATAATGCAGGCTAACAGCCTTATAGTGTAGTGCACAGGACTCTCAGGGGTATGGAGGTTTATATTACCACAGTTTCTGCTAACTGTAATTTCCTAAATTTAAGAAAGCCTTAGGAATCTAAGCTGATTTTTAGCTAAGTTTTGCATCCTTCCCTGCTTCATACTAGCGTGTGCAGGCCACAGCTTTTCAGGATAAGCCATTAATATAACTTCTCAAAACACAGCAAACATACAGAAACACTACAAGTCTCTACCTGCCTTATCTCTCAGGCCTCTTAGTTTTGGGGTTTTTTGTTTGGAAGTTTTTGTCTGTAAGTATCAAGAAAAAAAAAACCTCATCCCTGGATTCCACATGAAAACACCATAACCAATGCACAGTTACTGAACCATGACGCCTTAATGATCATTACCTAAGTCAACTTTTTTTGTTACTTGAAATAATGAAATTAGAATGTGCTTTCATAATTACTTGAATCAGAATATCAGGTTATAAATTTAATAAAACCCCAATAAGATTAAATTGTAAAAGTAATGTCGTCGTGGCTAGGCTTCGCGAACGAAGATCCAGGGAGGGCTCCACCCACGCTCCTCATCAGCGCCTTTTCCAAGCACGCTGATAAAAAGAGGCTAACGGATAGCACCCTCGAGCCTGCGCAATCGATTTTTTTTTAGGTGAGACACAGCATGCGCAGAGCTGGAGCCACCCTTTAGTCCTAAGGTTCATCTGCCAGGGCCTAGCAAGCTTGGACGCTGGCAGACAAGTCCTTAGGATGGAGGTTTAACCTCTTAGATGGAAGGCCTTACAGGGCTAAATGAGCTCCATCTGCCCGGGTTTGGAATCAGAGTTGTCCCTCTCCTAGGATGACTGCCAGAAGGCTAATGAGCTCATCCTACCCATACAAGGATTATAGGAACATGGGTTTCACTCCCCACACTTTACTGTGGGCAATGAGTTTAATGCTCCCTCTGCTGTCGGCACAGTTATCGCACCAGGGGCCACAGGAGACCCCAAGTGATTTTCAGACTGTGCCTGAAAAGTAATGTATACCACACAAATTTATATATGTGTGGATTCTTTTCATTTTTACTTATTCAGATGTGCTGATTAACTTTGCGTAAACAATACTGTTAATATAGCTGCTCTAACACTAAAACCCAAAAACCTAGGAGCAGATACAAAGCACTCGGTAAACCTTTCTGTCTCCCTTTTCCATGCTTTTTTCTAAAGCTCTCTTTTCAACATAATCTAACAAAAATATATGCAGGCCTATCAGGCTGACAACTTTCAATAAGAATGTAAGATTTTAAATACTGACATTAGACATTTTGCAAATTACAGCTCTAGAACTCCCCTAAGATATGATATATTCAAGCAATTTGAGTTATAATATCCTTCTTAGCTCCTCAGTATAGCCATAGTAACTTTTAAAGCATATATTTTGAATTTAACAGAATTTGAATTTATTCTGCAGATAATATAGCGATCCTTAAAAACATGGAAACTTAAGATATATACAGAATGCGTACATTCCGACGTGCGGAAAAAATTCAACATTTGAAGGAATCTTCTAGCTAAGTCCCCAAATTCATTCAAACCCATGTGCCAGACAGTCCTTTTTCTTTATGAAAGCCAACAAGCTGCCAGCAAAGCACACTGTACAGCAAATCATCACTCACCTACACCAGAGAACGACCTCACTAGCACCACTGCAATCTCTTCCTGTTCCCGTCACTCCTTCCTTGCCCTGCGCTTTGACCTCTGCTGCACCAAGCCCCTGTAGACAGGTGGTTCGTGGAGCATCAGGTCCATATGCAGTCCTCTGTCAATCAGGTAACTCTTGCCAAAGGCACTAACACAGCGCAAGGGAAGATGCTAGTTTTTTACCTTGGCACTACCTAGACAGAAACTTCTGAGGCGCATCATTTAATCGCTCTTCTGTACAAAGTGCTCTAGTCAGCAGAACATTATCTGCAGTCTCCTGGCTCAGGCAAGCCCAGCCACCTTGCAGATGCTGGCTGCCTAGACACCCAATCTAATGTTCACTCAAATCAGTTCCTTAAAATAGAAATAAATAAAAAGGCCCTGCAGCAAACAACTATCTTTGTCCACTGGCAGCGCTGGTTTAGGTCACATACTATTTTATACCATTAACTCCAGACTACACTCAAGCATTAATTAATTTTTTTATATCCAAAATAAGAGCAGCAATGTTCAATTTTAGTGATTTCAAAAATAAAACTGTTAACCAGCATATCATTTTCTAATATGCATCCTTCAGACTTCTCACTATAACTGGAAGTGTTTATCCCAGGATTTCCAGTGCTGAGTGGGAAATCAGTAGCTCCAAATTAAAAAGAATCCACAAACAAACCAAAACCAAACCCAACAATGTACCTCTCTCAAGACAGGCTCTCTTAAAGAATGTTTGAATAAGCCTCTTTTTAGTGTGAGAGAGACTTCTTTGCTCCAAGACAAGCTCCAATGCAGAACTTTTTATAATACAGTTATCTCCTTTATTATATGTGGCTTCGCTACATATTTAAAGCTTTTTAATTGGCTGACTAGTAGTCAACTGGTTAGGTAAACTGAATGTGTTGGGTATGCTCTAAGAGTTTACTTCTGTGAAGCAGCTTTCAATTACAAATAGCAGTTTGGCTAACTACAGACCTGAAATCTTGCTCAGTACATAAATTGCTTAAACTGTGGAGAAAAATAACCTCTGAGAATAAAGGCATAATATCCACAATAAAAAGGAAAAGAACAATGTGTTTGTGTTGCTTGTTTTCTATACTTGATAGCAAAGTTTGTATAAGAATATAAATTTTATACCAATACTCTAAAAAAACTGCATCACATCCTTGGCAAGCTTTTATGCTTCACTTGATTACCTGTCCCTTTAAAGTGAGCAAGAGAAGAGCTGTTCTGTCTAGAAATTTTAAGACTATGCACTTAAAGGAATATACTATCACACAAATCAGAGCAGATCAAAATTACATGGGCTAATAGATTGGCTTCATACCTTCGTTTAGAGGAGAACTGCAACAGAAAAGGGAAGGTGTTAGAAAACAGACAGTTCTCTAACCCCAAGTCTTGACATGTGAATAAAGACATCTGAGGAGCACACAGGTTGGAAGCTGCTGTAACATTCTATCATAATTAGAAACATTTCAAGATCCCTGTAATTTCCAATCAAAATTACAGTAATTTCCGATATACAAGCCATGATTCATGACAGAATTTTTACATTCCATGGGAGATTATAGTGGCCTGATGTATGACACACTGAGTGCAGCACTAACATAAACAATTCAGTTTAATGTTTAAACAGCACTTGGTGTTTAGAATCCCACAATAAAAGAAACATATTATTGTAGAAATTATCACTTTGACAGTGATTGAAGGGTAGGCAGGCATGTGGCCTATAAAGCTGTAATTTTTACAGTCCACAGCTTGAGTTTAATCATTTTGATATAACATTTCCAAAATATCCCTTTAGATGCTCCTTACAGTATATAACTTAAGAGGTAGCATCCATTCTGTACAATGAAACGGACAATGCGGAAGTCAAAAGTTAAAAAGGAAACCACTACTAAAATGCTCCTGGCCCAAGAAACATTGGTCTAACTGATCATTATCAGCATTCCTTGGAAAATGTTGTATCTTTCTATGAAGGAATTTTAGACAAGTAAAGGAACAGTGACTATGTGGACTTAACGTTTAATCTAACATGAAAATTCAACATTGCAAGCATCGGTGCCTTCAGCATTTCAAGTGTGATATAACCATAGTTTTAGTCTTTCCCATTTTTCTGCTTTCCTTTTCATTTTTGAGCATATTTCCTCTTAAATCAATGCTTTTGCATACGGTGGTGATCTTTCTCAGATGACACGTCACTTATGATAATCACAACCAACAAGTGCTTGCTCATTTCCCTCTCTGGCCACCAAACCTGACAAAAACTCTTCAGTTGAAGAAAACAGAACAGGAAACCACAAAACAAAAGCTTAAAACTGAATATGCAATATAGATGTTCGCACACGTGCAGGTAACCAAGCAGCCATCATATTACACAAAAATCATACATGTTTTCTCAGATGTAACTTGCATAACTGCAATTTTGGGGTTTTTTTTTGTTGTTTTTGATGTGCACAGTGCTGCCCCACCTCCCATCTACAGCCTCACCACTGGTCTGACTAAATATTTTTGCAAAAACCAGAACCTCAGCATTCCTTGTTACAGCACATATAATTGCAAACCACCAAAGTCTCAACATGAATTCGGCAGCAATACACAGAGCTCGCCCACAGTTTTTGTCCTGTCCACACCAGCTAAGAACTGATCAACCTGCTGCTTTCTGAGCTGTGCAAGACCCATGGGCATCTCACTGGTGGGAAGAGGGAGAGATTGGTCTCGGGAAGCTGCTTCTCAACTTGACTGGTCAAGGGTAACCAGAGGTTATCTTTGGGCTCAGCAAGGAGCTCTGAGTTTTGGTACTGGGCTGGTGTGCTAACCCGCTCATTGTAACTCACACAGAAACAGATCCAGGCTGGGAGGGAGGAAGCACAACAATCACACAGGACAGAGAGGCTGTTGTGCCCTGGGAACTTTACCTGGCTTTTGGTTGCCGCAACCTTTGCAAACAGTGCTTGAGACACCTTAGCTCTCTTCATTTCCTGTTGAATCTCATCGTAAATGGAAGCATTAATGTTCATGGAATTATTTTCTGTTTTTCCATTCCTCTCTGTAGCAATAGTAGCAGTTTTGACCTAGAAAATATATTTTATGAGACATTTTTCATTACAAAAAAGTTATTTTCTTCTCTTCCCTCCCCAAGTAGTTCCCTTTCCATTTTATTCCTTTTATTCAATCTTGCTCTGATATTCTTTCAGCTTTTCAGAGACTTAACATTATAAGTTACTTGTGGTTCAGGCAACCGGGAAACAAGAAAATTCTACAGCATATTGTAAGAGGTGAGAGCATCTGAAATACAAGTTATCATTACCTGACCACTGTGAATTTCACTATCATAAAACAAATCAGGTGGAAACCTGCCAAAGAGACTTGTGAATCCTTACATGATTCCTTTGCCCCACACAAACTATGTGAAAACTTTAAGTGCAGCATAAAAGAATCTCTGATGAAATAAAAACCTGACAAATATATCTCGATTCATGCCTCATATCCAGTATGCTAAAATGCATGATACAGTAGGAAAGGTATTATCTTACCAGTTTAATTCTCAAGCTGTTTTTAAGAAAGTGACAATTTACAAAAATGCTTATTTTAACCACTTGTTCATGAAATCAAGATAAGGCTTTACTAAAACTATTAATTCTAGTTATATTTCACTTTTAGCATTAAATATTTATTTTTCTTGCAGTCCAGGTTAACAAAAAGTAACATGAAAACAAGACAAAATGATTACACTACCACCTCTGCATCTGCATCATTAAGGAAAACAACAAAAAAATACGTCAGTAAAGACTATCCTTTCCTTCATCCTCTGGAAATGATGGAAGTGATGTTTCAACTCCAAGAATCATCCCACCAAACTTATAATGCAGTTTCTGCAATATCAGTTGAGAGGTACAAAAAATCAGCAAGCACTCAGCTTATCCTACAATATTATCAATTGTTAAGGATGATGGCTTTTTTTAGCAGCTAGTCTTGTAATGCTGGCCCAAGATCAGTGAATCTAATGAACCACTAAACCTGAAGTGGACCAAAGGAAAGAAAAGACCAGATTTCTGCCAAGAACACACAAGATGAGGACGCAAAATCAAACCTTTAGATTTTGATTCAAACCTACTGGTTCATATTGAGGTTGTTGAGACCTGAATTAATTTAGCTATTCATAAGGTAAATGTCTAGTTCAAGTTAATCATTCAGGTTGCCTCTAAATCTAATGGACAGAGCTTGGCACTTTCACAGAGTGATTCAGTCTACTTTTAATTACATGTCTAAACACACACTTTCACTATCAGTTGAAGCAAGTTGATGCAAGTCAGCATCTTCCTGTGCTCTAGAGTCCCTTGAGGTTCAAAGGGAAATCATGACAACATGATAATTCAACTTCTAATCTCACTCTCTATTAGTTTTCATATATCACAGGTCTCACGATATGAGAGTCAAAGAGTTGGGTGAGACACATACTTAGGCAAATCATCAGCCCATTTTTTCCCTAGAAATGTCTTGCTCAGTTTGTGTTAACTGTCCTCCATAGTGCTTTTAAGAAAATATAATTTAGCCCAGAAACTGGGAGTGCATCCCGCTGTTACTGAGCTCAATTTGTCTATCAGGTATTTCAGGAGCTGTGCTAAGACATTCCCATTAGCTGCAAGGGGCAAAACCCCAGCAAGACCAAGGCATCCACACATGCTTCTACCTGCCTCTTTCTGGCAGGCATTAGCACTTTCTAGCAGCTGAAAACAGGAGTCCTGAATGAAAAGGAAAATTAAGAAAAATTCCAAAATGTGACATACAGTTTTTATCAAGTGATTACAGTTCATCTGAAAACAACTGGTACTTCGTGGTCATGACACTGCAGTAGAGGATAGCCGAGCCTGGACCAACAGCTCAGAAACACTGAAGGCACCTGGCAGTGGGCAGCATGAGAAGCAGCACCGCAAACCTCCCTTCTTCCCACCACAGAGCAGGAAAATGCATACCTTACACTGGGCGAATCAGCATGGGGCTACCAGAGCAGGTGCATCTCCTGAGCTTCATACAGTGAAATCATTTGAAAATTACAAAATTAGTGGCAATTCTATAATCTTTAAATGAAAAGGATTCACTAAAAGATAACTGACAAGCAAAGGAGATGTTAAATATACAACTGGAGAAAGCCTTCTCTGCTTTCATGTAAAAATCAGGCTAAGCTAAATTAGAAAATGAAAAAGTGATGGTTTTGCCAACATGCTTTCTTGGACCTCAGGTTTAAGTTTTGGCAAAGTTATTTAAGTCCTACCCATAGAAATATTTCTAACTTTTAACTAATCTTTGAGGGTCCTCAGGGGAAGATGAGAAGACAAAGGTATTCAGCAAGTATACACATGTCCATGGTATCTCTGGGGAAGGAAACACTTTGCTTTTGTAATCCTGACCAAACCATCTCTTCCCTGTAAGAACACTGCCTTTTTGATTCCTGCTCAGCTTCAAAAGACAGCTTTATGTTGTAGCCATACTGCACAGACCACTTAACTGAGCAATGAATACCCAGATCATCAAAAACCAAGACTCACCCCAAGTTGGAGACATAAACTGTGTGTCTTGGTTCACAGTTTTCAAGGCCCAATTTAATATGGATATCCATTTAACCCAGGGTAATTGCTGAAAATCCTCATTCTGGTTGAAAAATCACACCTGTTTTTATACAGGTGCAACAAATTCAAGAGCATCTAATACATAACTGAAGTTAAAACAAACAGACAAACCTCCTATTGCCTTCTGCTGATATTTAATTAGGAACTGAACAACAAAACCCACTTAAACCTGCATCAAAAAGCCATATTAGCCTGAAGAGCTTAAGGAGAATAGAAGTCTTAAAGTTATAAAATGATGGTTTTGGAGATTATCAAGAGCTGCTGTTCACAGCCATACCCTCTCCCTCTCCAATTTATATCATTGGCCAAGTATAAAAATTCTTCCCCCACCTCTTAATAATTCCTCTTCAAAGATCAGGTATAGACTGTGGCTGGACTAGATGGACCATTGGTCTGCTCTGGTCTGATGAATTCCATGCAATAATGCTAATTAACCTCTTGGAGACTATCCATACATAAAACTGTTTCATAATTTATACATAGCAAGCATCTAGGGCTGTTATGTTGAATTTAGAATTGAGTTCAAGACAGAAGCTGTTTGAAGTTGGGTTGAAAAAACACCCTCCTCCTCAAAAAAAAACCAACAGAAAACAAAAAGCCCTCAGCAGTGCAACTTCAGGACTTGGGAGAGGAGGTGGAAAAAGTATTCACTTTGGAGAAAAAAAACCCAACAAACCAAAACATAAACTCTCATCTCATCTACACAAGCACAATCTCCTACCCCACCCACACTTAGAGCCACATTTTCTGTTTAGGAAAGAAATCACAGATCAGCTAATCTTTTTTTTTTTTTTTACAGTAACCAAATTTTGCAAACTGTAATTGAACAGGAGAACATTGTTTTACAAATGTAACACACTGAAAATCAGAAATGCTTTTGGACATCTTCCTATGACCAATAAATTTAGTCTTTTAAAGATACTTGAAAAACAAACCAACCCACACATCCATCTCCTCCTGGCCTGCCCATATATATCTTCTCATCAAATAAGACTAATTACAGTAGCAAGAAGTTCTGGATTAATTCAATTTTCCTAAACAAAAGACAGGTTGTTATAGAAGGAATAACCAATCTGAATAGGTTTTCACAAACATGGAAGCTCATTTCTTCCCCATCAAAACTGAAACAAAAAAATCCTTTATAACACGTTCTCCTAAATACTGTTTTAGCTTGGGAACAAAAATCTTCTTTAATCCTGGTTTAGCTTTTAATATTACATTGTACATTAAAATTCATAAAGTAGTTCATTCCAGGCAAAACAAACTACTTTTCAGTTCTGCTCTGCAAATAGCACAGGAGGTACAATAAATGCTGTTGCTTTCAGAACAGCTTTTATCAGGACAAGGTTTACTACTCCATTATTACAGTGGCGCCTGGAAGTGCAGTTATAGTTAAGTGTCAGGGTTTCCATTAACTCTCCTCCATGGTGGTTTCTGCAGAGGGGTGGGGGGGGGGGGGGGGGGGTGGCTTTTTTTTTTNGGGGGGAGAGAGTTGCATTTATTATTTTGTTCATTTTTGCTTTCATTAAAATGCAACTTGGCACAAAGACTATCAAAGCAAATCTCAAATTCTGCAGTCTTCTAAAGCTCCTTGCAATGGAGGTTCACTGGTCCTCAAACACCAGCAAAGCACTGTTTTCCTCAAGACCAGTCTTTCAAGAGTGACATCCTATCTCTAGGATCTAAGCTGAAAATGCTTCAACATGAAGGAACTATAATTCATCTGTAGTCAAAGGGAGGACAGGATTATATTTATGAAAATGAAGGTTTTTCTGAATTGAATACCCAGAACCATGACTCACGCAAGATTTGTACACACTTCTTAAAACATTGCCTTGCTGAAATTACATTCTGCTCTTGACCTTACAAATACTCTGCTTTGGGCTACAGGATGATGATGGCCCAGCACAGATTTTCTTTGGGGAATATGAGTGGCAAGGATTTCTTTCTCAGCTCTGCTGAAATGGAGATTACTTGTCCTGAGAAGAAGGTGTTCATAAATACAGGATGGCTAAAAAACTTTAACCAGAATATTTTTGAAAACAAAATCTGTGACTTGGTCACCTGTTTCCCTCCTCCTCCTTAGTACAACTTGGGTGGAGGATGCAGTCCTCTTGCTCCCATACCCTGAACTGCCCCAATGAGAGGGAGAGGCCATCCCTAGCACCTCTCTGGGGAAACTCCATCCACCCTGCACACAGCTCCACACTCAGCATTCTGGTGCTTCAGCACCTCTTGTTCCCACATAACATGTAATAGACCCTTTTGACTTTCTCCCCCATCCCACTGGGAGTGAGTGAGCAAGGGGATTCTGTAACATGCAATAGACTCATCCTCTGAACTTGACTTCAGGATACTCAGAAAGGACCTCTGTGGGGTGATCTGCAAAATGAAGGTGTAGAAGAGAAAAATAAAAAAACATTTAAAAAAAAAAAACCAAAACCCAAACCCTGTATTTTCTCCCTTCTAACTTGAAGAGCTTAAACTATGTCTCCATGCAGTACCTACCTGATGGAGATGCTAATGTTTATAAACTCCACTGCCTCAGCAAAGAGCCTGACAGACAGGCTTCTGCCCCAGGAGGTGGTAAGATGAACAACGTCCACGAGAAATATTCTGTGTATGCCATCTCCTTGCACTCAGTCCACCAGCGTGGAAGACAGTAGCAAACTTTTACAGCTTGACCAGCTTAGAGGGCTATACACATATCCCAAAAGCTCATGCATTAGAAGGTAATGATTTCAACTTAAAAAAAAACAAAACCCTAAGATTTTGGGGTTTTGTTTAAGTCAGAGAGAAAGGGAGAAGTAAGGAGGACAAAGAGCTTCTTAAAGGATTTCAAAAAAGAATTGGAAGCAATCCAGATACATCAGCTCAAGTAGCAACCAGTAAGAATGCTGCAAAAATTCAACACAGTTCCTTCTAATTCAGACATGAGAGTTTATGCTTGGTGAATCCTACTATCCTATCACATCTCCAAGGTTGCACTTTCTGTTTTTGCATGCAACAGTACGCAAAATTCACACAGAACAGAAATGGTTAAGTCTGCTCTACTGTCTGGCCACCAGTTGGCAACACAAAAATGCAAAATAGATTCTTTTCAGGATGTTTATTTTCACATCCTTCCGAAACTGATAACTTGCAATTGCAAAATAAACCTTCATGTGTGGGGTATTAGCTCCCATTTTTCATGGTTTCATAGTTTAATTGTTTCAAATGTTACACTGGTCTAAAGATTTAACATTAAATATGTTAGCTCTTGCATAAATTCTGTTGTCAGGATAAACTGTTTGTTTTGCTTTTCAATAGTTACCCAAGAACCTCACAGCTAAGCTAGAAAAATATTATGCCATATTCCTGCATAGTGAACTTTAAATAATAGCTTATAATAAATTTAGTTGTAAGGATGCTAGTGGTTTTATTTCCTTGGTACCAAATATGGAAGAAACTATGGACATTTAGGGGGCATATTAGATTAGTAGTTTGCATTAATAACTTTGTAGTATCATGACTATATTTCTGCTATGATTTGTAAAGTTATACTTGTCAATGCAACAACTAGAATAATTTCACTATTATTTCTAGCATTAATTATTGTACTTATGTTGCCAAAACTGGTATTTCAATTTTAAAATTTGGTAGCAAGTGGCAAGTGCTACATGTGCTTATAGATGGGTAATTCTGGTACCACGTAAAAAAAGGTTGCACAGAATCCCAACTCAGATGTTCCTAAATCCTTGGTCCATCCCCTAGGTAAAGCACATGTTTTGCTGAATGACAGAGAACAATGTAACAACTAGAAAAACAACTATTTTGTTCTGCAGACCTTAAGTATTAGACTATAAGGTTTCCTTGTTAACCTGTTTTCCTTTTGAAATGGATCATAACAAAATCTTATGCTGTTTCCACTTTGAACTGTTGCAATTGGGTTAACCATACTCCTGACTCCCACTAAAAAAAAAGAAATGTATTATGAACAAGAGCACAGTAGAGACAGATAGATTCACCCCCACTCCAACCACCAAATTTGGACTTACAGTATGTTTAGTGTGTTAAGAAGACCCCTAAGTCTCACTTTCTTTCTGGCTGCAAGGGATTTATACAATTTAAAGTGTGAATTAAAACCAATACAAGGACTACCTCTGACTTGACATCCTTCTGGAAGGTCCTGTAATTAACTCTGTTCTTTAGCTGTGAAATTGACCAAGACCACTTGAGACATTGTGAGACATTACCTTGGCAGAAAGAGATAAGTTAAGAAGGAGGGTTAGCCTTTGTTCTGAATTACCTGGGCTGTGGGAGCAGGTACAGATATTAAAACAAACTCAAATGTTATTTTAAACACAATTATCTATATGTAACCATTTCCCACTAAAGCATTACTATGTAAATAAAATCTCATCCCTTATCTTGAACAGTATCTATAGAGGATTTCACAGACTAAACTCAGTTAATGATAACCAAATTAGACCATTAGCACATTCGGTTCTTTCTGCTAAAATTTTTTTCTCTTCTTGTAAAAAGTACTGCAGCGGGTCAAAGGGATCTTCTGTCCTCCCTTTTCCTACAATTTTGTTATTACTTTAGTGTGGTCCTTAACATCCATTAGCTGCAGGAAAATTAGAAAAATAATCTCAAGGAATTTATAGCATTCAGAATGGGTACAGAATATAGTCATAGGCACAGGTCTAAGCCTAGTTAGCAAAAAACTTCTCTGTGTTTATATACCAAACCAACACAAAATTCCCACAATCCCAAAGCCTTGCTGTGTATAGCAAATTTGAACTGTGTATACAGCATGATTGCCCCAGTTTGTTTTGTCCTTGCATGGGTACCACCCTGAGCCACAGCAATGCAGACTATTTCAGAGAAGATAGTTTTTTTGGAGTGTTTCATTCACATTTATGTTTCTTCTTTATGGAAATCCTACGCATAGCTGTGGCTCACACCTGTATTTCTCATGTACTAGTATCAGAGTTTCCTTGATACACACAAGGACTACACCATCAAATTTCTGCATCCCACTTTATCAAATGTTACAATTTTGGGAGAATTAAACCAATAGTCCCACTAGATTTTACAGAAATCAGTAGGAGTTTCACTTGAACAAATATTAAATGAAGCTTTAATGAACATATTCAAATCTTTCAGAACCATGTATGTAGCAAGTCTGTTATGTTATCCAGTTGTCAGTAGCTCAACCTGGTGAAGGCATGACCAGCATTTTGAGACGAGTTTTCTTTCCCCTTATACCTTTAGTTTTACCAGTCTGTTTTCTGACAGGTAATTTGTAAGGTAATGTGACATACTCATACTTCTGCTTTCACTCCCGCTCTATTTGAACCTATTTGAACTTCTAGGATTAAAAACAACACCTGAGAATTACAGGGAAAAAAAGTACAGCTAAAAATTAGAATCTCCCAGGTCCAGTAAAGCTCATATCTCAACAAAATGAGCAAAAAACTCTGTAGGAGCCATAATGGAGAGAATTTCTCTTAAAACTAGAAATTAGGTAGTAATAAACTCCTACTATCATCCATTACATTCCTTAAATTTAATTTGCGATATGCACTGCTTCTATGAGCGTTTAAAAAATGCAACAGTAAAAGCTCTCTTCTGAAGCAAGGTATCAGCTAGCAGGCCAGTGAGAAAACACAATGAGCAAATCTGAAAGAGAGAGAGTGGTTTACTTGTGGAGGCCGGCTCGGCGGTGTGCTTATGAGAGGTGCGGGACCCATGGCAGAGGCTGCGTTCAAGCTCCTTTCCCTTTCGTCCTGGTAAATTCGATCTCGTTCAGCTTCTGGCAGCTGCAAGAAGTTCTGCATAGCCCGAAGGTTTACCAGTAAGGACTGTGAGGCAGTCTTGGGATCCTCTTCCTTTCGGAGGATTTCTGAGAGCAAGCCCTGCAGGGAGAGAAGAAGAAAATACACTGGAGAGTTAGCCTAGGTAAGCACCCATAAAACCGTGCTCTGCAAAACCACTGCTTATCAGTCCTCTTTCTTCTTTCCACTGGGCTGAGAACAAGAGCAGCAAATGCACCATTCACTCCACATAAGAATATATTAATGGCATTTTCAGTAGCAGAGAAGAAAGCCTCAGTTGTATCTTTAATTTTATTAAGCATTTGTTTTACATAAACCATAAACTGAATCTGCCGAGTGTCTTTTCTTTACCTGGCTTAACTTGCCACGGAATCTTTCACAGTTGACAGACAATCACAGGACGTTCAGAACAAGTGAAAAAAAGACAGTCCAGAGGCATGACACTAAAGTGTTCTCAGACAAAACACATAGCCAACCTAAAAACCCTGGCTTTCCACAATTCTAGCAACCTAAACAGCTCTTTGAAAGAAAATGATATTTTACAAATAATCTGAGATGATAAAGTCACAACGCTCCTGAAGTACTGCTTAACTGAGTCAGGACCAAATTTTTTATAAGTCAGTATTTTGTTTTTAGAGTTGCATATTAGAGTTTAATTACAAGTAAGGAAACTCACTGTTGGATGCTCCCCCTCCTTCACCTTCCTCCTCCTCCCACCATCCCCATCTCTTCACCAGGACAACGCTAATCCTCACTCAGCCAGTCCATCACCTGGGCTATTTATTTGAGCATCTGCTGTGCAGGTCCCATTTCCTAAGTCCATTTTCCACTGTTCTCCTTTAACCACTTCCAGAGTCCAGCAACACTAGATAAAAGTGAGAGGGGAAAAAGCATACAGGGCATCCATAGAAGCAAGACGGAGGTGAGCAGGCTGCAGACGATAGCATACCACTAGAAACTTGTACAGACCACACTAGGTCTCCTACAAATTCACTTCATCTCAGTTCTCAGCAAGTGTGATGCCCCCTGCATCTATGGAAGTTGTCACCTCTCTCAGAGGTCCTATTCTAACAAGCAAAAGTCCCTCTGAAGGTGCTGCTGCAAAGCCACTACTCTCAGGTAGTTGTGCTTAGGCAGGGTCAGAGCCCACTCAGTGCAGCTCTGAGTTCTGCATGTGACCAGTCATCCTTTCACTCCTCAAGGGCGATGAAGACGGAGGTACTAACCACTACACTGGGACCAGTGTGGTCCTCGTTGGCCCTGTCTGTGCCTGCACACATAAGAGGGAAATGGGATGGAAAACACAGTCTTTCCAGCATTAAGCAGAAAGAATAATTTGGAGTATTAATAAAAATAATAATCCTGGGGGATACTTTCTTACCACTATTTTTCATCTCATTCTCTTTTCCAGTATCCAGGTAGAATCTACTCAGAAAGTAAGTAATAGAAAAAGGTGGCATTTGGGTGGAGTATAAGTTTTAAAATTCTTCTTAATGATCAGTCTAATAACAAATTTACTTATTTGCAAATATGGAAATTAAATTCTTGTCTACCATTCTCTTCTACTCTTAAGTACCCAAATCCACAGTTGTTGTTTGTCAGTGGTAGGATTACCAAGTTCCAAAGGAGGCAAAAGTGATTTTGTGCCACTGGAGACAAGGCAAAGCTGTCTGTGTAGCACAGGATGTACGATGGAGATGTAAACACATGTGATTTCTGACTGTTACTGTGCTGAAGACAACTGCACCAGGATTAAAAGAAGAAAGAAAACCTGAACTCAACTGGACTGATCATTGGTAGGAGAGGAGACTCCTTACTAACAGTCAGCCTACCTGTCAGCCACAGGAAATGTCCTTGAAAAATACTTTAGCCCATAATAGAAAATATTTGCTTGAATAAGCCTTTGCCATAGTGGGCAGCTAAAAAAAGCAGAAAAGGCTGGTTTTTCTTGTATAACTTCTCTCCCCTCAGTGAGAAAAGTAAACAAATAAAATTGGTGGTGTTTTGCTTTTGTTTTGTTGTGAGTTTTTTTTTAATATTTTTTTTCCTGTGTTTGTCAGTATATCCACTGCTGCAGGACATCTCTTGGTGATTAAAAATGCTATTAGATATTCACATTCCCTTCTCCTTTCCCCATCACTGCAATAAGTCTTTGCATGAGCTGGAAGCAGAGCAGCGGACACAGATGCAGAAAGACGAGGGGAGATGAGAGAGCAGGCAGAAGGCAAGGAGGTGTTTGCTTCTAGGAGCTTTGAACCTAAAGGTCAGAATATGTGAAGAAATAACATGGAAATTAAGGTGTAGTACCAGGTGCATGCAAAGTCTTACAATACAGTTTGTCTGCTTTAAATATTACTTCAGTATTACTACTACTATTTTCTGAGCTCAAAACTTCAGCTAAAGATTGTTAGACAGGATGTAATTGGAAAATCATAGAAAGAAAACATCAGCTCTAACATCCTGCCCCATGCTGATGTGCAGAGATTTACTGTTGTTTTTCCAGACTTGAACTGGTTTGCTAAGGTACAGGTCTTGGTACAAGTCTCAGAATGTACAAAAGCTAAATGCTGTTTTACATAGAGATTACAAACACTGTTACACTCAGGAGTCCTCCTCACTGTTTCTCCTATGTATTCTTTTTGCACTGGAAATGTATTTTCTTAAAATGTTACCAGATTCCACTGAAAAAAGGAAGTTTACACGTCATTACAAGTATAATTCATTACTAACACCACAAAAATCTTCAGTAAATATTATCAGGGCTTTCAAAAGCTAATTATGAATTCTTTAAAAATGGAGATAAAGTGTCTGCCAATATGAACAAAAACACTGCCTGTCTGGCCCTCAGATTGTCTCCTCTTTGAACATATTCACTGATTCAAATAGATTTTATCAGTCTGATAGAACTTTAAAGCTCCCAGAAGAAAAATGCAATTTGCCTAAACCTCCCCAAAACATGCAGAATATCCCTTTCTGTTGCAGGGTGCTCCCATCCCATGTCCAGGTAGAAGATTATTGGCAAGATCCACCCATAAGCCTGCATTCCTGCCAAGTAAGTTATAAGCAGACACATTTATCTATGTCGCTTAGTAGCAAGAGGAGAGCTGTCATGATAGTTTAATAGCACCTTTTTACCTTTTATTCAATAGTGATATGGATAGTGTGCTTTTTCTTAAATTACACTACGAAAAATTATATGAATACAGTGGCAATTTCTGTTATACTTAACCAGGCAAATTTCTCTCTACCACATAATTTACAGAACTCAAATTCAATAAAACATCACATGATGGTCCATTACTGTTATCAATTTTGAATAATCCATCTTCATTTTTCATTTTACTGGAAAATAAAGTGTGCCAAAGTGGAGAAAAAAAATAGTGCCTCAGAAGGTGGTTTGTGTAAACTTAGATTTTGGGTTAAAATTACACAGAGCCATTTACTGTATCCAAGTGTTCTCCCCTGAAGTAGCAATTGCTCAGAATTAGCAGAAGCACAGTCCTAAATACACAGAAGTTTTCAATAAGAGGAAAGGTAATGTATCCTGGCAGCTAATATCTCAAACAAGCATGGGGGTAAAGCAGACAGGAGGAGGAGAGAAAAGGTATCTGGCAAACTGTTAAGTACTCAAAAACCTTGAGATGAAAAACTATCACTAGTGGGAACCAGAAAAATTATAGTACTCAGAAACAGCAAAGGCACTCCTCTTCCATTCACAAAGGTATGGCCAAGAGGTCACCTCCGTACAGCAGTGCCCAAGCTCATGCAGCAAATGTTATGGTCGAAAGTGTACACAAACAGAAACAGGCAGCCCCGACTGCAACCATGGCTAACACAATTCCTTGCTCGCCCTGCCATGGCACCAGGTTAAGCTACTCCTTCAAGCCAAGAGCCAGACTTGCTTGTGGGAAGTCAAGGGGTGTTTTTCCTGACTCATGTTTACGTTGACAAACACAAGACAGGAATGACAGAAGAATTTATTTGTTTAGGACTCCAAAGTTGGTTCAGCCGAACAAACACCGATGCTCTGCTCCAGCTCTCTCAAAAAGAACAAAACCAACTAAAGAGCCTCCCAGGTTACCTGCAAATTTGCAGGGGCAGGCTGAGCCTCTCTGCTGAGGGAAGGCTGCAGCAGAGGCTGGCATGGAGCACCATGCTTGGGGGGTTGCCTTGTTGCATTGACACCATCATCCTTTGGCTGCTCTGTGCCACCCAGGCCAGCCAGCTGGTCACAGATTCCACTTTCTGACCAGCAAAATGCAGGAAGATACTGAACTCACTCTTTCAAGAGAGTGGAGGTGTCTGCAAAGTGCACTGACATCAGCTGAAAAAAATTACCTTGTTTATTAATTCAGTCAAACAGCAACAGAAACATAAGCAGCTCAATTTAACAAAATTACCCTAGTGAACAGAGAGGCTGGTAGACACATTTGGTAGCCATGCTTGAGGTGAAACTCAGATCTGCTAGCACAACTTCTGACTCAACAAACTTTTCCATGGTGCACTACAAGGATGTGCTAACAGGATTCAATCTGTTTCTTTGCAGTCAGTGAGCTGGAATCAAAACTACTGAAGGACAAAATCACTTCAGACCCCACTGACCCTGAAGCCTTCCTACAAGGACCACTGTAAAATTTCTGGTGGGTAGAGGTGCTCCACCCTCCAAAACTGCTTCTGCTGCCTACAACAATTGTTCTATTGTGTCTTTACAGATGTTAATTTTCATTCAAGTTATAGCTATTTGAACTCCTCTTTGATTAAAGTTTGCAAGGCACATTCCTGAAAACTACACATTTTGAAGTTAAGGGCAGGGCAGAAGTTATCCAAGAAGATATGAAAGACACTCTTTCAATTTTCCGAGGTGCGGCTGGATTTTTCTGCTTATAAATAGACGATACTTAAAAAAAAAAAAGACACCCTAGGTTTCAGAAGTAATTTTACCAAATTCCTTCCTTTGAGCTGGGAGGAGGTAGAAATATTTCTAGTCAACATTTTTTTTTGCCCCAAATAAAAAATTCTTGAAAATTAGGGTCAAGTGTTTAATTACCACACTAAGCTGGTAGAACTCATCCTTCCCCCACAAAAAACACCACTAAATTTTGTGCTCATACGGTAGAGGAGCACAAGCCTGTAAAACAAGAGGTGACAACGTCTTCAGCCAATTCCACCAAAGTCCATTTTTATTGTCAAAACATTAAGCTAAATTACTCTTAGTTTATGGTTCCTTCCTTAACTTTTACACTGAAGGCACACTCTCGCCTCATCTGACACCATATCTTGACATCAGGGTTTTTTTGCTCAGAACTCCTAACTGATTTTAGTGATATCTTCTAATGTTAGAAACTGATGGCATGATATGGACATGGCTCAAATATGCTTATGCCAGTTTCAAAAATGTCAGTGGTAGGTCTGAGTCAGCTTTTTATCACAGAAAACAGTAGACAACTTTAAAAAAGCATTTTCACTTGCTCTAGGAGAAAAAAAGGCAAAAGATACTACTTTAATATTAGAAAATAACTTCCAAATAGCATCAGTTAATAAAGTGCTACCCTAGTCATATTAAAATGTGATGTATCCTTGGTTAAACTGTGATGAATTCTGAAGTACAGCAAGCAGAACAAATTTGAATGTTTTCATCTAAGAATCAGAGGTATCTCTGCCTATGCTTATACTTGGACAGTAGCTGTTACTGTGGGTAAAATTAACATTTTTCAGTTTTGCAAAGGTGAAATGTGCCTACAACAGACTCCTCTGGATTCCTGTGGGGCTTTGCTTCATAATTCATATGAAAAGCATGCTGAGATATTTCTTGGCAACACTGAGGCTAACATTGTCTAGGCTCCCAATATTTTCCTTTCTGTTCCCAATATTTATCACAATACATAACAAATACTGTAAAATCTTAGATAGCTAACTGCAAATACTAATTTAATTAGCTAACACAATTTGTAGGACATACTGATACTGCTCTGCATTCTTTCAAGTGGATTTTGTTGAAAATTGCCAAAATATATTACATTTATACTTCCTATCTCTTCAGAGTATTTGTTTCAACATTCAACACTGCATTTTACCAAGCTGGTTAGCCACAATATCTGTGGAAGAACTGAACTAAACAAATATTTACTAACATTTGTACTAAGGAAAATTTAGAATCATCAGGAATCAGTATTTGCACTAGAAATCTGTTTCTATAGTTGCATTCCTCACATCTCAAGAGCATTTTTTCCTCATACTGTGTCATATAAATTCACTGCCCAGTCAGAACTAATCTTCCTTGTATTTTAGGTAACAAATACTGCTTATGCACAAATAATAGAACAAAAGCTGTATGCAAAACTCACTGACAAAAACTGAACAAATTACTTAGGAGGGGGGAGAAAGTTGTGAGAAAACAAGCTGCTTCTAGGCAAGTCTGAGAAAGAAGCAAATATATAATAAAGTTTTTATTTCCTGAATTATTTGCTTTGTCCAGGTAAGATACCAGCTGCAAACCATTGTAACCTGAAGCTACTATTACTGCTATGATACTTCATAGTATCAGTAGTCAAATATTAAATATTGTATTAAACAAAACTCTGTGTCACTTATTTGTAAATATAACAGCTGACACTTGCCTGGATCTAACTTACGTAAGTAATCCCTGCCATAAATTCATGTATCCCATGAAATTTGGTATGAGACACACAGATCCTGGAAAACCTACTCTGCTGTTAAGAAGAAAGACACATACACACAAAGCTCTACAGGTAACTCACACCATGACTCTGCTTTCTTTTAGCTGAAAGAGGATGTAAACATTTTTAAGGCAACAGTAATTCACAATAATTACAAATTACATACTGATTCAAACCTGGTACCAGTGCATTTGAAACAAAGTTTTTATTCTCTATCTTACGCAGCAAGAAACATCAACATTTCAAGAGAAGCCCAAATTATGATTTTTTTTAAACTATATTCTACAATGGAAAAATTCCTGTTCCTTACATTTGACAGTTTCAAAAATGTGGAATGCAAACCACATTTACCTACATCTTTTTAAAATCTTTCCCATTTTATTTTCTGTTAAAACAGACTTCTAAAATTTTGAGATCTTTTTATTTGCATTGGATATACTGAAATTTCTTCCATAATTTCTGCTTGATTAAATTCCACACAACATGGCATTAAGTTAAATTCATAGAGCAGAATAAATTATAACAGGGTTAGCTTCTAAAACAGGTGTAAAAAATAACACATTTTAGTGTTACTTATCAGCTTTGCTAGGGATAAATTTTTCTGCATTGAAAAGCTGAAGTATATGTTCTGATGTGGACATCAGAAATTTCAGCAACTACTGTTTTTGCAACAAACTACAAAAAATACATTAAAAGAGTAGATGTTCTAAAATTAAAGTTGTTTTTTTTTATCTTTTCAGAACCTTGAAAAGATGTTATTAGGTCTGTCACTGGAAAATAGTAAGAATAAATGCAAACAAGAATAAAAGACCATCTCTGGTACACTTCTGAAAGAAGACAGGTTGTTCAGTGCATGCATGTGGTCAGTACAGGTATACCTTTGCAAAACAAAAGGCAATCTGTTGGGTGGCTTTGTGAATGATTCTGCATGGAGTTGTTCATTTCCTTTCTAGGGAAGATTCAGCTATTCATAAACCATCACAACTGGAGAGGAATCAAGGTGTCTGTAAGAACAGCAGGTATTTCCACAAACCAGTCACTGAAGATTTCTGTACTGCATCAACATGGACACTGGTCCTGCAAGGAAGCGTGGTTCCTTCACAGGAGCTAAGCGACAAGGTAGAAATGAGGAGAGAGACCTTTTAAAAGGTGGTAATTACTAAATAAAGAGAGAAAGAAGGGACACTCAGATTTTAAAAAAATAAGAAAAAAAGATGACTGACCTGAGTTCGGTTAAAAGCCACACGTGCAAATACTGCCTGTGAGATTCCTGCTCGTTTCAGTTCATCACGGACCCACTGGTAGATTTCGGAAGACACCTCTGTGTTTGTTGAGACCTGCTGCTCCAACGGCTTGTTCATGGATCTACTGACAGGAGGAGGGTGGTTCAAGTACTGTTGGTTTAAGGACTGCTGGGCTAGGAGTCTGTTCACTGCATACTGCTGGTTCAGCAACTGGGCCATTACCAGCTGCTGATTTACCAGCTGAGGGCTAATGGGAGTAGATACAAGTCCAGGGTGCAGGTTTGGAAGCGGGGTCCGAACTGATGGTTGACTACCATGAGAAAGCTGAACAGGGGATGGAGGCTGTTCGGCTGTGTTCCCTGGGACCGGCTGCTGACCAAAGTTGACATGGTTGGCACCTTGCTGGGACAGTTCAGAAAGGCTATCCATCTCAACTACAGTGAAAAAGAAACATTGAAAAAGCTGACATAAGACTGAAAATCACAAACTTCATGCTTCTTACAAGAAGTGCTAATAAAAATAAAGAATATTAACCAGCACATTCAGGTTCAAGCTTACTATACTCTCCAGCCTACACCAGCAGACCCATAACATCATTGTTGTGGCCATTTGCTTTCAAAATTTACCTACAAATAATGGTGTAGTAAATATTTTTTAAAAATCCAAACCATCCAAAAAACTGCCCATCACTATCTCTGGGCCTTGGAGGAGCTAGCAGAACATCAGAGGCAGAATCACAAGCTGGAAATCACAAAAGGCAAAGGAGAAACTTCCTGAAAAGGCACAATGCAACTGAACCATGAGTGTGTGGCTGCAAAGCATCCCCCAGCGATGCATGCAAGCGACTTCTGACAAGGCAGTAAACAACTACAGAGGGGAACAAAGATGAGAGATGGGAAGCCACTCTGTGCTGCAGAAGATGCAGATGAAACGCTAAGTGCAGCTGAGCAAAGGGTAAGGAGGGCTGTGACTGGAAGCACATCCTGGCCAGAGAGAGAGGGAAGCCCTCGGTGACTAGTTTTGTTCCTCCTGTGGTGTCCTCACCACAACATCTGCAGTAGTTCCCAGTCACTGGAAATGTGTCGCAGGCAGGATGGAGAGTGGACCTTTGCTAATTTTTAGATGCTGCATCAATAGTATGGGATTGATAGCAACTAGTATAATTTATGTAAATTACACAGATGGGCTGCTTTATCTTGCAACCATGTATGCATGGGTTTTTTCAGTGACTTGCAACATGGCTGAATTTTTTTTCTAATATTAACTCATCTGCCTTGACACACCCTCCTTTTTAATTAACAACACAGTTTTTTAAAACTATAAGAGTTCTTCCAACTCCCCTCTTGTGTATGGTAAGACAACACAAAATAACTCGAGGTTGAGGTAAAGGTGTCTCCTTTTTATCAGTGTATGACATTTTTTCATTTTAAACAATCTCAGTTCTAAAGCTTTAGCAATAGCCTTAAGAAAATATGCTTTATTTAAAAAACAAAACTATTATCTTAATGAAAATGTTATAGCATTTTTTTTCTTATAATAGTAGAACACATTCTTTTTAAAAAGGCAGTGTCTGAGCTTTTCAAAGTAGTTATGATCTTCACTAACAGTCATTCAGTGCAAGATCACCCTTTCCTCCACAGGGATGAGAGCTGGAAGAAGAAATCAGCACCTGGATTCCCATCCACTGTGCTGCCTTTCCCCTCTCTCCTCTGATGGGCAGAAATTTAAAAAATAAAAATCAAGCTAGTTGCTCTGCAGAGGCATCTTCTGTCTGTAGCATGGATCAGTTCCACAGCAGAGCACCTGCTATTCCTCTTCCGTGTGGCTTTGAGGGCAGTGCTGCCTCTCCTTCCACCATTAGGTTGCACGGGAATACACACACACACGTATGTTTCCTATGCCCTGGCTTCATTGTCCCCAAATGAACGTATGGTCTCAAATGTTTCAAAAGGTCATGCAAGAAAAACTTTGCAGCGGTTGTGTCGTGCAGGAGTGCTGCTGCCATGGAAGTGGGAGAGGATGCTGTGGAAAGATCACCCTTTTTTGGTCACACATGGATCACCTGAAACCAAGTGAAATCTTACCACTGACACTTCAGTGGTCTCAGAAGAAGGGTTCGGTGTTTCATAGAAGGGACAAAGTAGATAAAGGAAAGAAGCTGCCTTCACTAGCAAAAAGTAGAGATCAACCCAAGTGGGCCATTCACTTAGAATAGTAATTCAAGCAATTATCACAAAAGTGATGCATTGTCTTCATTACAGCCTTAAGCTATAAAAGGCAAGGAACCCGTTTTGGTAGATGAATGATTTTGCTTCAAACACTGAAAGCTAAGTCAAGCTCAAAATTCAATCCAAACTGAGGTCTCGTTTCTTCATTTTGTTGAAAACTACACAGAAATTTTCTGACAGTTTTCAAGATCATGTTAATAGGTTTAAGAAATAGTTTTAAAAAGGGACAATACAGAAAGACAAAAAGGTATAACAGAATTAATACATCCCCTGATGTATTTTTTTCCTCTGGTAATTTACTTGTGCTTATTACAACAAGCAAACAATTGTCACCACAACTATCTGTTAAAATAAATTTGTAAAATTACATCATTGTTGTTGGAAGGGAGTAGAAGGCCATTTGTTTAAATTTACTTCAGCCAGAGCAAGAAAAAAAAAATTAGTCCTTCACAGTTCCAGGAACAGGTTTTTTTAAACAATTATTTTGGGTGGTAGAAGATCTCTAGATTTACAGAATGACAGTTTTACATCTCTGGCAACCCAAGTCAGTTTGGTTGTTTCAATAGCAAATATTTATTTAAATTAATTCTTTCACTATATGTATTTCCTACTTCTTCTCATCAAAAGCATATAAACTTATGGTGAAGGGACCTGGCTTCTTATATGCCTGTGACAGACCTCAAGGTGACGCATAATGGTTTGGATCTACCACCACAGCAAATTTTTTTTTTTTGCTTACCCATCATATCTTTTGCCTTCTTGAAATGTTTATACCACCTTCCAAATTCCTGACATTTTGCTGCTGAGACATTTGCATAGTAAGTGCTGTTCACAATGGAAGAAATCATACTCTGTGTGAAAAGGGGAGAAAAAAAACAACAACTTGTAATACAGAGCAGTGCAAGTCAATGTACAATTTATTTCAATTGTTGAAACCATTTCATTTTTAGAGTTTGAGAACCATATTGCATTTTTAATCCTATTGTCCAAAGCTTTTTAAAAAACTCATTAATTGACCATAAAAACAAACCAAGGTATTTTGTATATGGGAGTAAAAAAAGCAGATGTACTAAGGGAAGAACAAAGTTATCAATCAAGAAACATCAGGCAATGGGATAGGCTCTGGACAGAAGATGCTGATCAAAAGTGCATTTTTTTTCATATTACTTCTGCTTTATATTTGATTCACCCTTCATAAACCCACAGAATTCTAAGATATCCAAATTCTCACAAAGTCCAAAATGCAATGCCCAAGTAACCTATGCTCATTCCCTTCACGCTCCTTATCACAGGGTAGATGCAGGAAAACTGTTGGATGAAAGTTTACCTCAATGACCTATTAGAACAATTTTAAAAAGGGAGTTTACAGTAGAATAAAACATGTAACGACCCAAAATGAACTCAGACTTGCTTTTTCTAAACAGGGTATTTTAAGTGATTCATAGATGCAGGCTTATGAAAAAGCTCTAATTGTCATGTCTAATTCTGTAACTGAATATTAGTTCTAAAATAGACCAAAGGATGATAGAGACATGTTTTTTTTCTCAAAGGTTCTCAAGATACCAGATAGCTACGGTGAGAAATTTACCTTCTGCTCAGTTTTGACCAATTTTAAAGTAGTTGAATTTACAATGCGTAAAACTTTCAGTTGCATCACATTCTCTTAAAAAATCAATTAAGACTAAGCCTTGCAAAATGAGATAATGCTCAAACTTGAAAATTATACTCAGTACATGATGTATGAACAACAAAATTAGCAAATGTAATTTCAATAGACTGAATGTTGCCACCCTTTAGATTTCTACCGGGAAACTAGTTACTTTTAGCTTAACTACAGGAATTGCCCAGCATATTGAAGAAAGAATGGCTGTCAAGAAGATAAAGCCCTGATTATTATGTTTCTTCGCTATTCAGCATTAACATTTAGCTAGATCTGTGCTGTTGTAAAATTGATGTACAGCATCAACCCTTTGTAACACAAACTGCAACAAGCACTAGAAGAAAGTGTTTGGAGCAAAAATGCAATAAATATTACTAACAGTCTTCTTTTATAAGGCTAGTTCAGCTTTTGCGTAAAAGTACCTTGACTATTGATCTTAGTGAAGTTCATTATAACCATTTTCTAACATATTACTCAGTAACAAGCTATTTGTGGAGACTCAGAGCTGCTAGAGCAAGGCAGCATTATTTATGCCAAAAGTGGACACCCTCTACAAACCAGGCAGCTATTTTAATGTTTCTCTGAATCACCAAAATTCTTACCAATCCTTGATATTAACCCAGCATTTCTTAAATTAGTTAGAAGCTTTTTGCCAGCAGTATAAAAGAAGAATGAAATCTTAATAGACTACTGCAACTCTAGCCTGAATGACCTGAACCAAGCTCAGCTGAACCCAATTTCAATTTCCAACATAATAGCAGAATCATTAATGTCTAACATTTACAAAATTATTAAGTTCTTTTACAGATTAAACCATCTTAAACATGGATACATGACATATAAGGCACAACTTAGAAAGTCCTTTGCATCTGAACTGGTAAATTATATGAATGCACAGATACTCTACATGCAAAACCTGCAGATCTGTGTGTGCAAAATGGGGAACTCCACATATAATGGGCCACCAACCCACATTAGCTTCTGTGTATTTTCTAGATGTCTTCAGGCTTCAAGGTGGCTTTTTTCTCATTTTAATTTGTCCTTTTCAGATGTCTTCTCCTGCCCAAGTAACTTATATACATAAGTTACATACAAGTTAGTATGAAAACGTGTATTAATAATAATTTTAGTAAATTACCTACTGTTGATGGAGATGTTTGTCTAGGATTTCTTAGTCCTCCTTTCTATGTCATTTTACAAAGAAGATATGCCAATGACATGGTGGTTTGTGACATCCCCTGCTTCTTCAGGAATAAATGTAATGCAGTTACTTTATTTTACAACCAAATAGGGGACTGGTGTGTTTAAATATCACCACTAGGAATTTTAGCTTCTTTGACACAATGTGAATTTCAGGCTCTGATGGATAATGTTGGAATTTTACTCTAGCTCTTCAAAGTAGATTAAACCCACAGACATTATCAACATATTTTAAAATTAAAATTATCCTGCTTCTTCTCTGAGAAGACTTCATGCAAACATTCAAGTGATATTACCTACAGTAAGAATCCTCATCAGGAGAAATCAATGATTTATTTACTAATTCACTGAAGGCAAAATTTTACAAGCCAGATAAAATATAACTACCTTGTTAACTCAGAAAAGAAATTGACAGCACTGAATTTCATTGTTTCTATGCTTTATTTATTGTCTAAAACCTGCAGTCATGTCAGTGTAGCGAGATGCACTTTGCTATAGAAATGCCTATAGAATTCTTCTTGCTGTAAAATTCCTATATGTTTTAATGGCAATCTACATACATGAACATCCACTATGCTCAGGGCCTAAATCTGAAGATTAACCCTATGGATTAGTGGTCATCAGAGATACATGATCTAGACTGGAGGCAAATAGAAGTTTTTCTTATTTCCTAAGTTATTACATATGAGGAGTTCCCTATGTGTTGGCTTGTATCTATCAATAATCAAAATGAAAATGATTGTACTTGAAGCACATCATATTCAGGTACTACTGTACATAGGCATTTCTTATCTATGAGGCACAGAGGCAGATGTTTTCTATGTACAAGGATAATGAACATAAATATATCATACAAATGCTCAAATGCATCACATTCATCACTCATGATTTCTTTTTCACATGTCAAAAAGTAAATTGATAGAACACAAAAACTGGTCACACATCTGCACTCTTCATGCACCTCCTAGAAGTTTGCCTTTGAAAGTAAGTTGCGAGACTTCAAGATCTCAAATTTCCCTCTTTCCCCTCTTCTCCATCCCTCCTGACCCACAACCACATCATCTGCAGCCCCGTTCTGATAATCAGGAGATCTCATCTGAAATGGTGCCACCTTCACAGAAATTGCACTATTATGGAATGATACCATCTGCTGCAGCCCAAGTGCTCTTTTTTTTTTTTAGCCAAGTAAGTTAATTATAATTAGGCATCCAGCAACTGTGTGGAGGTAGGGTTAGAATTTGTTCTGAAGTTCAGCTCAGGTTCACCCAGAGTAGTTTGAACCAAATTCCATTCTCTCAGGAAGATCAAATACCAAATATTTGAAACAGACACCACCATCTCTCTAAGTTGGGGAACTCCCTGGAGAAGTATCTTAAATCTCAACCAGAACTCTTTTTATATGCCCATCAAATAAAGCCTGATAAAATGGCAGCATCAGACACCTTTCGCGCTGTATCAGAATCTAAAGCAAGGTGTGTCCTGCAAGGCGCAGGAAGGACTGGAGCCTTTCCTGCTAGCTGGTTGCTGCAGCCACCACTGCAGGTGCTACAAGGGAGGCATTTCTGAGTCATTGCCTCTAACGCTGCTCTCCAACCAGGTGAAGTACTGTTTGAGCATCACTAAAAGTATACTGTTGTCCTTTTTGCAAAACAACAAAAACAATGTTAATCAGGTTAATTCAATCATCTAAACCAAAACTGTTCATGCTTTTCTGCCAAATCAACCAACCACAGCAAAATCTGTTATCAGTGATTGCTCAGCTTCCAGTCAAAAAAGCTTTTAACCCCCACAGTCCCAAAACTTCCCCTAAATAACCTTAAAATTATTTTTATATGGGCAGAATGAGGTTGCTCTCATGCCTCATGAAGGGGTAGTTGAGCTGCAGTATTTACACAGAACAAATACATGTAAGAGACTTAGCAGAGAGTAACAGACACAGCAGCTTCCTAAAACAACTCAGCTGAATTATATATGGAGGATTCCTTTGCAAATGAAACATTTCCCTCAAAAGGAGTATTGTAACCAAAACTTATTTAGGCCTTCCAGGTTGTTTAACTAGGAATAAAAATATGTGAGCTTTTTAGCAACTCATTCATTGGTGTTTAAAGCTTCAAGCCTGCTCAGTGGAAGGGGCAAGGGCTGCAACAACTTATTTACACAATTATCTAAATACGATTAAACAGCTGATGGACAAATATTAAACTGGAAAATGTATAGTCATTTCAGCTTAATGTAATCCTCTTTCTGTAAACACCCAAGATGATTTTTTTTTCAACCAGAACAGTCCTGACATCTCATAAGCCTAAGGGTGAATAGCAAGAGATTGTTTTTGATAGTTATAAATATTCAAAAGACATGCAGACCATCTGCTTTCATAATACAGGTAAAGCAAGACTGAAATGGTGACTGCTGTATAAAAATGGTTCTTTTAACAAAGTCTTCCTCTCCTCGAAAACTATAAAGACAGATGTCAAAAACTGTTTACACAGGGTAATCAGGAGCGTGCAAAATGTAATATTCCTTTTACACACAGTGCTTGCTAAAGAGATTTTTTTTTTTCTTTTTCTTCCCATCTGTGTGTTGCAACACATTTCTACAAGTTAAAAACATTTTTTCAAACAGAGATCTCATGAATACCCAAAAACATGCTATCTGGTTTCTGAATGCTAATTAATTTCAACTAAGGAATCTGATTTTTTTTCTGTGGGAAGGAATGCATGCTTTCGAAATGGAGTGCTTCAACAATAACAGACACTGAAAACAGAACACCCCACAAGTTTAATTTTGCACTAGTTTGACACTGACTATTTTCACAACTGCTTTACATTCAAACCTGCATCTACTAAATCTGGCTATAAGACAGATAGCAACTATTCTCCTGCTTCTCAAATGAGATTTTATTTATGTTTTACTATTTATCAAGTCTTTCAGTAGAAAGCCTTGTAACAATGTAATGGCTTTGTCAGTAAGTAGAAGATATCTCATCTTCCAAGTAGAGTATGAACAGTGTTGCCCATAAACCCTACAGTCAATTTTCAGAGCTGAAACACTAATCTTGACAGTAACCTTTTAATGTATTATATTAATGGCACAGAGGCGTTAAGCACCTTTTTTATAATTCTCAATAAAATGAACATTTACTGAACAATCTGTCAAGCTACTGGCTCCATTTTTAAAAGCCAAACTTTTAAGGCTCTACTCTATTTTCTCTTCCATAAATCCTCCACTTTACATCTCAAGACACTAGTAGGGTAACATGTTCCAATATTGCAACCCTAATATGCTTTTAAAAAAAAACAAACCACAAACAAAACAAAAAAGATAATAGCAATGAGCCTGCGTCCCTAGACCTAGTTTGAATAGTGATAAAGTTGCAGAACAGAACAGAACTTAAAAGACTGAATGGGAGATCTTTTCCTAAAGAACAGAGGAACTTTGTTTCCCCAATCCTAGCCACTATCCATGGCTTTTGTTTGCATGGAAATTGCTAGCATCAGTTCTAATACAAGCTGAACTCTTAGGAGCGCTCATTTCTCAGCAGGCTTTATGTTAACATTTCTCAAATGAGAAGAGAACATTCAAGACCCAACCAGATAACACAAGATTATCCCTAAATCAAAAGATTTTAGCCTTCCTGAGCCCATGCCAGCCCACGTACTACAAAAACTAAACCAGGGCAAAATGTTGTTCCTAGTGTTCTGGTATGGCACAGAATTGTCATCTACCACTCCAAATAAAAGCAGACCAAACATATCCAGCCACTAGCTGGTTTTGGACAAGGAATAATGAAATGGACAGTTTAAATGCACTGAACTATGGCAAGCTGCAATGGAATTTGTCTTATGTCCTATAAACATGTATGATAAGGGAAAAACCCACAGATGGACAAAGAAAAAAGTTTTGTTTGTGCCTTTGGCATTTCACTTGGATGGCTATCTGACCTCCATACTGTTGCCAGTGTTAGGAGAAGCAAGGATCTGCATGGCAAATGCTGGTCATATAAGTTAAAACTGCCTAAAGGGAGATTTTATATGACGGCACAAGCTTTTCTTACAAGAGCATGTCTTTCCTCCTTTCTCCTATCGTTGTAAAGCCTAAGTTATCTCCTCTCCTTTTCTGCCTTATGGTGTCTTCAAGTATTATAAATATACATATTAACATAAACATGAAGCTACATTGAATGTAATGAGAAAAGATATAAAACAAAGAACCCAAAATCACATATATATATATATATATCTACAGTTATATATGTATAGAATTATACCCACACATGAGAAGATTTTGAAAATCTGAAATGAAGATTCAGCATCTGGAGGAACACATCCTTGCACTATTTTTACCATTTTGTAAGCACTTTTATCTTCACCAGGAACAGGAACCTGCCTGAAAAAGCTGTTAAGAAGTAACTAGATGGCTTTAAACTGCTCCTTTAGCTTGAACTGGGAAGGCACCTTTTCAAGGGCTCTCCACATTGTTCCTACTTCAGTGCTCATCATCAGTCTATCTCAGGGTGCACAGGCAGATTTTCCGCTGGATGAAGCCAAACCCAGAAGCCATGTTCCAATCGTGGCTGGACTCTAAGTCCACAGGGCCAGAACTGAGCTACTCCAGGATAAGTTCCATCCCTCCTTCCCAGTCCCATAACGCAGAGACAGGGTCTTGAGCCCCTACCCAGGCTGCTGCTGTTCCTATGCTAGGCAATGCACTACATGAAGCATGCACACCTACACTCTTCTTCTTGGGACACAAGAAATGAGACCAGAGGAAGCTGGATCCCAGGAGGACAATTCAGACTGTGTGCAATGTATGTGGATAGAGCAAATCAGCATTTCTTGTAAAGGATAAAGGTAGGGGTAGGTGGGGCCTTGGAGACCTCACAGACTCCAAAAAAAACTGAAGAGGTATCTTCAGTCTTTCTTTCAGGTGGATTGCTTTTATTTCCAACAACTCTGTTCCAACCAGGCCAGATGCTAACACATGTGCTTCCAAAATCTATGCTAATGAAAATATTTTTATTATAGGGGACATTTTAGATCTACTAATGCATTAAATTCAGCTTTGGGCACATAAAATTTTTCCACAAAAATGAAGTATAAACATTTTCCTGATAGAGATGTTGATAATTGTTCTACCTTCAACCAGCCACACTAATTCTTCTCACTACAGTTTTTGTAAAAGGCTCTTCAAAATTGTTTAGCATTATCCACCACACTAAGGAAGATTTCCTTGCTGGGAAATAGGACATAATTTTCAGCAAGTCTCTTCTTAGATTCCAGTGTTCTGCTAGGCAAAGCATCAGATGTCTGGCATGAAGTTAAGCCCTAAGGCACAATGTCCAGACAAGAAGTCAGACTCAGTAACACTAACAGTTGTCTTGCTGAATGTCTTTTGCTGTTTAGGATAAGCTTTTCCTTTGATCTCTTTTCTTTTTTCCCACAAGTTTTTGCAAATTTTTTTAAAGCCAAAAGGGACCATTTTGAGCATCTACTTGGACTCTACATAAAAAGGGACCCTAGAAGTTTATCTAGCAATTTCTGAATTCAGACAAGTTATCTGTGGCTGAGCTAGAGCAAACATCTGATATTGATCTGAAGACTTTTGTGCTGGATCTTTCACCACATCCCATGATAACTTCTTTTACTAGATATGCACCTTTATTTGTTTTTCTTTTAAATGTATGAGTAGCTTTCATTGATTTCCACTCCTAGTCAGTGCCTTTCTCATGCCTCTGATTACTTGCTTAAATACCTCTCTAGTGCCAATAACATCCCTTGCCTATCCTTTGTTTAAATGGTTAATTGTCAGATTTATTGTTTCAGACCATGTGCCTCTTTAGAAGCCACCTGTACACCTGATTATTCTTAATCATATAGACTCAAATTCTGTGAGGGTATCTATGCTGCTAAAAGCACATGGACAAACTACTTCCTGTGCTGAGAAAAATGTAAAAATTTGTCAGGAGAGAAATGAGGTACAGTATGAAATGTGCTACAGATTCTTAACTTCTGCTGAGCAAAATCACATGAAGGTGACATTTTAAGAAGCTCTGTTAGCCAAGATACTAGTTTTGCTTCACTGACAAGAGTTTGTGAAAAGTATAGATGCTCAGAAGAATTCATAAAAAGATACAACATTCAATGAAGGTATGTCAAAAAAGAAATGTTCCAGCTAACTTTCCATGTGGAATATGCACATGTACTTTGATGGTCTATTTATTAAAAATCTTTTTCTTTGTATAAAAATATATACATTTTTAAAAAGTAGCTAGATTAAATTAAGCATGCAAAGCTCCTCCTTACAAAGAGTGTGGAATAAGGACCACAGCTATAAAAGCTTGGGGACATACTAGCTGGCAAGTATATTTTGATGGGATTTTAATGTGATACATATATACATACACATATATATGTAACCCCCAATAATTCTGGGATAGTCCAGATATACTGATTCAAATACAAACACATGAGAGAAACAGGGAGTCAAAGCTCCTCTCCATCTCTAGAAAGGCCACTGATGCTAATGTCCTTCACATGTGCCTCAGTTTTTCACCACCACAAAACCCATCCTTCTTCATGACAGTTTTCTAGAAAGTATCAAATCCTTTGGAAAGGTGGCACAGCCAGGCACAGGTTATGCTTTAGTAGAGTTCCCCCACCCTTACAGCACAAACTTACTATTCTGAGTGTAAGCAATCTTAGTACTTAAAAAAATTAAATAAAAATAATTAAGAGACAGGTGTATATGAGCAGAACCTTTCATCTGTTCCCACCCCTGAGGAACAGAACTTTTCCCTTTTGAGCAGTTTATTCCATGGACTGGAGTGAGGGAGGTCTGAGGTTGCTGCTGTCCTGAAAAACCTGTCCTCTGATCACTGCTGCAAGGCACAGGGGACTCTGACACTATTTGTGCCATTCTTTAAGAAGTATCCAAAGAAAGAGAGACAAATCTCACCCTTGCCTTAGGTATTCCTACCATGTTTCTTGCAAATAAAAAGGAGGAACCTAATTATTAATTAAAAGGAAAAAAAAAGTGGGGGTAGGGAGGGAGTAAGCTTTGAGAGTTCTGCTCAGAGTCTGTTTTGAGAAAAGCATCTCTTCTAAGTTATGATAGAGCAAACACATGCAATGAGTCTGGTCTGACAAGGTGAGAGTTGCTCATCTCCTAGCATTGCCTCTGAATAAATGGGCCCTGCTTCGCTTTTGTTCCTGTCAGGCAAAATATTATTACCAATTCAAGTAATTTTCTCCCAATGCATCTTTATGCCTACACCCCTGAATCCCCTAACACAGACACACCTCAGCTTTAAACCTGCTGATAGTGACGCTACAGCACCTACAGTATTTACTCAGCTTTTGGGTAGGTTTTATAATCATGCTGATCTCTGTGCCTCCCACCACTCCTAGTAATAACTGAACCAGTCAGGGAAGGTCTCTGCAAACCAGTCACAGCAGTGATTAAGATGTAGACATACGTATCTCCTCACCCTTTAAATAGAAGGCTTAATTGGCGATGTGGATAGCAGCTTCCTAATGGACAGAAATTAAACTCCATTTAATTCCTGAGCAGACACTTCCAATGCACAAGGTTTACCACACATTTGGAGTGAGGAGGGAGGGGGGGAAGGAAGGAGCTGCACGCACAACTCTACCTCTGACAATCACCAAGGAAAAGCAACATGAGGACCAGAATGGCATAAGTGTGGCAGGTGTGAATTGACCTGCACTGGCAAAGCTGCGAGCTGGGAAACTTGCAAATCACATGATTGTGCAATACTTGGCTCCAGTCAGTGCTATCATGTTCTTTATAAAGAAAAAAAAAATTATTAAAAAAAAAATCTTAAAGACATGTACATCAACTTAAGGGATTAACTGTCAAGTGACATTACTGAAACAGAGACAATATATTTCTTTATTGTTAATGAAATTCAGTTAAAAGTGAAGGAAGTGATAAAGTACTGTTTTGTAATGTATTTTACATAAGAACGTAATATAGAAAGGGAAGTGCAATTAAATCTTAATGTGGACTTTTTTATTTTTAGTTTATCATCTGGTTTACATTTTGAGCCCCTTTGCAGCAGTAAATTATGCTGGCATTTCTTAGGGAATAACTGCCATGTTAATTTAGTTTAACAAAATAACTGATAGAAAATGGGGAAAAGAAGCAAGAAGAGACAGTACCCCCCCACACACTCCTTATCTTTAGCTAAGTGTTCAAACTCTTTCTATATGAATTGTCCGTGGTCCAACTCCAGCACCATGTAATAATACAATACATTACAACACAGTACAATGCAATCTTGGGTTTCTGTAGCGCCCTTCATGCAAGCATCCCAGGGTGCTTTACAATCATTATGAGTTAAAATTAAAACTGAAGCACATACAATTCCTAATAGAATCATTTTAAAAATGCTAAACAGAACAAATAACTTTTAAGTCTAGATTTAAAAGTCCCAACAGCCAGAGCTTTCCTTACTTCAATTGGCAATGAGCTCCAAAGCTAGGGAGCAAAGCGACTAAAGGCTCTCTCATGTTATGTTAAAGGATCTCTCATGTTGTTTATACTTGTGCAGTACTCTACAGCCAACAATTTGCCAATAAGAAGAAAAAAAGGACTTATTTGCAATCTTGCTTTAAAGAACGCTGGAGGGGTGGCACGTTAACCCTCTAATAAAGTTAGGGAAAAAAATAAATAAATCAGGGTTCACACTTGCCCATGACTGTGTTAAGAAGTATGTGAGAAACATGAATGAATGAATACAGAATTTTGCATCAGTGTCTTACTTGACTGCCTCCTAACCCACTAAATGTAAAAAGGAAAGGAAAAACCCCATGTTTTTACACATAAAAGAAGAACATTACTGCAACAATTTAAAATGTCAGTTATTCTATATACCATTGTCAGAACCACTGAGTGAAAACAGAAGTCAAGTAGGGCTCAGTTCTACAACACATGCACATTTTAGATGGAAAACATATTAGAAGAAAATGTGCTGTGTTCCTTTTTTTATTCTGTAACTTCCCTAAAACTTGAAATCCACATGATGCAGGTATTCATTCACATGACACAGCTCTCAAAATTGCTGAGATATAATCCCAGCTGGTTAGCACACAAAGTGGGGAGCATAGTCCCAAAAATATTGTGCCCTTAAAAAACATGGATTTTATACTTTGTTCACAGGAAACTCTGGGAGATGACAGCTGCTTATATCCTCATACAGTTGACTTCAGGAGTATTAAAAAAAAATTAAAAAATAAAAGCAAAAACAAAGACCAACCCCATCCCATTATTTCAGAAGTAGAAAGACAAGACCTGATGACAGGTACTGAGGGACATGGGCATCTTACAGAGTCCTCTGAAGCCAGAAACTGCATTTATTTGAGAAATAAGGTATGTTCCCCTCTTCCCCACAATAAGTCCAGGCCCCATTAAGTGTTTTGGAAAGGTACTTCAACATCTCATTATAGTTAATTCTAGTGAAGAGGTAGGAAAAAAAAAGCTATATATTTTCTCCTTTAGGAGGATGCTGTACAGATAAAACAGTTGCAGATAACTGACACAGCTTTAACATGAAGAGTGTTTAGATGCATCTAATGAACATAAATCAGTGATCAAAAGATCAAGCAATTTAAAGGTTGAGTATCCTGTGAATGTCCTCACATAGGTCTACCAACATGTATATTTCATCTTCCCTATCCCATTAGCAATGGACTCTGCACTGCCCATTCTATCTGGATGACTAAAAAACATGGGCACAAATTTTAATAGTTAATTTTAAATGTTTTAAAAATCCAAATACCACATCAGCTTGTAGAGACATCAGAGGAAATGCTCTTGAGCAACTGAGGGGTGGGTTGAAAGGCCCTGCCTGCCAAAACCTGAGCCCAGGCCCTCAAGGATTTGCTTCCTTGAAATAATTAATGACATTTTTAAAATCTAACATACAGTAACTTCTAAAGTAGAAAAAGAAGCCACATTCCTTACTCCAGTTATTAATTATTGGGGGAGTGGAGGAGGAGAAGGGGAGAAGAGAATCACACGCAACAAAGAAATCCAGGGACTTGATCTCAGGTCTAGGCAGGCAAAATTGATAGAGGAGGGCAAAATAACACCTTTAGCTTTGCAAAGCATGATTAAAAATTGCTCATAAAAAGTATGTATTTTGGCAACTCTTAAGAGCTAATTCCTTGGTTACTGGAAATTTTCATTCTAGCAAAAGCAACTTTTTTCATGGCTTGGATTTGGCGGGGGGTGTTCAGAGCAGCAGCAAAGAAGTGTGAGAAGATTTCTATTATGCTGCTTATTTGGTGCCTTTAGATCAGGTGAACTAAGGAACACTGATGTTCTGAGCAAGCTTGCTGTCTGGCATCTCTGCCAGATCATATAGATTCTGCACAATGTCATAAAACATAAAGCAGCATGCAAATTAAGGGCAGTATATCTGAACAGAAAGGAAAGCATATGATCTATATTGTGCCCACGACAGATGCAGACAATCACTACAGCTCAGAAGTTTGATAAAAATGCAAGTCAGGATAGCTATATTTATCACAAGTGCAGAAGTATTCAGACTTTGGTATCATACCAGCACTTGCTCTGTGTGCTTATACCTTTCACGGAATGCAGGTGTATATGCCTCTAACTGAAAAAATACCATTCTCTCATCTTCAGAAGTAAAATCATGTAAAAGCCATTACAGGCATGGGGTGAGGATGAGGTGGGTGCATACAATTAAATAGTGGTGCAGTGCCTGTAAATGACTAAGTCCATAAGTATCATGGCCTCTGGATATATTCCATGGAAACATTGCATGTCCCTACAAAATATTTTTAAAAATAATAAACTAAGAGACATGAGATTCGATTGTACATCAGGTCTGGAATTTCTGATCTATAACACACTGACTACTGGTTGTCCTGAAAGTCAGGCTAGATACAAGCAGCTTCAAAGCATGAGCAAAGGAAAACAAAATAAAACAAAAACAAAACCAACAAAACAAACAAACAACATAAATTTTGTATTCAGCATACTATGGGAAAGAGAAGGAATACCTTGCTTGAAAAGTGCTTTTGCAGTCATTTGATAAAGCACCTATTTGTGAATACTAATAACAATCATTTAGAAAATCTTCTTGTAGAAAAAAGCAAAATAGGTAAGATAATACCAGTGGAAAAGTCAATGTCATTTGATCACCGCTGTATTTTCAAAGCCTAGATACTAATTAATCTCTACCATCTCTGTATTTTGTAGGTGACTTATCTTCCTTTCATGGAAAAGGTTCCAGGGACTCAAGATAAGGGGTACATCTTAAATAAAAAGCACATAGTGAGTTTGTTACAGTATTATCAAAAGAATTTCCAGCCTTTTCTCAGGCCAATAGCCCATGTTGTTCTCCTCATATAAGCTTATCTAACTATATATATATATATATATACACACACACACAAAAAAAGAGAAAGAATAATTCAATAGAGGTACAATGAACAAACAAAAGCCCTTATTAATATCATTATAAATGCAATCGGTAGTATTTCAGTTATTTTAACTGTGGAATTAATACATGATTTCTGCACTAAAAAACAGAACAGCAAAACTGTGAAAGTGAAGTAGGAAAATGCTAGGACTAAGCTGAGTAGAGAGATGGAAGGACTGACATTAAATAAACGCAACAGGCCTGCCTCTCTGGCTGATCACTATAGAGCAACTCCCAAGAGACTGAGGTAGAGAAGAGCTTCTGTGCAAGGGGTTGGAAATAAGAATTGATGGTAGAACAATTTCTTTACAACCCTTTGGAGACTGAAAAGCCAAAACAGGAGGGAAATGAGATCTAGGCCACTCACAAGATGCAACAATTTAATGGAATGCACAAGAAAGCCCAAAATTGAGTCCTAGATTAAATTCTAAGTTGCCTTCCCCATCAAAAGAGGTCTTAAGAGGAAGCAGAAATGAAGTGAGCCATGCGTATCAAACGTGAAAAGTCCTTCACCCTGCATCTATGTCTCCTGCTAGTCTCTAGCAATAATATCTGCGAAGCCAGGGTAAAGCATAAAAATACACACTGCAGTGCGTAATTCAGAACAGGCTTGGCTTTTCCACGCAAAATATGCAGTATCCTTTCACCTTGCCTGCTTGATACCTATGCATGGATGCTTGCAATTCCAAAGCAATTAAGAGCCATGCATTTGCTCCAGTCTGTTCCGAGCACTCCAAGTCAACAGTGATTCCCCGTGATGTGGGCTTGTATACTGAGTGATAAACCTTGATAAACCTGACCTTTAGGGGTGGGCACAGCAGTCACAGAACAAGACAATCAGAGTAGCTTCAAAAGAGACCATGTATTCAACTCACCTAATAAAGGCAAGAGTCATGGTGGCATTTTACCAAGGAAGGCAAGAGTTCATACCTGTACACCCCCCAAGTTTTAGTTGAACAAGAAAGCAAATGGAAAAAAAAAAAATTAAAAGAAAAAAAAAGAAAACCACTTAAGTAGATGATGCTGTTTTCAAAACTGTATCTCAAAGTATTGATTGCTCACATATTTTCAAGCTATTAAATATATCTGCACTATAAAAATAGTTTGTGTGGGTTTTTTTAGCAGTACATAAAATATTATTCTGAATAAATATGAGCAATTTTTTAGTACACAAAATGCAAGAGTAATTAAGAAAATACAACAAATTCTAAGTGAGGATGATACTTCTCAGTTTTCCATGCTTTACTGGGGCTTCAGAGATGCCATGCATTGAGCACAGCAACTTAAGTACTATACAACAAATCCTTCTGTATCTACACAAAATAGAGTACTGCTAATGACAGTGACAGAAAACGATAACTACTCTCGTTTCCACTTTGAGTCATTTTTCTGTGGTTAATAAATTATATCCATAACAGTGTTAATAAGTTATGGTATGGTGTCACTGCATTAGTTTGCATTTGTGATGAAGCACTTCATACGGCATTACCTATGCCCGTGGAAGTACATAACAGGAGAGACCACTTCTCTGCTCTCAGAATCTCCTATGCTGGCATTTTAATGGCCCTTCTAACACTGCCCTCCTGATCTCTGTCTTGCTCTTACTTCTCACCTCTCCTGCCGCAGCACACCACTGCAGGGCAATGCACTAACTTTTATACATTTACTAAAACACAGATACTCTTAATCAGTGTCCCTTCCACAGAAGTGATACACAATGAGTTATCAGTTAGGCAAATACAGGAAGCATTCAGATCAATTTAGTCATGTGATAAAAGAGACCATCAGATCAACACATCCTTCCTCAAGCTCCAGGAGGAAAATGGGAAGATTTAGACTAACTGATGGGCTTTTGATCAACTGCTGTTAACAGCTTGTTTTTCCAAAAGTTAAGAACAAATAAATGTGTTTTAACCTTAATGTGATTTGGTATTTAAATAAAAAAAAAGCAGAAGCTATTTAAATTCTTGCAACCTAACTATCACAGCACTGGTGAAGATAGAGATGACAAAAGTAATAAGCATGCTTTTAACAACAGAAGGAAGCTCACAGCTTTAAGCATGTTCTTTTACAAATAAAGATGTGAAAAACAGTAAACAGTCCCAAACCAGAGTTCTGTAATCTGGGGTTCTGGTCATCTCAAGTGCTATCTAGAAGAGCTGTTATTAGACAAGATGTTTTTTGTCCATTAAAATTGTTATCTAAAAATTCAGTACAGTTCAAAACCAACTTTAAAAAACAGTAATTACTGATTTGTCTCTGGTACTATGATACTGTCTCTAGTGAAGTATTCCTTGTCAAAAACTTTCTTCTGTTTTATCACTGCATCATCTACATATATACAGAAGCAGCTATGTGAAATACGATGTCCATATTCCCTGGAAATAGTCCATCTAAATAGAATTTACTTGCATCAGTATCAAGTAAAAACTAGCACTATTAGACAAAAATGAAGAGAAGTCCCTAATTATCTGCAGCTTCCATAAACCAGCAATGCAAAAGCTCACATGCTTTTACAGTAGGTACATGCAAGATAACTTTGCAGATATACTACTGGAATGGTTTGCAACCAGTAAAGATAATTTTGATTATTCCCACTTCAAAACTTCCTATACTAGAGCCAGATCACTGAAAACAATCTAACCATGGGGGAAAAAATGTGATGGGGAAAATAGCCTGCTAATATCCCTCTCTGTCTTTCCAGCAGACAAAGAGAGTAGTTTTCTATAGATTAACTGAAATCTTTCAAAGATTCCAATACTCTGAGCAAGAGAAATAAAATTTCCATAAAAATACCTTGACTTCCTTAATTTCCTTTTCCCCTCCCTACCACAACTAGCATCATTTATTTGTATACTGAATTTGTCTCCACTGCACGACAACAAAATACATTTTAAGAATTAAAAGGTAAAAATAGATTTGATATTCCCACCAGAGCATCATTGGACACTGCATTGCATAGAAAAACAAGTTGTGCCTTTGCAGTAGTTTGACAAAAGAACAGCAAAAAGAACAATACAACTAAGGCTTAAGGAAAGCATCAGTTCAACATTTAGCAATGAATAAATTGAGGTTTCCTTTTTGTTTAGGTATATTTTGATTAGAACTAATAAATAACTGATTTTCCTTTGGTTGTTTGCAACGACACATCATCCAAACAGCTTTATTCTTTATTCCCTTCCCATATAGCATGCCAAAGTCTGTCTCATTTTATGAATTAGCATTTAAAACTACTGTAGGTTATCTAACAAGCATTCAGATTCAATAGTACTTTTGACAGCAGTAAGTAAAGAGCCTTTTAGCATCTTGAACACATGTGCTTAAAAAAAACCATCGCATCAAAGCAGTTCAAAGACTGAAGACAAAAACCAGTTAAAATCCAGTTTGCTGTGAGACAATTTTAGTGTGGTGTAAACAACCTTCCACGAGTCCCCATGGGAAATGTTGTAAGACTATGTTCAAAATGAATCAGGCATATTTATAAAGATCATGAAGTGGTCAAATGAATTTGCATTTTTGGCAGAGTCACTCCACGGGTACTACTTGCTACAGTCTGTGGAAATTTCAAATCTCATATCAACACTGCCTATAGTGCTTTATTATTTATTACATGTTATGCTAAGTACCTGTGAAAGAGGACATTCCTTGGCCAATGAACTCTGGTTCATATCCTTCAGTAAGTCCTTCAGAGCATTTCTTACTGTTGTGTGAGACCATTGTTCAGGAGGCAAGTCTTCTAGTTTAGGGCAACTATTTGAAACACAGATTAGAAAAGGGATTATTACAAGATTGCATCCTGCTGCAGAACATTCCTTTAAGACAGACAGATTTCATTTCGCGCATCAAGCAGATGCATCTGGAGATTGCTCTCGGTCTCCTGATTGTTCCGATTAGTTAATTACTTTATACAACACATCTGCTGTATTGATGCATGAATTATACATCAGCTGCATGTGGCGACTATTTTTTCATGTTACTTCTACCTTCCTGCTCTGATGCGCTTGGTAAAACAATTTAAGGTGTAATGCTTTCTCACAACTGATCATGAAAAGCATTAATATATTAACCATTTTTTTCTTTTTTGTTACCATGAAATTTAAGAACCTAGACAGCCGCAATAAGTGAGAGCAAGTCATTCTTTTACAAAATGCACACAGATGGTATTGTTCATGATATGCAAAAATATTTTTCTCTTAAGTAAACTTTATGTAAAATGCCTTCTTGTAATGCATCATTTAATTGACTAAAATGCAATATAGTTTTAATGAGATATACAAAGAAAATCTATGTATCAGAGCTATAAAAGTTTTCTGCAATAGTATACTGTAAGCTAAAGCAGAATTAGAGTAACTAAAAAGGAATTTAGATAAGCCTTTGTACTTTGAGCACACAGCACAATGGGAATTAAATACAAGCAATATTAACAGTAAGCGCAGACAAGTAACAGTTCACACCCTAGAACTGGTCTGAAACTTACCTGTGTAACTGGATTTTCAGTGTGACCACATGATAAACGTCTTGCAGCATGTCTGCTACTGTAGCATCAGGGGCATCTGTCACATAGGAGAGTGGAACTGGATTCCACTTCCCAACCTGGATAAGCCCTGCGGGATTTTTATTTTTTAAGGGGAGGGGAAGTGGGCAAGAAGGGCAGGGAAAATTGAAAAGAAGTAATTTACCTCTTAATTCCTAGGGGCAAAAGATTTTAACAAGATTACCACTTTTGTTTGTAGCCTCTTAAATCTGGCAAAATAAAAGCATATCATCCCCCCCCAAACCCACCCACATACCATAACGGATATGCTTTTTCTATATTATGAAATAATACAAATGCATTACAGGTGAGATTTTTTTAATAGGTATAGGAATGTATTTTGCTACATTCCCATTAATTCAATGGGACATGATATAATAGTTAGCATTCCTGTTAATAAATCTGGAAAGATTTTGCGATGTGAGGACTGAGTACAAAAAAAAATACTTTGCAGTCTATAAAACCATTAGGAACAAAATAAAAGAAACAGAGCTGGATATTCAGTCATAAATGCAAGTTGACTCTCAACAGTCCATCTGCTCAAATATGCTTTACACTTCCTTGTGGATCCTCAGTGGAGCAGATTATTAAGGTCAATAAGCATACTAATGATTCAGTTGAAGTCTTTTTTTTTTTCTTTAAAAAAAACCTACCTCCACATTCCCTATGAACAAAACATGCACTAACTAAACAAAAATACATTAAGAGGAAAAAATACAGAGACAGAATCTGTAAGAAGTTTAAGAACTAAAACCTGCATTGCATTCCTGAAAGAAATCCTGCCCCTCCCCCAAGATCCCCCAAACATAATTCATTCTACAATTTTGTAATCTTATTTACCTTTTGCTTGGGCAGCAGAGCTGTGAGAATATCCAAGTGATAGCAATGCCATTTCAATCAGTTGGTTGAAAAGCATATCCTTCCTCACCAACACAAATTCTGCATGCTCCTCCTTAGAATCATACTCAATGGCATTTTCGTAATGTTCCACTACACAGAAAACTGGAAGCATACTTCCTATTAAAAGAAAAATTACATTTAATGTATTAAACTGAAGTTATAGTAGAGTAGGTGGGTCTTATACAGCGTTATGTAAATAAAACCTGTACAAACAGGCAGAGGAGGCATCAAGAATCATCACAAATATTTAATAAACATATTCCCCGAGTCCTTTTCCCTCATCCTCCCTAAAAAAGAGAAAGTTCTACAAAATATACATCTCCGAAAAGCAGAAATGAAAATTTATCTTGCTTGATATACAGATTAAAGAATTACCTCCTATAGAAATAACAAGGTTGACTGAAGAGAAGTTGATTCTCTCTGTCCTGCCTGATTTGTTGTGAGTAGCAGGCAGCACGAGAACCTAAATACATACTGCAGATGTCTTCACTGTAAGCCATTTTAGTACCAGCTACATAATTTTGTTCGTTAACATTAAAATTTTCTTAGTCCTGCCAAAATATTTAATTGCCTTCAACATCAACAACAAATCACCTTGTGTGTTATACATTTGCTCTAAAAAGAGTACACAAGGAAACAAGGCAAAAGTTAACACTAATTCGTGCTTCATTCACTAAGTGCACTTGAGCACTACTTTCACTCGCATCTTTAAGAAACAAATCATGATTTCAATGCCTTTTTAAGAAGCATACCTGCAGCTCAGGCTTTTTTTTGTTGTTGTTGTTGCCTCCTGCACTTTACATTCCACATTTTTGGTATTCATTTCTATTTTGGAATGCCTGAAAGTAAATACTAATTTCCAGTTTTGTAGCATCACACGACAAATCCTTTCCCATGCTGCACACAATATAAAGCGAATAACCTTTTTTCTTTCCTTCTTTCCTTTTGTCTTTTTAAATTTTTTTTTCCTCAGTGTTGACAATAGACAGAGAAGTAACAAAAGACCCAAACTGTTTTAGGGACAAAGTCTCCCCCAGCAATCAGATTCCTAGACTTTGTGAAAACCCCTCCTGGCTTCCCAGATGGACACAGATGACAAGATAACCCCGGACTCATGGTTTTAGGCCCTGTCCCTGTCCTGCTGTCTCTGGCAGCGCAGGTTAGGATCCCTTAATGATAGAAAGCAAAAGGGTTAAAAGCAGATGTACAGAACTGTCTTATGGCAGCCTGCCAGAGGGGTATCATCTTTAGCATAAATGATGACAAGGGTTATTTTAACAGGGCACCCAGGAACTCCAATTAGCCCTACAATGTTAATGCCTCTATAATAGCCACTGCCCTCTAGACTCACAGAAACCTCCTAACCTGCTAAGGTACACCAGACTTGCTGTAGTCTAAAACCGAGATTTACTCTTGGCCATAGTTACATGCTTTAAGACCACGTCTGTTGATTTGTGCTCTAACATACAGGAAGAAATCATGATAAAAAAGATACCTCTTAAGCACGTATATTTAAACTACATCTGTTCACCAAAGAGTCAATCTCTGGCAAACAAACCCCTTCAGGCTCGCTTGGAAAAGCTCACAAACTCACTCTAGTTTGCCCAGTAGGCTCAGCATGAAAGACAAGACTAAAAGCTTGCCAATATTTATGCAGTGCAGGAAGGAGCTTTTCTTTTCCCTTTTTTTTTTTGTTTTGTTTTGTTTTGTTTGTTTTGAAATCTAACTGGTCGGGAAGGGAGAGAAGACCAAAGCAAAAGCAGTACATGCAAATTGGTGATTTCTTCATTGGTTTTAATTAAGCTGTGGAGAGCTTTCTAAAACAGACACACACTTCAACTGCAAAAAGGAAATGTTTTTTTTTCCCTTCCAGGCTCTCACTATTGATGTTTGACCTACTACCATCTGACTCAGAGTAAGGGCTCAAAATTCATAAGTAGTTTCACCATTAATACCTGAAGATAAAATGTAAACAAAGCTTCATCTTAAGAAACAGCACAGACACATTCAAAAAACAGCTAAATCATATTTGTTTTCCCCTTATCAGTTCCTACAAATTAAGTTATGATCAGAAACACAATGCACAGGTACTTCGCTGCATATCAGCATACTTTTTGCCAGGTACTCGGACTCATGAGTTGCAGCTTTCTGTAAAATGTAATATTTTAAACAACACAGAAAAAACTCTTGGGCAAATTTTGAAGTACAGCGTAGATTATCAGAGGTGAATCCTGGTAGTGTGACACAGGTATCATCTGACTACAAATCAAGCCACTAAATCTTTTAGCAAACTGTCACTAGTGTCCTTCTGTTAATGTGAAAAATGTTATACAGGACAGTACAATCTCAGCTGGCTGATCACTCCTGCTAGTACTTGGCAAGACCTCCAAGTGCAGCAACTTCATAACCTTCTAGTATTAAAGGGGAGAGCATTGGTCAGTGCTCGCTGCTAAAAATACAGTATGATTTAAACCTGAAAGCAGTGTTAGAGCTTTGCTGAAGGTTTATGAGTCTTTGTAAACAGCATGTCTGCCATAAGGAGCAGTGAAGTCTGTAGAATCCTTGTCTAAAACTGTCCTGGCATTAAAGTTTGCTGTGCAAATATCACATAATACCAGAGACAGCTGAAATCTCCTATTTAGGAATTTATGGAACTTATATGTTTGCAGGCGTCAGAAAGTCCTTTTTATATAGCTCCACTGCTTCACTGTACAATATTAATGTACTCTGCTTGAAAAGCCGTAATAAATTATATTTTTAATGCTCTTACCCTGGCTTTCTTAAGATGCATACATTCTTGGCAAACAATCAATAAATAGGGTAATCATGAGCAGAGGCCAAAGAATTTGCTGAAGTGCCGTTTTTCCATTTTTAATAGATAAAGATCTAACAATACGGACTGCTGTGTCTGTTCATTTCAGGATCAATATATTCTTTGTTTTCGCCAAACCGAGGAAAAAAATAAATGATTGTACGATAAATGTTATGCATCAGACACAATGAAATTCCTCTGCCTTCTAACTTCGTGTGTTTAGTAGTCTTGGTTGCATTTTGCACTTTGCTTAGCAAAGGCAAGAAAAATCTGGATTATAAACATACACCGATTACACTAAGAAAAGTAGAGGCTGTTTTAAAACTAATGCTAAATGACGTGCAGTATATTTTGATTTAAATTAGCAAGCTTGCAGGACATGGCCAAAAAGACTTACACATTTGGATAAGCAAAATTTATAGATTATTATTCATTAAAAGTATTTTAAATGCAAACAAAACCCATCCATATACAAACATCAATGACTCTAAATGTGCCTTTTCCTTGTGTAAATGTCTAATTACAGCAAACCAGCCACTGAAAAATATGACACCCAAGTTGTTCATTGTTCAATAATGAATTGTACTTAAGAAAATAAACTGCAAAGACTGACACCATAAATGACTTTTCCAATGTGATACCTAAAGATTTACACTCTCGCCTTTAAACCAACTTGCAAATGTTATGGAAATGCTGCTGCCCCTCCAAGCTTGGACCATCATTAAGAGGAAAGGTGAGAATTTGGTTTGGGGCTTCAGTATTTACTCTTATGTATTTTTTCATTTCTTAGCCCAAAGACATTTACTTAAAAAATAAATGCGTTATATTACTTTAATGTCAATGTAGGAATTGGCTTTAATCGGGGCAGCTAGCCTTTACCTTTACAAAAATCAGACTCCACCCTGTAAAGCAAGATGCTCCACCCAAGCATGAAGCTCACATTTCCCAAATGTGATTTATATCAGAGTTGGGAATATATAATGTTTTAGAATGGAGATTTAATCCTGAAATATAAATGAAGTAAGAGTCTGTAAAAGTATTCTTCCCCAAAAATATTATAAATCATATTTCTCTAATAAAGAATTATCAAAAGTGTTACCTTTTCTAATATTAGTTTTCATCAGGTGTCCAGAGTGTTTTAAAGGCACTCCTTGCATTTTAGTTCCTGTACTTCCAAGTCTTCCTCTTCCTAATGGGCTCCCATTCTGTTCCAAGCGCGCAATTTTGGCTGGTGGACCCTTCGGATCGCTTACATTGTTAGACATTTCTGAATGTTCTTTCCCCTGAGTTGCCTCGTTCAAATGATCCATACTCAGTCCCGCCTCTAAAGATCACCTGCCATGATTCAAAAAAAAAAATAAATATATATATATGTTGTACCCATGTGCGCATATGTATACGTACACAGCCTGCACATGTACAGAGAGTTATATATGCACCATAACCTCTACAAAAAGAAAGAATAACTATTTTAACTCGAAAGAAGATGCCTTTTTTTAAAAGAAACAAACTTATCCCCCCAAAATGACCTCATACACTAGTTTACAGAGAGATTGCATCATAACCTGGTGGAATTATTTTTTAAAGCCAACTACAGTATCCCTTTAAAAAATATCCTCAGAGATATTCTACTAAATCTGAGAGAGACTAAGACTCATATAAATGATGATGACTGTCAAGGTATGTGCTCCAACACAGCTATTGTTACAAATCTCACAGAACGGTTTGTTATTAATCCCAAGTGTTTTTATTGTTTTAAGAGAGAGCGAGACAGAAAAAGAAAGATTCCTGTGAAATATTTCTCAATTTACTTGATTAAAAAATATGGATGCACAACAACAGATTCTTAAAACTTTAGTTGCGGGAGCAACATATTTATCAGGTATGTGGAATGTTGTCCATTTACAATATCCCCCCCACACCTAAATAAAAGTTAGACGAGAATTTAACATTTAACTTTAGAAAGCAGTGGCGGAAGATCATTGCTTTTGAGTTTCCTAACCAAAATTACACAGAGAGTTTATCAACTTCTGCAAAGTTCAAAATATGCATATGAAATTTTTCAGTTGTTAAGTGTTAAATGGAGTGTTTATTGAATTAAGACAAATAACTGAGAAAGTAGCATCTTACAAAACATAATGCTGGAAAAAAACCCCAAACTAAACCACAGTTCTACACTACTTTTGATGCTCTTAAACATAAAAAAACCCCAAACCCTGTGTGATGCTAAGTTACATGCTGGCACAGGTATTTGAAACCAAAAAACAGAAGCGATTTCCATAGCAAATTAAGAGGAGGTATATTGTTGTATTTGCTTTTTATAAACTTTTAAAATCTCCATCCATGAATAACAATTCCTGTCAAATCACTAAAGATCTCCCAAGCCCAGAACATAACAGACTAAGTTTTGAGGACTTTTGTCACCTATCAGAATCTGTTTTGCCAACCATATATTAAATAAATAAATAACAAAAACCAAAGCAGTTGCTGAGAACAGACACATATTTCTGGTTATTATTCATCAATACTCTTTTGATTGTTAGGTATTTTATCCTACCTTTCTCTGACTAAGAGAAGTGTGACTACACTGACAATTATATATATAATACAATAACTAAGGACAGGTGACTAGACATAAATTTATGAACTAGTATTTACATTAGCAAGTACAAATACTAGCACTTGGGAAATCATGTTTAGAAAGAGTGGTGTGAATCTGAAAATCCCTGCCTGCTTTCAGTTGTCTGGTAATTCAATACATTTTCTCCACATTTCATAGCAAAGCTATTAAAAGCTAAAAATCTTGGGGTTTTTTTTATATACATCTATGTCGTTGGTATACACATCAATGACAATTCTGTAAACTACATTTTTCTTTATTGAACACCATTCTGCTTTTCCTGATGTGGTGAAGAAAGACTATATTAATCCAAACATTTACAAGCAACCTCAAGAATGCCACTGAATAGCTGAAGTTCAGAAAATCATTTTTCCTTACACTATAAGGTGACAGGCTAAGGTTTACAATTCATCTTGATCCCATCTGGTTTAGGTCTTGTGTCTCATTAGCAGTAGATGTGCCTATTTTAGCCACTTCTCAAAACGATTTTTTTTTAACTGTGTTAACTGCAGCCAAAGAAAGAATTACAGACTCAAACCGTTAACATCTTCCGATGTTTCTGATGATGTTAACATACTACAGGGCTGCTTTACTGAGACTGGTCTCTCTCAAGAAAAAGAGGAATAACAAAAAAGAAAAAAAAAAGGGGGGGGGGGGAGAGTAAAACAAAACAAAAAGAGCCTCCAACAAGAAAATCCTTGTCACTTCTAGCAACTTCAGAAGTAGTCTAAGGCACCCAGGCTCTTTGCTACAAAAAGTATCTAGTCATCATGAGTCAGAATCACACTACATCATGTTCAGTGAATAAAAGTCATAGATTGCAGTTTAGTTAATACACTGACTACAACCAAAACACCAAATTGGTCATTTTCGCTTGGCCTGAGAATACCCACCCATCGGCACCCTTTCACCACTAAGTCATCTTGTAAAAAGCTTTATGTTACAAAGCAAAATTACATGCACATAAAACACCTAATTTACTCATTTAAACTCCATGCCCAAGGCTAAAGTTCACTGAAACCTCAGTTTGGAATAGTGATGAGCAACAACCAGCGTGGCCTGCCCAGGGAGAGGGCTGCAGGGAAGAACTATCATCGCCACCGGTTCCAGGCCAAGAGTTTCCCCAGCTTTCGCATTTAGGCATCTTTCACAAGTACAAGTTTTCATCACATGCACTGAGAGAAGAGCACAATTTCAAGGCACAGTTTCCCAGAGCTAGTGTACACGTACGGGCACACCGCGCAATTTCTGAATGGGGGTCCGTGTGCTATCTCCTTTTGTCGCGATGTAACACAGCCGGTATTATATTATTTCTTCCTCTCCTCCTGAATCAGCCCCCTCCCCATTCCTTTCCCCTCCTCTTCCCACCCTCCCCCATAAAAACCCATAATCACATTTGAGAGAGGCTCCGCACTTATCCGTTCCATATGGCTCTCACAATCCAGGCCAAGCTTTCCCTGTGACCTTTTAAAGAGACAAAGAAGCAAAGTACTTATCTAGAAACAGAAACACTGCAGTTTTCTGAGTGAAATTAGCAAAACCGACCCGAAACTCACCACTTCAAAACTTGACAGCATATAAATAACAAAAACAAAGGAGGTTTCCTTTGCAGCCCGAGCTCCTGAAGAGGAAGAAGTTCAAGAATGATGTTTTCTAGGTCCCCCTTTTCTGGAGGGGGGAGGGGGGGGCAGCAGACCTGAGGACTACTTCCCCTAATATTCTCTTTTTTTTTTCTCTTGTTGTTATTTTCCTCTAGGCGGGGAGGGGCAAAAATAGATAGCGAGAAACAGAGTAGCCATGAGCAAAAATGGCAATGGACAAAAAATACAGATTAGCTTTTGAGAGTGCCAGTTTTCGAGGTTTAGCAACAGAAGAAGGATCTGAAGATCAAATTGATCAGACAAGTGTAACGCTCAAACCGAGGAATTAATCATCGTAATAATCATAAAAAATAAAGTAGTAGGTTTAAATTGAGGTGGTGGGTGACTTAAGTCTAGCTATCCTTTCAAAAATAAAATCAATGCGTACAGGAGCAAGTGCGAAAGGGGGGTTATCTGAAAAGGAAAAAAGCAAAGAAAAAAAAAGCAGCTTTTCTATCCAGTGTGAAGAGCAGAAAGTCTACTTCTAGATTGTCACTTACACTATTATTCTCCAATAGGCACCCAGAGGAGCAGCACACACAGAAGGAGCCCGCTCCCCTCCCCCTCCGCAAAAATACACACCGTAACAGCCCCCAAACTTTCTGCGGAAACCTCAGCCCCAGAGATCGCTACTGGAGATTTAAAAAGAAAAAAAAGAAAAAAAAAAAAAAGTGTAGAGAAAATTGCAGGAAAAGGCACTAAAATGCCACTTTAATCTCGCATTTGCGGTCCGGGGAAGGAAAAAAGAAGGGGGGTGGAGGGGGGGGAAGCAGAGAGGACCTGTCTCCTCTCATTTACCGGGGGCTGTTGTGTGGGAGAGGGGGAAGAGAGGAGGGGAGGGAGAAAAAGAACAGAGGAGAGGAAGGAAACACACACAACAAGGCACACCACCACCACTACAAAAAGTGACGAGGTTTCACTCCCTCCGAGTCCAAAGCCGGCAGAAATTATAATTAAAAAAAACCAACCAAACCTCTAGTTAAAAAAAAACAACAAAAAAACACACAACCAAAGCCCACACACAACAAAAAAAAATTGGCTCTGCTTCGGCAAAAGAAAAAAAAAATCTGGGAACTCCGGGAAGAGTTACTTGCAAGAAGGGGTAAAAAATATAAAATAGAAAGGTTGCAAAAAGCCAACAACAAAAACCAAGCCAGCAAAAAACCCAATAATAATTGAAAAAGAATAATAAAGGTAGGTTTGGGGGTTTGCGTCTCTGTTTTTGTTTTGCTTTGGTTTTTTTGTTTTAATTCTCGTTTCCCCTGGCTGGCTGAGTATGGTTGTTATTTAGGCCGGTTTGGTGGTTGTTGCTGGATGTTACACGGATGTGTGTGTGTGTGTATGTGTGTGTCCCCGGACGAAGCTGCCTCTCTCTGCTCTCTCTCTCTCTCTCTCTCTCCCCCTCTCTCTGTTTCTGTCCCCATTAAATTATTAGTTGACTCATCACTACTCCTCCTCCTGCTGCTGCCGCCGCCGTCCCCTGCTCAGAGCCTCCTCTCCGCTACCGCTCGCTGCCGCTGCCGCCGCTGCCGCTGCTTCTTCTTCCTCCTCCTCATTTTAATACAAAATAACACCAAGGCCACCGGCTTTTTNCGAATTTGCAGCCAGCCGGGTGCTGGTGAGGCGGCCAGTGCCTGCGCCGCGTACAATGCCAGCCGACGCCGCACCGCCCCGCGCAGGAAGCGTCGGCCGCGCGCCTCTTCATGCGCGTGCCCGCACATGTCAGATGGGGGGCCTGCGGCGGAGGGGACGAGGCAACGGGACCGAAGTGAGGAGGAGGAGCGGGGGTGAAGGCTGAGCAACATCCTGCTGGCGCTGCCCCGGCCCCTCCCTACGGCGGTTGCGCGGGCCGGGCCGGGCAGCGCCGTGGCGGGCAGGTGCACAACGGCGGCGACAGCGCGCTGGTGCCGCCGGGGAGGATCGGGGGGCGGCCGGGGTCCCTGTGGAGTGGGAGCGGCGCCAAGGAGCCAGCCGGCCACGTGGGGAAAAAGAAGTTATTCTTAGCTCCTCAGCCCAGGCCTGGATATCAGTGGACGTGAAAGACAAGCATCCAGCCGCGTTTTCAGGAGGCTGGTGGAACAGCCCTGTTCAGTGGAGGGCATCACCCTCACGGCAACCCACCGCTAGCCTTCTCTAGGTTGAGGCAGCGGGGACCGTGGCCTGCCAAATCCTCCAACAGCACACCTTGGGTCAGAGCAATGCATCATCCCATGCTCCATACCACAGTCTCACCATGATGCTGGACAGTACAAAACTGTCCCTTTATCGTGTCTGCAGGACAGGACCTTAAGTCACCAGTAAGAGGTGAATACTGAGCAGTGATAACTATTGACAGAATAAATAACTGCGAGACAGACATAACTTTTTTCCCATCATGCACTTGGAAAAAAGTAACCCAACCAGACAAACTTGAAAGCAACAAGTTTGTACAAGCTACGAGATAAGAGAAAAAGAGAACTGCTTTATTGATAAAATGCATAGTGTCTGAATATACTGTATCTAAAAGGAAAGTTGCATCATCAACCAAGGGAAACGTGATTTATTGCACAGACATACATATAGACAAAATGTTTAGGGTAGTAACCCACAAAAAAACCCCATACCAAACTGCTCATACAAACCTGAAGCGACAGCAAAAATAGACAAGTTGGAGGGGCTAATACCAGTTATGTGATACACAAAATAGCACAAGGCCTCTGAAAAAAAGAAAGGCAAATCCATAAATCTAAGAAGAGCAAAAATTATCACTACTTATATATTACTGTAAAAAAAGAGGAATGCATCAAGATTAGGTAAAGAAACAAGCTGATGTTTACCAAAATAAGCACAAACAGCATAACAGGGTATGCAGGAAGAAGAAAATGGTAATAGGGTGAAATACATGAAGTATTTCTCATATTCAGCAATGCACAAAATAGATTACAATCTCAGAAGCAAAGAAATGCAACACTGGAAAATGAATACGCTATTACATAATACTATTATTCAAAGGGGAGCAAGTGGAGGTGGCGTACACAGGAAACATGAAATGTTGCACCTATGTTGCATGTCCTGAAAAAGATTACCACAATTGTTACTGAGAGTGTTGAAAGGAAAAAAACAAACAAAAAAACACCAACCTCCCCACCCCAGACATGTTTCACAATGAAAAACAAGGGGAAAAGTAGATGACATCTTTCATATGTGTGATTTAACCATCTAGTAAGTTGTTTATTTAGAAACCAATCTTTTTCCAGCAAGATTGAGTATTATTCCATCCCTCTAAAAAAGAAAAAAAAAAANGAGGACGCAGGGATGCAGCCTCCCTCCTGCCGCCCGTAGCCCTTCCCCGTCCGCCCCGGATCATCCGACGCGTCCTGGGAGAGAGAGAGGGAGAGACAGAGAGAGAGAGAGAGAGAGAGAGA
>VWZO01017839.1:127157-245934 GCA_013396975.1 Bucco capensis
GGGAGCGGCGCCAAGGAGCCAGCCGGCCACGTGGGGAAAAAGAAGTTATTCTTAGCTCCTCAGCCCAGGCCTGGATATCAGTGGACGTGAAAGACAAGCATCCAGCCGCGTTTTCAGGAGGCTGGTGGAACAGCCCTGTTCAGTGGAGGGCATCACCCTCACGGCAACCCACCGCTAGCCTTCTCTAGGTTGAGGCAGCGGGGACCGTGGCCTGCCAAATCCTCCAACAGCACACCTTGGGTCAGAGCAATGCATCATCCCATGCTCCATACCACAGTCTCACCATGATGCTGGACAGTACAAAACTGTCCCTTTATCGTGTCTGCAGGACAGGACCTTAAGTCACCAGTAAGAGGTGAATACTGAGCAGTGATAACTATTGACAGAATAAATAACTGCGAGACAGACATAACTTTTTTCCCATCATGCACTTGGAAAAAAGTAACCCAACCAGACAAACTTGAAAGCAACAAGTTTGTACAAGCTACGAGATAAGAGAAAAAGAGAACTGCTTTATTGATAAAATGCATAGTGTCTGAATATACTGTATCTAAAAGGAAAGTTGCATCATCAACCAAGGGAAACGTGATTTATTGCACAGACATACATATAGACAAAATGTTTAGGGTAGTAACCCACAAAAAAACCCCATACCAAACTGCTCATACAAACCTGAAGCGACAGCAAAAATAGACAAGTTGGAGGGGCTAATACCAGTTATGTGATACACAAAATAGCACAAGGCCTCTGAAAAAAAGAAAGGCAAATCCATAAATCTAAGAAGAGCAAAAATTATCACTACTTATATATTACTGTAAAAAAAGAGGAATGCATCAAGATTAGGTAAAGAAACAAGCTGATGTTTACCAAAATAAGCACAAACAGCATAACAGGGTATGCAGGAAGAAGAAAATGGTAATAGGGTGAAATACATGAAGTATTTCTCATATTCAGCAATGCACAAAATAGATTACAATCTCAGAAGCAAAGAAATGCAACACTGGAAAATGAATACGCTATTACATAATACTATTATTCAAAGGGGAGCAAGTGGAGGTGGCGTACACAGGAAACATGAAATGTTGCACCTATGTTGCATGTCCTGAAAAAGATTACCACAATTGTTACTGAGAGTGTTGAAAGGAAAAAAACAAACAAAAAAACACCAACCTCCCCACCCCAGACATGTTTCACAATGAAAAACAAGGGGAAAAGTAGATGACATCTTTCATATGTGTGATTTAACCATCTAGTAAGTTGTTTATTTAGAAACCAATCTTTTTCCAGCAAGATTGAGTATTATTCCATCCCTCTAAAAAAGAAAAAAAAAAACAAAGATGAAGAGGGAAAAAAGAGAGAATTATTATTTCCCAGTATGTTTCAATACTTGGAGGAAAACCAGTGCTAACTAGTTGAATATAAACTTTGCGGGCACAATGGGAAATACCCCTGTGATGATATTTCTGTGGTTGAATTTTTAATCCTTTTCAGGAAAGTCTGATACAGGAAACTTCAGCAGTGAGCAGGACTGACCACTAAAGAAGAATATCATGAAGGATGAGAGAGTTTCAGATGGTAGCATGCTGCCTGCAGTATGACAGAGTAAAAGGACATTGAAGATAAACTGAGAGATACAGAGCTGATTTGAATAGACTAGATATTTACAAATATGATTTGGAACAAGATTTGGGACTAAAACATGACTTTATAAAAATGATTACCAGAGATGACAATAACAACAAAAAATCCCAACAACAAAATATTAAAATCTGTTCTAAAATAACGTTTGCTTTGGTATTCACAAACCATTCCCTTAATGGTTAAAAAAACACCAAACAAACGGGAAAAAAACCCCTACCTTAAAATGTTCAGATTAAAACAAAGTGATTAATCTAAAAAGCAGAGACGGTGAATTAAAGGAGCAGGGAGATAACAATCTGATAATACAGGAGCACAGAAGGCCTAATAATGATATTATTATGCATACTAACCAAACACTGACAAACAAATATTCTGTTAATTATATAATCATGCATATGCTTCCTATGCTTGAGATAAATGATTATGGAAAATAACTATCTTCTTCAAACCACATATATATACTAAACCTTATAAACTCCCTATAACATGGATTAATCTAATTCCCATGCATCACTTATGCCTGATGAAGTATTTACTACAGACTTAGAAGGCTGAGTGTGGAACCCTTGCATTGACAGATTACTGACGGCTGCTACGTCTTGACATACAGACAACAATCAGATATCTCTTATCAATACAAAACTACTTGGAATAAATTCAAGATACAGATATTTTCATTCGACCTATTCCAATTTGCACTTGACTATATCAACTTTGATATTAAAATGTTCCACTAGAATAAAGATATTTATAATAAAAACATATATAAAGAACTGAAGATGGATAGATATTGTCATAGATACATACGCAGGCAATCATTTAAACATGCGGCAATAGTAACATCACATTTTTCATTGCTTCTAGTCCACATGCAGCAGACAAACATATGCCTAATAAAACTTATTAATTCTTAGTAAAGTTGTTTCATTGTTTTTATGATCTATAAATGCACTTTGCACTAGACAAGTGTTGAAGTAAGACAAATACTTAGAAAGTTTGACTGTGTTTTTTCCACCCCACAGTGAATTAACTCTTGAGCAGCAGTCTCAGTAGCTGCAAAACAAAATGAATTCTCCACTGTAGCCTGCTGCCTTAGTGCCTCCTAAGGTCTCTATTCCAATCTTTTCTTGTTCAAAATAAATTAGGAAATATGGGCCCAAATCTTGAGGCTTGGCACTTGTGCAACATAAATAGAAATGACCTGGCAGCAGAGCAAAACCAGCATGGCTGTGTATTCTCTTTTATCAGATTTCTTCGTGGAGATCAGGCTGATTGGGTTTTAAACATATATACTTCTGGCAACTCTGCAGCCATTTGAGTAACTCATAAGCACCAGCCCATGCTGGAGGTGATGCAGAGCTGTGCACCAGCAACGGCACTGCTGGGAAACTCACTGCGGAGGGGATTTATGGCTAACAGTAACTGATGGGTAGCAAGGCAATGAAAATACTAGTCCGTGGCTTTCTGAAGGTAAACATCTGTGGCCAAAACGTGGATGGCTCCCTGATGGGCTTGTGCCTAATTACCACATGGGTTAGACAGAAGTGTGGGTTAAGGGGAAGGATGTGATCTACTGTCCTTTCCCACGTCTATCTGTTCAAGTCTCAGCACAGCCACCACTGCAGTGCGGACACAGTCCCATGGCTCTACGTTTTGCACATTGGACTGAAGTGTCTCCTCAGACTGACTTCCCCTTTGATTTGCTCGGAACAACAATAGTTTCCTGACAATGCTCGAACACTTCAACCAACCTGACTGTGGCAATCTCTATATAGAACCCAAGAATGCGATGTGCACTGAAGTAAATCACACCATTCTGCGGCATCCCCCACGCTGAACTCAAAAGTTACGTATCAACCCAGATTTTTTTGACTGCAACCTGCCCCATCCTGGATAGGATGCCTGTCAAAAAGCAGAAGTGCTATGAAATGAAATTCATAGCACTGAAAGGCATCGCACACAAGCTGTCGTCCCCTCTCACATTTTGCATGAGCAATTTCTGCTCATTTGTGTTCTCTCACACACAATGTCCTGAAACAGCTACATAAAATGAATATTTAACTTACAGTAGTCAGCTGTATTGAACTGCACTTAATTGCTTATTAAGTGAAGTAAATTATCCTTACCATATTCATCAGAGGTGAAAAACCTACATATATGGCTACATGTAGTGCATTCATTAGTTTATGGACCCCAAATCCCTTGGAAAGTATCAGATATCTGAGCAGTGTCCCATGGTGCAGCATTTTGTAGTTGGATGTCTCAGCTAGCTTGCAGATATGTAAAATCATATACAAACAGACATCTCCCTATTGATTGCCTCTGTGATGAGGCTCGTTTACTCCTGCAAACATTTTCTGCAGTGTATTTCAATCATGTATTTTTTTATTTTTTTTTTAAATAGAATTGAACAAGAATATGCAAAATGTGGCTTTGGATAAAACAAGTTACTTTTAGTTAAACTACTGCACCCTTTTGCTTGAGTCCCTTTCATAGCTGTATGTCTATTTTGACTAAGATGCTTGTACAACTGAAGTAAATACATACATTTGCTGATGCAGCCCCAACAGTCATTTCAGTTTGCCCCTTGGTGCCAAATAAGTTACAGAGAGGCAAGATACTGGAAGAAAATTATGGAGTAAAACCTAACAAAACTAGTTGGTATGATGAAGTGAAGTATATACATGACTACTAATGAGAACAGTGTCTTTCACCTCTGGTTGCTGCAAGAAATCCTAGCTGGTTGAAACTGTAATAGATAGGTAACCACTTTTCCATAAAAGATCATAGCAATGAGCATTAGTGGTTTAAGTGTCTAAATCTTACTCTGTGTCTGTCAGGTATGTGGACAAGCTGAGTTCACTTCCTAAATGTACCAGCATTGCAACTTCCAAAAATGCTATGTCTATGTTATTTAATATATATGAATATTTTTATGACTATAGACTTCAGAACTATTTCAAATTAAAAGCTTCAACTTAAAAAAAAAAAAAAACCAACATTTTGTGGACGATACCCTCCTCTATCCATAGCAGTAAACTAGATTCTTGATGAGTCATGGTCGTAATTTCCTTGTGGCAGCTAAAGACAACTACTTCCACAAAAAAGAACAAACAAAAAAATCGCAATAAAATTTTATATAATGGTATTTAATGCAATTAGGCAGCTGGAAGAAAGAAGGAAAGCTGGCATCTTAGGATCAGCCAAGTTACCTATGTCGTAAGTGTATGTTCAGCAGGTCATTAATTTCACAGCTTTCTTTCTTACTTGTTAAAAGCAAAGTTACACTAAGCTATCTCCAAAGTGTTTTGCAGTGTTGCTGACTGATAATGCTTCTTTTCCCTTTCCCCACTCTTTTTTCCATCACCTCCAACTACTGCATTTCTTTCCCAGTTAAAAAAAAAATAAATTTACGAATACAGAAGTTTGATCCAACAATTCTGGGTGAGGATGAACTTCACACAGCCCAAGCAAAGCTGCACATTATGGTAGAGAACAGTATGAACCATTGCGGTTAGCACTACAGAGGATTATTTAAACATTTATTAGGCAGAGCTTAAATGCTCATGCCATTGAGCTCATACCGCAGTAACTTGTTAATATAGGAATACTTCATCAATGGGACAATAATCTTTTTTCTTTCACCTTACAGTCTCAATACAATCTATTGGTAAGAATCGAAAACATGGAAGAGTTTAAGGAAATGGTTAGAACTGATTGATGACTTGACGTATGTCAAACTTTCATTATGAAACCTAAAACCACATGAAATGTCCTGTTTCCAGTTTCATTGTTAACTCAGAACTCTGCCCAGGTTCTGCTACATTTTTTCTAAAGTTCAAAACCTTTCAAGTAAAACTATGCATCTAATTATGGCCAAACTTGACAGGAGTCAATATTCACTGTACACAAACTACATGCAAAATGTGTGCGTTTGGTGTAAAACAAATTGCAAGTTCGTGGTTTTGGCCAAATTTGCTTTTTATTCTAGAGCTGTTTTAAATTCAAAACTGAGATGATTCTATGATTAAAAAAAAACCCTAAATGAGTGAGTTTTTCACAGTTCTTTTCAGGAACAATTAGCTGTTAATATTCACAGTTCTTTTAAGGAAAAGGTAGCTATTAATATTCAGGCGCCAGCATATAAAATGTTTAGATATGCAGTGTCACTAAGATAAAGGTCATTTATACATGTGTTTGTGCTTAGTTTAAATGCAAACAACATAAGGTAAAACCAAGTTAAATTTAAGTCAAATTACTACATATACCTTGTAAATGTTCAAAATACTTATCCTGACTGAGAAAAACAGCAACAAAGGGAGAAATCAACAAAATAGTACTCTATGTATTTATTTGTTAAACCAACTACATTTCTGGATTTCCTGCTAAGTGGCTACAACAAAAACAACCTGAGATGCAGAGTAGCAGTTGGGAACCACTAGAATACAGTATTTTTAGGTCAAAATTAAGTTAATATTTATGATAGTTCACTTATACTCAGGCAGGCACTAGACAGAAATGCCTGAATGAGTATGTAAAAATTAGTTCCTGCACTAAATACAAATAAAATACAAATTAAATACAAAAATCTGGGGCTTGTGTTTGTGTTTTATATTTTGGAATAGTGAGTAAGAAGAAATTGAGGCATGCACGTGGAATTCCCTAGCAGAGCTTCAGCTGTGATAGAAGAAATAAGATATGAAAGTAGTTCTTTTCACAGTGTCCATGTTCATTTCCTTAGGATCTCTTCTGTATAATTTGTTTCTGGCAGGTTAGAATACAAACTCCTTCCTGTATGAGATTTTTTTCTTCACAAATGTTGGTAAGATGCTCGTGAGAAATTTTGCAGTGTTCTACTCATGAAAAAAATGTGGTGCATTTTCTCAACTAATTTTTCTTTTACAGGTATACAGATGGAAAACCTCTCTGCACCACATCTGAAAATGTGATGCTTTAAAGGTGGATGAAGCCAGGGGAAGATCAAAATTGTTGCTCCAAATTGTTGCAGTCATAGAAAAGTAATGTCCAAATAACCTAAACCCTATGTTTCTGAAACACCGGACACCTTCGCATACAAGAATCCCTCAGTATACTGCCATGAATGAACTACACAAAAAAACACGTTGCCTCGCTTCTAAGCCCATGATTAAAGGTCTTTTAGATATTTTTGTGTAAAAAGAGAAGGAAAAGCATATTTAGCTCTTCTTTTACTTAATAACAACTGGTTATTGCTGTGGGCATATCAAAAAGGGTTATCATCTTTTTGCTTAACTTAGGTCTGTGAAAAATCTTTCCATGGCTAAAAGGAATATTATGTCCAGTCCCTACTGAACTTTTTAATAAAAAGCAGTAAAGCAATCTGCTTCATTGTCAAATGATTGAAAGCAATCTAATTAATGCCTTTGGAGGAAACGCCTATATAAGTATCACAATCACAAGAATGTGCATATATGCATATATGAATACATATGCACAGCCACTGTCTACCCTGTTGCTTTAATGTTATAACACTATAGGCCATGAGCAGTTGATGGCAGAAGTGAACTCATACAATTTAAAATATTGTGCTGACACAATTTTAAGGCTAAACGACATTGTGTAATCTTCTAGAAGATTAAGTGCTAGCTTCATGACAGGACAACTTAGCCCTAGAAAAGGCAGTATAGAAATGCTAGCAGACAAACGAATTAAAAATAGTGAGGGGGAAAATGAGTTTATGCCACACTGACAAAACCAAGAAGAAACAGAAAACCCCAAATCCAAAAAGCAAAAACCACAAAGACGCATGAAAAGCAGTATGCTATGTTAGATGTTTATCTATACATAAGAGACAGGTGTCACAAAAACAAAACAAAAAAATCACGAAGCTAAAGAGAAACTTTAACTCACCAGTTTCCATCTGTTATATCTGAATTCATGCATAATTGATTATCCATGACTGGTAAGTTCTTTTTTTTCACTAGCCTAACACAGTTTTCTAAACATTATGTGTTAAATCACCACCAAAGTAAAGGGTGTTTGAGAAACCGTAAGGGCAGAATAAAAATTTTTTAATGAAAAATAACATGTCAGTTAATAATAGAGCTGACCTATGTTTAAGAGAGAAATTTTAATCATGTGCATATTAAATATTAATAACCTATTCTGTTATTGTTATAATAAGGTTAAGTAAGCTTCTCCATGCTTAAAGAAAGAGTAAAAGTAGGAATATGTAACAGTGAAAAAAAAGCACTGAGAAGCAGAGACATAAGGAAAATGTGTCAACAATAAACAAGAGGAAATGAGAAAGAAGGAAAAGATGAAGGTGGAAACTAATCTCTATGTGTCATTATGACTGCCAGAGTACTGGCAAAGCAGCAGCATCCTTTTATTTCAATTTTAATCATTTCTGAATTTTAATACCCTGCTCCTTTTGTAATTCTCCTGGCATTCCCTATATGCATCCATCCCAGCCAAAACACCAGTGTAAATTAAATGGCACAGAACCACACCACTGATGTAGTTCTCCCAGTAGAACCAATTTGAGTGACCAAAAAGCAGAGAAGGTATGACTACTTTGTATCCCCATAGACCACTGGCCAATTAAGTGACTTAATGTTCTTCAATTCCTTTAATTTTGAAAAGAAGGGCAGTGGTTAGGTAACCCAGCAATATAGAGCCATTAAAAAAAAATAAAGCAAGCCAGTAGTAATACAATAATCAGTGACCATCAGGGCCTGGAAAAATGAGTTTGCTCTCACTGGCACTAAGGAGCATCACATGATTATTTAATTACAGCTCTAATTTTTGTCTCACGGATGGCAACATATCAACAATTAATAGGGCAAATAGAGGAGACTGCATTTTTAAAGAGACAGAACCTATATCAAATACAACTTGGAACAGCAGCTTATCAGACAGTATAATACTTCTCAAGGCATACCTGTCATCATGCCACACATATAAAAAAATTCTACTGGTTCAATTTTATTTTATGGTATTTATAATTTTTTTCTGAAATGCTTAGAAAATACTAATTACACTTATGACTAATCCTAACTGTAATTTTAAGTGACAATGCAGCAGTCACCTTCTTGTAGGACATGCAGTCCAAATAAAGTAAGTAGTGGAATCTCAAGTTTCAAATATAAAAATGTTATTATAAAATTATTACATCCTTTACCTTAAAACCATTATAATAAAAGTCTTCAGAAAAGGCCAAAAAGATTATGATGTTCATTGAGTCAAGTGAAGACTAAAAGAAAGTCAATCAACAAAATACAGTCAATGGGACAGAGATTGATTTTACTGTGAGATTTTCTGAAAAAGCATACTGTTACTAGGGGCTCAACACCAATATTACACCATTCCTGCACAATACTGCTAGTCAAGAAGTAAAAAATAAAACCCAAAAGAGGACATACATATGATGGATGGAAAAGCTCCACTCTAAAATGGCTGGATGAGGTTCCCATTGTGCCTCGCCCTGCAGTGACCACAGTGCAAACCACTGGGAACTGTGGGAAGTTCAGTACGTGGAGGAGCACTTCTCACAAACTGCACAATTATAGGAATCTGCAAATTCATCATAAGAAAAATTCTAATTTTATGCATTTGATCTTTCTTGCAAATGTGTTCACTTTTCCACAGCCATATGTGGACCAAGTTACGAATCCCATAAATTTATATGACCCAGAACATATTTCAGACAATGTTCAATATCTGATACAGGAAAGACAAGCTCCAAATTTCCTTTAAACATTAAGCTGTACATGTGAAAAACCTACCAAAATACTCTTAGGTTTTTTTGAAATCGTTCTTCTCAATGTACAACGTCAAAAATGCTTTTTCATTTGCTAGTCTAAAATCTACTCTTCGAACAAACAAAGAGACACTGAATTTGGGCCCTTGAACAGGAAAAAAAAGAAAAACAAAACAAAACAAATGAAAACAAAAACTCAAACAAACAAAAAACAAACAAACAAAACCACAAAAACAAAACCAAAAAACCTCCCAACAAACTCCAAAACAATCTTCTAGACAACAGTTCAAGTATTATTGCAAAAAGAAGAGTAACTACAGAGGCAACGCTATTACCATAAATGCCCCATTCCTCCCCAAAATTGTGTACAATTAAGTTGTTTTCATTGAAGACACGAACATTCTGGATTAGAGCTCTTAATCTTAAAAAGAAAACTGGCAAGCAAGAGCTTGTATGTGAAAGTGTATATCATTCTTTTTATGCAGTGGTTACTATACAGATAACATGTCTAACAAAGCTATGTAATTAAATGTCTAGTGCAGAAATAACACTAAAAAGCATATAGCATTATTATATTATAATGAATCCTTAGAAGATAAACCATCCCTTTTTAAAGTTTTGAGAAGCCTCTAATTATTCTCGAGACTTCCTACATTTATTAAGGAAGCCCACCTATGATGAAAAGTGTTAATGATTTAAAATCTTTCTAATACAGTTTTATCACAAAACCAGTAATTTAATCTTTGATTATAAGCATCTTAAAACTCACTCTGCAATTTCTCTCCACTACATTTTTCATCTTTGGTGCAGGCATGCATGCTCCTCACACTCTCTTCTCCTCTCTTTCTGTCTTTTATTTAATGCATTAGAATTGGGAATACAGGGTGTGTATGATATTTAGAATTTTTCTCCATTTCATTGAAAATATTTTTAATTACCTGGCTGTTCCAAACAGGCATATATTCTAAGTACAGTTACTGAAAAATAAATACCTTTGTCTTAGCTTTGCATGCAGGTTTGAGTTCTAAGTAATTATAACTCAATTATTTGCACTTGTGCTGTACAACATTTTCTACTCTAGGACATATACACAAATAAAAAGAATTAATTAATCCTTCAGTGTGCTATGAAACATATATTACTAATATATATAAACTAATATATAAACTAATTTTTACTAATAAACTAATATTTTACTAATTTTATATCTAGGTAAATAAAGCAGGAGCATAATAAGGCCACATTTATAGAGGGACTGTGTGCAGGTCCCTCCTTTTCTTTCATATGAAGTTGTGAGTGATAAACATTTTTAAAATCAGGATTATGGCAGTAAGGATTGCAAATATGGTCAAGATCACACATTTTTGTCAGGGCTGAAACCAGAACCATGACTCCAGACACCAGAAAAGACTACGAAACAATACTCCAGGTATATATGATCCAAATGCATCACTACTTCCAGTGAGCAGCAAGTGGTACAACATATAAATGATTGCTGCTGGCCAAATAGATCCTGTCAGAGCAGGATCCTGGAAAGATGAGATGCACTCGAGGTTTAAAGCACCTCCCTCATCTCCCCAGGTCATCTCATGTCATAATGTGCCAAGGGAAAGAGCAGACAGTTGTTGGGAGTTATGCAAGGCCAAAAACTGATAGATGTGGCCATCCTATGTTCTGCATCCAGCTGCAGCTGGGGTGATTGAGGTCCACCTGCAGGCAAGCAGACTCTCCTGCCTATCTAACCTGCAGTTCACAACTGAAAAGAACAAGGTGGCGAGAGCTAATTCCTGTGAACCCACAGCTACGGAGACGTGTTTCCAATGAAGTTTTATAACTGCTCAAAGAGAGGAGCTAGACTACACTCCAGTGAAAGGAAGCCCTCTTACAGACTATCCTAACCCTAGCATAAACAAATACACACATTCTCACAGGAAAACTGATCTCCAAAGAGATTGCTGAGTATTGGTATTCTAAATAAACAGCTAAAAGGTTACCTTGGCATAAATACTTTTTAGCGTGTCCCTCAGCCCACCTGAACACCTAGCACTGATCACTGACAAGAAACGTACAAATGAAAGTCTACCAACCTCTGCAGGGATACACCTGTGTGCATGGGAGGAAAGTCAGGCCCAGCAAGTTTAAAAGGAGATATTTACAATTCAGACAGTGCCTGAGGTATGTTACTGTGCTCTACTACTGTACTCTACTATTACTATCCCATTCCTACTACACTTCACCAGATTACAGAGATTAAGAGAATTTTACAACTGTTACAGGGCACAAGGACCAGAACATATGAACAAGATCAGTACTGGCAAGTCTCTTCAAAATTCACCTCTATTAAGACTTATACCTACTGAGAGCAACACAGCACAGAAACCATTATAAAGTAACAAACCAGATATCAATTAAGTAATTGTTTGTGATAACTGTGGTAAGCTCAGATGCCACAGGATGGCAAATGTTCGAAAACACATTTTTGAAGTAACAGTTAAAAGCTGTGGTCAGAGCTGTTGAAAATTCATGATACCACTCACATGGGAACTGACACACAAGCTAACTTAATGTTAACTATAATCATTTCAGAATCTGAGGGAAAAACGGACCTCTCAGGTAGAGGGTATTAATGGAATCTTCAGATGGGAAATTTAGGGAAGCTTTCCGCAAACTGTAGTTACTCCAATTGCAGTTACCTTGAGTTCAGATGCCAGCTACTTGGATGCATTAGTCCAAGATCAAAAGTAACATCACTAGGGTTTTCTGACATGGACTTTATGAAATTTCAAAATTTCACAATAACAAGCAGTAAGAACTGTAAGTTACTCTTTAACCACCAAACTGTTTGACTTTTTTTTTTTAGAATCAGTAGCAACTTTGTGACAACTAAAGTTTAAAAAATGCACTTGATTGCATAGTGACAGATTTGCAGAACATTTTTCATCACACACACATATGTGCTTTCAGTTATTAATAAAATGCTTCTGCCCTTAATCTGCCATTGCCTGAATATACAATTTCAGTGACTTGGATAGACAAATACTGTTAAGGAATTCTGTTTTTCCTATTTGAGATGCAATTCAAATACACCAAGTAAAACTAAATACTATGTCTTTAAAACTGGATTCTGCATGCCACAGAAAGGAATACTGAATCACTTTTCTATTAAGTTCCTCTTGGAGTGGAATGATAACAAAACTTTCTTTTCTTCCTCGCCCCCCTTCCTTTTGGTTTTTTTCCCCTCATTTTAAACAAGGAAGAGCCAGCTGCCCTGGATAGCACCACAGGTAGATATTAAAATGGAGACAGCCATTATTTAGTGGCGACAGGAATATAAATACATGCACCAACCTATAAACTGGTGTTTACTTCAGGAAAGTAAGTCATATTTTTCCTCTGATTGCCGAGCTGTCAGTTTAATGCAGCGTAAATAAACAGTAGGTGCATGATAGCTTTAAGTAGAAAGTGTTCATTCCACAAGAGGAGCAGATTACTGAAGCCTGATGCCTATAATGGCAAAAGCAGAACTTCCATTTCACCTGAAAATATAGCCTCCTGCGCTAAGAGACTTGTGGCTTTTCTATTAAATTAGTCAGAATTCTATGAAAAATACTGCATACTCAAAGAACTTTACCAAAAACATTCATTTTTTCAGACCTCAACTTGAACCATTTGAAAAAGCAAAAGCCAATCACTCCTCTGTAATTTCATCATCCCATTGCTCTAAATGAAAGCTTTACATAATCAACCTAATATAACAGAAAATAAAATGATATATAGAATTGCCTATACTTTGAGTTATTTTGTTCTTATAAATATATTCCCTGACTGAAAGTAAAAAAATTCCCCTTTGGAAAAACCAATGATTTCTGAGAAGATTGTATATACACTCTACATCTATTAACATAAATTATAAGAAAGTAAAATGTTCCAGATGTGTTTAAACTGATGTAGAAGGAAAGTTTGTAGCTTCATTGGATATATATTATATCTAGAGAGAGCAACAGCAGTTATATACAAGAGGGTAATAAAATGCTTCAGTAGTATCTATGTTAAAATAGCATAGATCTTAGGAATAAGACTAACATTTCAGAAGTCATATTTCCTCCAGCTTTAATTCAGAAATCTATTCTTAATATATTTTTCTGTATATTGTGAACTATTTTAGTAATCTCATTTTTTTTTTCCAAATACAGCTGGAAACCTTAAGAAAGACTTCAAATATATCTGACAATGCTTAGATTAAAAGAAAAATCAATACAAAGGTAACAATACTTCCAAAAATCAATTAGTTGATACAATTAAAAGATATGGTGTTTTTTCCTTTTCTAAGAACACCAGACTTCAGCTGATCATCTTCTAAATGACAGTCGCACACATTTCAACCCCTCTCTATCCCAAATCTGAAATGCGAGATGAGTTGGTGCTTATTCAGGATTTCTCTACTCTGAAGAGGTTTTTGTGCCGCCTTCAGCAGTGGATGTGCCTGTGTTCCCAGCAGGACTGGACATGGCCATGCCCCGGGATGCTGGCAGGGCTGCAGGGCACTGCCTGCCCTGCCTTAGGAAGCACAGCAGCAGAGGGCAGGTACTCATCTGACCGGCTGGGCCTATGCTGCAAACCAAAAAGGTGCCCTGCTCGTGTACACGCTTGGGCTATGGTAGCAGGCACTGTCTGCTTCTCACTCTGTCAAAGCACTATGTCCCACTAGCAAGTTACCGCTTTGCAGTGCTTTCTCTAGAGTGTGCAGCAGCAGGTTAGGATTCCTGTGTATGGCTCAAACAACAGGAGAGGACAAACTGCAACAGTTACTTTCCTATTTGAAGTATTAACAGCAAAGAATATAAAAAGGAAACAGCCAGTTTTTCCAACATGTATGCACAAAAAGCATTCCATTTAAATATTTTTTGTTCCAGTAAGCTCTTTTGCATACAAAGGACTTACTTATTACATATTTGAACTTGTGGGGAAAAGGGAAGGAATGCACTGATTCCTGAAATAACTCTACAGTCTTTTTGGAGACTTCACTCTTGTGTGCTCTTGTTCTACTCAGAACAGTTTTATTCCTGGGACAGAGGAATTCCTTGGAGTCAGTTGTTTCTTTTCCACTAGCTGTTTGTATTCAGGAGTGGGCATACATAGCATACTAGCCAGTGATTTTAATTCCTCTTGTATTGCCTTATTACGTGCATGTGCTATCTGTTTAGACACATGCTTATACATGAACACACTGCACTTTCTACCTGCTCATTTTGTTACCTCTTACACATTATTGCACATTTCTGTGCAAACCGTTGCTTTGACTTGAAAAGCAAGGTAATACCACTAACAACCTCAAATAGAAAATGAATTAGTAAATGAGTGTATGTATAAATGTATTAAAAATTATATAGGCATACAAGACTGAAAAAAGCACTCTCAAATCCTACAAATAGTACTGCAGAGTAATTAAAAGATACAAATTGCAGGGAACATCCTACACTCATGTCTTTACACTCTACGCTTACTGTTTCAAGTTGTTTTTGAATAGTGCGCCTGATTTGACACATTTCTATCTGGTGATTGTGTTAAATGCTTGAAGAGATAGTGAAATATCCAAGCATTTCTTGTGCTAACTACAGCTGAAATTTTACACTTATTGTAACCTTTTCTAACAATGTGAGAAAAACAGAGTAAATATATTAAATTTGTTTCACAACAGATGCTTAGGTTGTTAATATTTAAGATGCCTATTCATGCTATTCCTGTCTGCACATTTGTCAAAAATGTAAGCTTGAATGCTAATGTTTGCCAGCAGACTACAGCAGACAAATATATGAATGCACTGTACCCAAATAATATAAAGTAGAAAAAAGGGACTGCTGCTAACTTCCACACAAGCAGCATGAACCAGAATGGAAGGGCACTACCAGACCGTATGTACGCCCTAGGGTCTCTGCATCTGAATTTGCGAATTATTTTCACAGAAGCGCTATGCTCAGTTGGGCTGACTAAAACCAGCAGAAAGCGCCCGTCAGTTTAAACTCATTTCAGCTTAGGAGCTGCTGCAAAGTATTTAATCAAACTTGCATTTTAGCGAAGTTTCTCTCGCAGTCAGAGCAGCCTGGAGACCGGCAGAGGGAACTCCGGACCGGGCAGGTGCCTGTCAGGAGCGCTCCCCTGGGCAGCGAGAGGAGACGGCGACAAAAGGACGGCGGTTTGAGCAAAACCTCGGGTGGCGGGTTTGGAGATGGAGCGGAAAAATAAAAAATAAGATCCTGGAGCACAGAGGCGAGTTTCAAGCACTGCTCTCCGTGACAGCGGGGTCGTGCCGCGGGCGAAGGGGGACGTACCACCCGCCGCTGCCGCCGCCCGCACACTTCTCCGCGGAGGCACCACCCTACGACCCCCGTTTCCCGCCCTCCCCATACCGGCTGCGACCGGCCGCTTTGCCCTGAGCCCGTCGCCGCCGGCGGTGCCGCCGACCCGTCGCCCAGCACCCGCCGCTGCCGATAGGCGCTCGAGACCAGGGAAGAAGTTTGACAAACTTTCAGATTTGGGGGTTTTTTTGGCTTTGTTTGCTGTTGGGGTTTTTTTTCCTTCTGTCCCCCACCCCCCCTCCGCTACCTCCTTGCCAGTGGCAGCTGAGGCCGCGGCGAGCACGGGAACAGAGTGGGGCCGGCGGCCGCCCGAGTCGCGATGGCAGGTGTGAGCCCCTGCCGGCCAGGGAGGCTCCGGCAGCGGCAGCGCCAAGGGAAGCCCTCGCAGCCCGCGCCTCTCCTCGCCTGCCCGCCCGCCCTCCAGAGTCGGCACGGCCAGCCTCGAATCACCACGGCGGGTGCCCCTGGCACGGCCCCGTCCCTCCCCCCGTCCCCAAGGAGCGACGCCGAAGGAGCGGGACCGACTCACTCATGGGAGCGCGGCGGGCGAGGCCGGCGACACCTCCGGCTTCCGAGGCGCCGGCGAAGTTAATTGCACTGAAGTTCAAGTTGTCTTTTCACCCATCAGGAGTGGGCGTTTAAAGGAAGGAAAGCAAGGGGGAGGGGGGAGAGCAGTGCTCGCTCTCACTCGCTATCGCTCGCGCACACATACACACACACACACACACACACATATACACACACTCACACACGCACACAGGCGCGCTCCCTCCCGGTAGGCTCAGCTCCCGAGCTGCCTCAGCGAGGAGGAGCCCGGACGGAAAACACCAGGGCAGCAAGGTACCGGCGTGGGGCAGCCCTGCCTCTGTCTGTGTGTCTGTCTGCGTGTGTCTGTGTGTCTGCTTGTTCCCCCACCCCTCCCGTTGCCGCGTACGGCCCCTTCGGGCGGGGAGGTGCACGCTGCCCCCGGGGAGGGGGTGGCGATGGCGATGTCGTCGGGGCAGCGCGGCGGCGGGAGGGTGGCTGCGGCCGAGGGGCTCGGCGCCTTCTGCCTCCTGCCTGTGCGGTGGCGGGGTGCTGCGGGGTGGGGGGCACGGAGCACTGGCTGCAGCGCAGTGACAGAGAGTATGTGTGTGTGTGCGCGCGCGCGCGCGCGTGTGTGTGTGTGCGCGCGCGCGCGGTGTCTCCTCCCGCTCCTGGCCCCGCGTGGCCGTTGGGCTGACTCGGTAGAAGTGCTGAGGAATGGGGCTGTGTGTCCATGTGTCCATCCCTGAAGTCCTCCCTGCACTACGAGAGGGGCCAGAACCCTCCTCCTCCCCAGCATGGCATTCCTCGGTCCCCACGCCTCCCGGCCCCCTACCCGCTTTCCCCCTTCTCTCCTTTATCTCCACACCTGCCCCCGCCGCTACTTCTCGGGCGCCAGCGCGGCCACTTTCGGCCACCAGCCATTGAAGACAGTGGCGGCAGAATCTCCGCGACCGCGCTGGCGGCCTCCGCGAGACGGGGATGCCAGCTGGAGGTGAGGGCAGGCATCCCCGGGGGTCGCGGCTGGTCTGACCGCCGGCGCCTGACGGCCGCACAGCCCCGTCCGGGCCAGGAGCGGCACCGGGTCCCGCCGCGCATCACCCCCTGTTCTCTCGCCTGCAACTTCACCTGGCACCACATGCTCCTCAGTAACGCTGTTTAAGAATTGCCTTTATTCGTGTAATTTGACCTTAGGGAGAGACTTGTTCTCCCTTGTTTTGTTTTTAAGACCTTCTTTCCCGTCTTCGTTGATGCAGGATTTGGAAGTGGAGTTCCTGGAGAGTGACCCTGGCAATGAGAGGTTTCTATGAAAGCTGAGGGTGTTTCTTATTCCCTAGGAGACTGAGAAGAGAGGGAACCCTGGATGTCAGATCAGTTTCTGGTTTTTTAGACTTTGAGGCAGATTTCTTCTTTCAGCTCCGTGAATTGACAGGTACAGTTCCTGTATGCACCTTCGCATGTCTTAGAAACAAAAACAAGACAGTGAAGTTGATGTGTCAGTGCTTTTCCTAGTTAACCAGTGGTATGCCCTTCTATTAATTGCTATTACGAAGTGTGATGTATGTACATCCATCTGATTCGGAAGTGCAACCTTGTAGCAAAGTTACTGAATAATCATTAATTTGAGAAGGACACAAAAGCTCAAAGGTTAATAATTGGAGTAACAATTAATAATACTGACCTTGCCAGTGGGTATTTTTATCACAGCTATTAAAAGGCATTCCTACTTATATTAGGTACATTGGTGTAAATTTGGGCCCAATATGTTGAAGACCAAATTACTGTGGCATCACCATAAATTAATTTACAACATTATTTCCATGTTATCAGGCCTCTGACTTTTTCTCCCCTTAAAATATATCATCCACTACTCCGTCATTTTAAATAGAAATGTTAAGTCTTCAATCAATTCTGACATATATATCCACTAGAAAATAATATTGAGCTCTCTTATATAGATAAAAATTTGCCTGTAGCTGGTTTGTTGCAGTGCTTTGGACCTATTCATTTCTCAGAGCGGATTTAGTTCTTTATGGGCTTTAGGTACCACGGGGTAATTAAGAGTCAGTACAAAAGGGCTATTCTCACTTTTGTAGGTCCAGCTACCCACTCCCTAAAGCTGCCTCCTTGCACAGGTAGTCTGACTGACTAAACGTCATCCTTCTGTTGTCAAAGACCCATTTCCTTTATTTGTATCACAGTGTTTTGACTGTCTGGTCGGTAAGTCCTAATAATATCATGTTTTGTGTCTCAAATCTAATAATCATGTTACTCATTCTTATAAATTGCAGCTAAGCTATTTGGGTTAGTGGTGTTATCCCCACTTTAAAGGAAGGGAAACTGAAACAGGAAAATTAACACATTTGCCTGAGGCCGCACATGGATTTAAGAGTAGATCCAGGACTGGAACTGAGTTTAGACAAAGCTCCCTGTTGAAGATCCTCAGGTGCACTATGGAAAATACTTCTTTAAAAAAGAAATATAAACCTTACTTTTCATCAATTTTGTATATTAGTCGAAATACACTTTTTTTTTTTAGATTACATTTCCTTTTTTAAATATAAGATTTATTGAGCTTTTTTAAAAGTGCAGTGATACCTTTGAACTATATACGGCAGTTTACTTTGGAAACAGAAAATATTTAATATGGGATTGTGAGCAATAATGAGAACAGAATTGCTCGTTAGTAAGTTATTGTAAACAGTGTTACGGTGTAGTTACAGGCCAACAAAATATAGTAAGTAGTCCAGCATTAGTATAGTACAGGGCTATTGCTTACCTAGTGTACATCAGTTTTCACCACAATATTCCTCCAGTATTTTGAGTATCAAAATACTTAGTATGGGTCTAAAACATTGAAAATCATGTAAGACAACCACATACTGTGAAAGTTATGGTTTATGTCATTAAGCATTGAGTTTTACCAAGTTATGTCATTCATGTCAGTGAAGCAAGACATATATTGCCTGCCCTTTAGCTGTGGCATGCCATCAAAGCTGTATTACGGTATGACTGAGCACAGATGGCATGCCTAAGAAGCAGGTGTACAATATTTCTATTACTGACACGTAGGTATTTCCTCTTCCTCAGTGTCCACCCCCAGATGTTTGCTTGCCCAACCTTCTACAGGTACTGTAGAAAGTCCTGCTCATCCTGCTCTTCCCTGATGGCTGGAATTGTACAGTCACTATACAGAATAAGTGTTCACATTTATTTTTATGTATTTGTGCTGACAGCTCCATTCTGAGCTTTTTCAAAGTCCTAATTTGAGGGAAGTGGGTGCAGATCTCATTCAAATAATCATTCTCCAGTAGCATTAGCATTACCTGCCAAAAATGAAAATGGCGTATGATTCACAATAAGCCACTGATCAATTTGTGAACATAGAGCGTGCCAAGGAACACCAGAAATCCACGTGAATTCAAAGGCCCATGAGTTTTAGGGACTTTGAGCGATGTGTAAAAGTACATTTATCCAAAGATCATCATATTGATGACCTGTCCTATAAGGACTATAGACATAACCAATTCACATGAAGGACAATATTAACTGAAAATATTTCTGTTCAAATCTTTCTATTTTAAGTGAGATAGTGAAGGTGATGAATCTGCTAATTGAAACTATGTCAGAGGCCCTTCCTGAGGTGCCCCTTTATTGCAAGTGCTACTGTGACATAATAATGTGGAAATACACTTTTGTGTGAAAAGAGCTATCTGATCCTCTGGGAAATACCGCAGATGCTTTCCAGTTCCTTTCAGACATGTAAATATATTTATGTTTAGACATGAGTAAAGAGGGGTGGGAAGTGGAGTGGGGTTAAAAGCATCCACATAGATCCAGGAACCCAACAAAATACATGTGGGATTTTTATTTTTTTTCTGTGTCTGATATTAGGTGGGTCTTGGAATGAAATGTTCATTGTGAAGAAGAAACGCTGTATGAGCATGTGTGTACTTGAGAGTTATGTTGAGCTATGGTTGTTAGAGAAGGCCATCTTCTGCCTTAAATTACAGATGATCAACAGAACTCCTGTAATGGTCAGATACTTACGTTGTTCCCAAATGATACGTACCTTATCAAGTATGATTTATTTCCAGCTTGTAGTATACGCCTAATGCTATAGCAGTGAAAAACACTACATGCCACCTAGTGCTTCTTATGATTGCTTGCTTTCTGCTTGCTTTAAGCTAAGCACATCAGAAACTGGAAATAACATTGTCTTTTCCCTCCTAATCTACAAAACCAGCAGCCTAAGTTTTGTAATCTGTTTATGTGTTAGTTCTTACAAAACATAGCAAAAAAAACCTGCTTCCTAGCATGGTCTACACAGAGCTGTCTCAGCATCTTGATGAAATATTAAGACTTGGTTTGAGTAACTGTGTTCTAACTAGTATTAGCATTATCTGTCATAGATTAAAATGACAGTGAATAAATACAATCATGCTGGAGTGGCCTTCTGTGCATATTTTAAATGCAAGTGGCCATTATCAGAAGTACCATAACCTTGTCTGATGTTTCATTGCACGTATGGCTCAGTGGAAGACCCTCACAACTTTTTATGATCGTGGATGCTGCTTTCAGTGTATTTCTACAGTCTTTTTATCATTCTGCTCTTTGTTGGTTAGACACCAACTAGCCACCTCACTGCCTTGATGCCTAATTTCCTAGAAAATAAACACACAGCACAAAATTAATGGAGAAAGATGGAGTTACCTTTAACTGGAAGCTTCCACACCATCAGAACTCTGTACATGGACACATGCACCATTCCAAGGGATTATACTTTTTAATATATTTTATTAGTAATTAACATATAGATATCTATAGCCAACCCTGGCACTGCATTTTCCAGTAGTCCACCCCCAGTGGCCTTCAGCTCTGCTTCTCAGAGAGAGCCCACATAGGATTTGGCCCTCTTCTTGTGTTTTGTCTTCAGGCTATCTGCAAGTGGCTTCTTTAAAACATCATGTCCTTGACAAGGCATGAGAAAGTCTGAGATAGTACCTTAAGAATGTGCCTAGTGGCTTCTAATATGCAAACAATCCAGGAAGCTTCACATAATCCTAAGAGTTCTAAAAATCTACAAAATACACTTAAATCCTTAGGCATCAATCTGAATGTCTCTCCTGAAAATTTCTTCACTGAAATGGGCCTCATGACAGTAATAAATTCATCCTTCCATCTTCAGACTGACTTAAATTTCCTTCAGTCATTCATTGAAGGTTCACGTTTCCAGGCCCTGATGCTACACACTACCTCAGTCTATTCAGCTTCTCTCCAAGATGGTAACCACTTTTTGGTCCACATCTCTGTAACAGGAGATGTTTTGATTACATGGAAAATTAAACTGCATCCTGTAGATTTCATCTTAAAACTTCTGCTTTACAGAAGAGAAGATCAACTTGTTGCAGGTGCATCAATGACATCAAACTCACTGCTGTTTTGCCTGAATGCCCTCTCCATCTTCTGACAGTCTAAAATTATAATTTTTTAAAGGACTGAAGGAGTTGCATTAATATTTGTGTGAACCACTTTTTCTGCACATCATCTGTTCTTTTGTCCTTTGTATTGGTGTCTGGTTCGTCTTAGCTGCTTTTAAAAATTCTGTTGTCTGTATTGAGGGACTAGCTGATTAAACCAGTGAAGAGAAACCAGGTGACTGTCTACTTTTACAAATATAGGTTGTATATAATAAATTCAGATTTTACATCTATGCAAATTAAATCATCATATGATTCTGACTACATGCATTTTTTATCAAATGTGGCATATATTTCAGAGATTATATTTAACTTGCAGTTGTGTTGCTATTCTGAATACCTAACTAGGAGTTACAAGGTGTGCCACTGAATCTTAGTAAATAGGCTTATGAAAATGGAAGAAATAAGAGAAAATCACCTTTTTTTTTCATGTTTTCCTAGTAAGTCCAGAGGAAAGGCTTTTCCTGTTATAGGTGATAATGTTAATACCTCACCACTGAGCTGTTCAGAGACACAAGTACATCTTGTTATTAGAAATGTAGAGATTTTGTAAAGGCCTAAACAGAACATGCAGAGAATAAGGAAGTCTTAAAGCAGTGTGTCTTTGGTCTGGAGTTTAGCACATCTAGTTCATAAGGCCTTCTGCTAATGTTTCTGTCTGGAGTAGAAGACATTAGTCACAATGTCAAAATAAACATTTTACTTCTGCAAAATTGTGTTTTTGCCTCAGGAATATTGTGAACTGAAAATAAGATTTAACACAATTCTTCCTTCAGGGTTTATTGACAGACAGAGCAGTTTTAGTGTAAAGCTGTAGGCCTTGCGATAGGATTCCCACCATAGGTGTACCATACTTTGAATGATCAATCTGTCGTCTGAGCTATGACACGGATTATGTGGTGAAGGTGACAACTCAATGCTTTCAGTGTTAACTGTCCTCGGCAACTGCTACTATTTTTTTTTTCATAAATAAAAAGATAATTTGGTGAGCACAAAGATGTCTCTGTCAATACTTGTATTTCAGTCAATAAGAGGGTCTGGATGGTGTGAAATGTGGGACTCGAGTGAAATTTAAGCATGTGAATAAACAGGTATGATTCAGAAAACCTCTGCTGAGTAGTTGCCTTGGAGTTAGTTCCTTTTCCACCTCCTAAGTGGCCTTTCAGGAGAGCTCATGTCCAAGGCCTCTGGACCCCAGGACTACAACATACCTCCATGTAAAAGTGTCCTGATCAGCCTGACCTCCTGGCCACTCCTGGAGCATGCCCCAGACTCCCTGACATGACAGGCTTCTTGACAAAATGCAGCAGGGTCAAGGTAATGATGGTACTTACTCCCAGGATCTTTTTTTTTTTTTTTTTTTTCTGAGGGGGATGTTGTGTATGTATTCTACAACAATTTTACATAGCAAAGACAGAAATAATCCCAAGAAAACTGTGTGTGCCCCAGCCCTGGGAATAACCTAAACATTAGATTATGATCTAAGGAATCTTAAATTTGTTTGTGCTCAAGGGCACTGTTTCAGCAGAAGGGTCGAGACTGCCTTTTCTAAAATAACCATCAGCCTGGTGGTCAGAGTCCTCCCTGGGGTGAGGGGAGTTGTGAATTGGGGCTTTTCAGGGCAAGAGAGATGAATCCCATGATTGTGTGAGTGCTCTAATCACAGAGTTGTTACATAGAGGGAGATGGGAAGCCATCTTCTCCTCCAGCTATGTTTTAATAAAACATAAGTTTTGAAGGAAAGATCACAGGAACCTATTTTCATAAAAAGAATCAAGGTGTAGATACTGAGTAGATGGAGGCATCTCTCAGACAGCCCTGGGTAGCGCCCTGTCTTTAGAGGTAGCCCTCAGGTAGAGGCCTGGCTTTAGAAGGAGACAGGATTTTAGATTTGGGACAAACTTCATTTTTTCCCTGGTTAATTGCAGTCAGCTTATGTTGAGGTCAGGGTATGCTGTGCTGGCTGTTTTCCATGCCACTCAGCTGTCTCTCCAAGTACACTGCAGGAAAGTCACACTTTTAAACCATGATTTTGGACACCTGGTAGTTTGACCATGGGCCGAAACATTTGATGTTAAAGCACCAGTTTTTGGACTGTCAGAATTCTTTATAGAATTAGGCCATAAACCATGTAAGTTGGTATCTGTTTATTCATAACAGTTGATTTCATGATAACGCCAATACTTAGTATCTGCTGGTAACTGTTCTCTGTAAAGTTTCTGGTCCGTTTTTGTTTTGTATCACAAAGGACAACACAGGAAACTTGTTGGACTCCATATTATTTATAATGAGAATTCTCACTGTAAGTTTCCAGTTAGAAGCTGGGATGACTAGCATGGCTAGACACCGATAGTGGTTTGAATCCTGTGGGATACAAGGTTAGGATTATATTTTTATGGAATTTAACTGAATTTAAATGAAAATACATAGTAAAGTTCTGACATTTTTTAGGAAAAGTGTAGTGATATTCAAAGAAATTATTTAAAAATAATTTCATTTTACCTAATTGTAAACCTCCAAAATCAAGGGACAATATATTATTTCAAAATAAAAGATAACAACATGATGGCAGCCCAGCATACAGATTTCCCTACATGGTGTAAATGACTGCTTTTACCACATATAGGATGTAAGGGCACAGTTTGAACAGTCTGTCCCATGCGTGTTTTCTTCTCCAAACTTGCTTGATACAACTGAAGAGGAGATTACAAAGCTGCTCTGGAGCTCTTCCACTTGTGATCTGCATCCTAAAATATGGAATATTCTAAATCTCATGGGCTTTCCCTAGCTAGCAAGCTGGTTATTCTGGCTATACACGAAGATACAGATTTGGGTCTTAATTAACATCTGTAGTTTAATCAAACCATTTATGATCCTGAGAAATCTGAACTGTAGGCTCTCTGTTTTTTCTGATGACAGACAAATACCATAAACAAAAAGGAACTAAAATAATGGTTTAATGTATAAAGTGCACCAGCTATGGCTGTGGTAACTTCCATGGAAAACTGGGAATTCTGAAGATCATATTTTTCAGTGTCTGACAAAGATTTTGAAAATAATAGACATGAGAATAATAAATTAGGAATCTCACAAAGTTTTTTAGTGTTTTTTAAACAGTGTGCTACTTAATTTAACAGGGGCTAACTCTGGTGCAGTGCCAATGCTGTAACTCTCCAGCTAGGCCCAGTTCTACTATAAAAGAAGTTGACCCAAAAGAGAAAATATGGAATAAATTGCTGTGAAAGTGGATTGACTTGTTTAATCTGGTGACCTAGTGAAACAGTGCAGGACTTTATAATCTTCCATGCAGACAGGTCCTCATTGTTGAAGGAAGCAGGAAGTGTAAAGAGGGCTGTAATTGTATATTCTTTAATAATAAATATAATTGTTGTTCTCTCCAAACAGATCTCAGACAGATTTTAATAGTCAGCACACATTGAAAAGCCTCTGAAACACACCCTTCTACCCTAATTTGTTCATATACATTGATATATTCTAATGTATTTACACCCTCTGAAAATGTAGTCTATGTGGAGCATTTCTGATGTACAGCGTTCAGTATTTTTTTTGTTTTTTTAAAGTGGCTATGCTGTAGAGAAATATAATGGAGCAAGATTCAGTAAGAGAAAAAAGATCCAACAGATTTGTTTCTTTTGATACTTTGATGTTTCTGCCTTAAAATAAAGGCTTATCTTGCCATGATTATAGTAGTCTTTACTGCAGTGTCAGGGCCATGCCATCTTTCATGCTCATTGACACATTTTCAGTTCTGCAGCATGTTTAAAAACAAAACAACGAAAAAACGGTATTGTATTTTGTATCAGGAAATTTCACATTAGTAAAGTACATTTGTGATGTACAAGTTCCTTTGCTGAATTTGAAGGGATCACATCTTTTGTGATCACTAGTATCGATACAATTCTTGGTCAATAAGAGGAAAAATGGTGGTGTGCAAAACCTATCTTAACTACTGAATATGAAATTCAGAAAAAGCAGACATAAGCTTTTCATAACACAACTTTATCTTTGGTGACTGAAATTCAGTTGAACCATGCTAACTGACTGTTGAGATTTTTGAATAATTGTTTCGTTTTCATCAAACTCTCTCAATCCGTAGATCTAAGCAAGATCGTGCCATATGTTGGAAATGAGTTCAGTAGTGACTGTGCTTCAGAAGATGCGCAAAATTTGTGTTGTACTGTAGTGACATGGACAGCTTTTTTCAGGACAGTGCTGATCACAGGTATATATTAAATGTTTATTTCCATTGAGTATCATGTTTTAAAAGCCTTGAATTCTTCCTTCTGTGAAATTTGAAGTTAGGAAAATACAAGCTTTTCATCCCAGGAGACTCAGACCTTCAGTTTATTTGTAGAGAAGATACACCATGGACAGTGGACTTGTAATATTCTCCATGATAACCTGACTAAAAAGTATTATCAGCTCAAAAATGTTGAATGTTTCAGGCTTTATATCCATAAAGTTCATGTATCTTTTTTGTTTTATTAAAAAAAAAATCACAAAAAACTACATTCTCTTCTAAATTTGACACTGGTTTAGAATATAAATATAGACTATAAATCTATATAAATGCAGAATATAAATTTTAGAATATAAGTCATCTGATAGTGACTGCTGTGAGTTTGTCAACTGCTTTTATATCTTCCACTTATCAGTCACCCTGTGATAAAGGCTTCACTTGCTCAGGTGACGTATGTGGGAAGTATCCCCCTTTAGTCCCTAAGGAGCATTCAATATCATCTCTCTGACCAAGAAAGAGCAGGACAGTCTGCAGTATCTACTGATAATATTTATACAACTGGGGTTTAGAAAGAGATTTTATTAAAAAGGATATCTGCAGAAAGAAGGACCACAGATGTTTGTCATAGTTGATACAATTTGTCTTTTTACTGCATGTCAAGGTAAGCTGAATCTGTGCAAGCAGGAAAATGAAATCGTGGTTTGCTGCTGCTTGGCAGTATTCATGCAGTGAGTCAAGTCAACAATACCGAGGTTAAGAACAACACAAACCAAGGAGGTTGCCCATGCAAATGATACATCCTGGTTGCTTCCTCATGAACTCTTCCATGAAATCTTGCTGCACCCATCTTGATTGCATATGCTAATCCTGTCTTCTTAATTGACTCAGATTTATCTGGCTTTCCAACTTCCTCTTCTCTTTAGAACATTAATTAAAAGAAAAATGATTACACTTAAGATATTCATGACAATAGCAGAGATTTCTGCTAGAGGTGTTCAGAGCCAAATTTTGCTTTTATTTATAAGGGACTATTTTAAATCAATGACCTTGGGTTGCTTCACGCTAGGGACCTTTTGATACCCACATAATAAAAAATGGCCTTAGCAGGAATGGAAGACAGCTCAAATAGCATATTTTCTAAATTTTACCTCATACAGTTAAACTGAGAAAAAGCCCCCAGCTTTTAGAATAGAATATATATAACAAGTTAAAAGCCAGTTTGTTAGGATGAAAATGAGCCCAGAAGTGCTCACACAGACCTTTATATTCTCCCTCTCTTCCCTTAAATTAGTGACTGTCACTATTAGATCTGCATAAGTACAAAAAGTAGGGTTTCAATATTGTCCATATAGAATATGGAGATTTTTAGTCATGTCTCAAGCATGAATAGATAATTTGTCCTTTGTTATTTCATAAGCCAAATTTGGAGCTTGTTTATTTTTAACTCAGGATTTAGGAACTTTTTCGATAATAGTTATGGGTTTTTTTGTCATATGAACAAAATGAGATTTAACTAAAGAAGGAGAAGTAGGATGAAAATGCTCTTATTTAAAAAAAAAACAACAACCAACATTCATTCCTATTGTGAACTTGTACAGGGCTTTTTTTCATGTGTTTTTTGGCTTTTGATTTTGTTTCTCCCTACCAAGGCACTTTGTAGTCATACTCTTGCTTGGTACCCCACAATATTGTTGGTGATTTGTTTCTTTTTTATATTCAGTAGATTAAATCATACTATCCTATTTGGGATCTTCCCACCATTACAGCTTTTGCCACCCATAACCTTATTTTATGATCAAAGGGGAAATAAAGGGAAAGCAGTAATGTTAATAGGCTTTCCCATGCTGTCTCTCTGGGAATGGTCTTTTCATAAATGTCTTGAACTTGACCTCTTCAGAAGGCCCAAAGGTCCAACACACATTTTTAAAGTTGCATTTAAATTTTAATATTTTTATTCTGTGAAGCCATTTAAAATCTGGCCCTCAAAACACAAAGCATAAATCTTTCAGGACAGTCATACAGTAAAATTGATGTGTGCGGAAGAGAAGTTCCGGAAAACCCCTAAAGCTCTGTTGCTTTGCTTTTCATGTTGTTTTATAGATACGTTCCCTACAACAGTACCAAATAATCAAACAAAATCCAATGAATAATATTGTGATTTCATCACTCTGGCATTTGAACTTGCAAATACAATTTAGCAATGAATTAGGAGAGGAAAAGTTTTGCATTGCCCCACCCTCATTATAAAAATGTTCTTCAGAGCCAAACATTTGAGGCATTAGAAAGATTTACAGTAATAATAAAAGTAGCTGTAATGAACTTGGGAACAAGGGAGTCTTGTAAGAGATTCTCAGAATGAGAGAGAGGTTTTGTAAGCAATTCTACCAACACTAAATAAATACTTAGGAAGGCTGTCTTCTGTTAGTGAGTCTGTGTAATAATTGTAGTGCTAATAGGAAGTATATTATTTGGATATGAGAAGATATGTATCTCTGAGTCCATACAACTTGTTTGTGTGGGTGAATCTAGTTCTCATTAAAGGTACTGGTTTGACTGTCCTGATTGCTGCAGTCTTCTTTCCATGAAAATAAGTCAGCTTTGTCACCAGCTGTGCAAGGTTTCCAGCCATCCCTCAGTTCATCTGAGGGCAACCACTTCTGTCTTTAGTCTCTTTTTTTGGTATGGTCAGTAAGGCAGCCAGGTGTGATGGGTCAGTTTGGTAATATGCTTGGGAAGGAAAAGAGCATGTGTTAAATGATTGAACTTGACCTGTAGGTGGGGGTCACACTGTTGCCCATCACTGGTAATGTCAGTTTTCACTCCCAAAGCTTCATAACACAATTTCTGTTTAATTCTCCTTTCTTTACTTGTGCAACTATCCTAGTTCCAATTCCCAAATTGAAATCTCTGGCCATACCAGTAAACAGCGAAGACTGGGGAACAGGGACAGGCAGGGCATGAGGGAGGCAGGTGAGAGTGCCCATTGGTCACCTCTGGCATGTCTGCCCCAACACCCCTGTTCAATGTCCTGCTCTGAAGGGAGTGGCTAGGATGGAGTGTGACCTCTTGTTCCCAGCACTTGCCCTGGCTTCCTGTCTGCAAGGCTGAGCCAAGGATGTGGGCACAGAAACAGGGAATCCCGTTGAAATTGGTGGAAAAAACTCTCATTAACTTAATGAGATTTGGAACATTACAAGGGAACTCCAGCTGGAACCAGATCTGAACCCGAGTGTGAAACATTCCTGAATATACTACTGCAAACTTGTTTCAAGGAAAACATGTGCTCAGACATACAAATGGCTTGATTCTGATCTCGGTAACACCAGCGTGAGTCTCTTGACTCATATAAACTGCACTCAGAGGACTAGCCCTGAAGACTATAAAATGAAGATGCACACATGCCACAGGAGGCTGTGAAAGGAGGGTGGAGCTATGAAGATTTAGCCACACACCTTGCTGGAACACTTTAAGACAAGTAGACCTGGCAGCATTTGGCTGAGACGGGACTTTCATCCTGCATAATCACTACTTTCCATAATTAAGTGCAGAGTCTGGCTGGGTTCACACTTCATTGTGCTGTAGCCTAGCTGTGCTAAGATCCTCAATACTAGACTTCTTGCCTAGTTCTCTAACAAATACACTTTGGTTTCATTTCTTCAAGATAAGTAGCTGAGCTGCCACAATTGTTGGGCTTCTCAGGGGGAAGAGGACTGCCTTGCGAATATCAGAAAGATAGATGGAGGAGATCTAATGCAGTAAGGCAGCAGGCTGGGCTCAAAATAGGCCGAGGAAGTGCTGAATGACCCAAGTGATGACAGGCTTGGTGGCATTCTCCTGCATGTATAGATGACACTTGTTTTGTCCATATGTCTCCATACTGTAGTTGAGAAACTACAGTAGTGTTCTCCTGGAGTGATATTCAGCCTGCAAGTTTAGTCTGAAGGGGAAAGCCAGTCTGTTTCCATCTAGTTTATAAACTTTTGAAAAATGTCAGTGGAATAAAGATCTCCATATTAAGTAGTCTGTATTCTTTTCCATCTGTGAAAGTACCAAAAGCTCTAACTTCAATCAAAGTTAATGTGAGATTTCCTGGAACAAGAATTTGCCCTTGACAGGGCTTTGACTTGTCACCTATTTACGAGTGTTTTTATTATTTTCTGATTACTTATCCAGCATTGCCAAATGTCAAGTTTTTTTATTAAGTAATTTAATACCCAGAGCTCGCAGAAAACTTGTCATCCATCTCTTTCATTTTACCTGATTCAAAGCAAATTCTGTTTCTAAAGTAGATCCTTTTTTTTTCATGTTGCACATCCGAACTTGCAGTGAGAGAGACTAACACAAGACAAATAAAAAATTTCTTTTTTGAAACTTTTGAACAAGTTAAAGCACATCCAAAACTCTATTTGCAGTAATTGATACTAATTAAAACGCTGAAGCTGCATTAACAAGAAATGAAAAGGAGTATTTTGGGTCTTATCTTTTGCAATGTGAATGCTCTTCATGCTCAGCTTTTCATCAATGCAGAAATATTATACCTTGTATTATTTCTGTGGAAAATGCTATTACTGTTTGGCATTTTTATGGGGTGTGGTTTATAATTTTATTAACACCATCTGTTGTTTAAAAGATAATATAGAATGTTTAAAAATTGCCAAAAATGCTGGTGTACACAGAATCAGGAGCAACATTTGCAGTTTGCTCTTTGCCTGGCAATTTGTCTGCACATAAAGCTGATTCATACTGAAGTCAGTTGAATTTAACTCCTTATGGTTCATGTGATGCTTTAAATATCTTCACCGGACTATGCATTAAACTCTATTAGTATCATTGACAAATTCTATATCTGAAACAGCTTTTGCTGCCAGATCTCCTTAAGAATGATAAAGGGTAAGGAAAGAAATGAAAGACCATGTTATGAAGGGACTAGAGACCCTGAAGATCACATTCAAACCAAAATACGTCTTTAAAAGCAAAAGGCCAGCAAGATGAATGAAGAATGGATTTGTTTGCATGACTTACATTTCTGCTAGAAATGCTTAGACACATCTAAAAGCAAAAAAGAGTTTTTAATTACTGAATAAACCTTTTCTTTCCTGAAGCTGAATGGAAACACAGCATCATGGGCAGGTGTTTGTACACATTTCACTCCACCCACAGCCTGAGAGCAGAGCCAGTTAAAATACAAAGGCAGGAGGGGTCATAAATACATGAGTTAAGGGATGCTTGAGTGAACTTGGAGAAAGATCAGTGATAAAAGACCAGGAGAGATGCCTGTGGTTGGCCTGTGTCTTGGCCAGGTGGAGGGATCTTTCAGCTTTGCTTAACAGGCAAATCATCACAGCCTTCTCTGATCTTTGTCTGTTTCCTAGCTGCTTAAAATAAATAGCTTGCTGCTTTTAGGGAGACAGGAGAGACAAAACATTATAAGATAAGAGTTTGCCAGTCGTAATTTGACTTTTCTGGATTTATGAGGCAAAGACAATTGCTCTCTTTTGCTAGAGATTTATAAAAAAAAAGGTACTTTTAAGCATGATCCCACAAAATAAAATCTGTAACACTTTGACTTCCATATACAAATTTCCTTTCTGAAGAATATACCAAGGAGGACAAATTCCTTGTTACCAAGTAATACAAAAACCATGTCACACAAAGGCCCATCAAGCTGTTACTGGCTGCCAACAAAATGTTTTGGACTGAGAAAAACAGTACTTCAAACTAACAAGAATTCAGGTGACAGAGATTTTATTTAACTTGATACTATAGCTTTATCTATAAGAAAAAATGGCCTAACATAGATATTCTGGGGGAAGAAAGGTTCCATCTATTCTCATACAGTATTCATATTCTGGACTAAAACCCCCAAACCCTGAACATACAGACAAAAACTCCTGCGTGGGTGTATATGCTTTATCTTGGAGTTAGTTTGATTTTTATTCTAGAATAATTATTCCACTCAGAATGCAAAGTAATTATTCCCAAATAAAGTCTCTTTTTTTATTGCACTGAAGTGTCCACAGGGAGCTATCACAGAGTAGTTATCCCAGAATTGCTATACTGCTTAACTTCCCCCATGTAGACAAGCCTGAAGAAATCATATCCAAAAGAAGGTTGAGGAGAAAAAAAAAAGTGTCTGTGAATGTGTTACAGCATAACGTGTGAGTGCTGAAAGTTATACATTCTAATGTAGTTGCTGTAAACCACGTATTTATCCCAGGAAGGTACACTGTAATAGCAGCAGAAAAGGCTTTTGTGGAAATGTGTAATATGAATTCATGCCTTTTCATTTAAAAATTACTTTCAAATATTTCAAATTGAGCTTTTGCCTTTATTCATTGCAGATACACTGATTACTAAATGATTTTATAGTATTTCCTCTCTGGATCTGCTGGGAAGAAGTGATTGACAGCAATGTTCAGTCTTTTGGAATACGGTAGCCCTGGTGTGGTGCTGGGTCATAACTCCTTAAATGAGATTAAATGCTCTGTCTTTGGCATGTGCCTCAACAACAAATTAAACTGAGGGGTGAGAATGAGGAATATTTTATTAGCTGAGCTGGTACACCTCCTATGATATTAATACTTTACAGATGCAAAGTGCAGTCCACCCTCTCCACTGTTTCAGGCTGAGTGATGTATAGATATAACTGTATTTGTTATATTTAGGCCATGCTTTCATGCTCTTGGAACTTGTAAAAAAACCCACAAAACCTATGTATAAGTTATAAGACTCCTGGAGTTTGTGGTCATGGGCAGATGTTTGACTATCATGCTACTTTATGTCACTCTCAAGACTTCCTTAACTGTGAGCGACCAAGACAGGATCGTCTCGTCTGACTCTTGTCATATCCTTGTGAGACAGGTACCCTTATGGTATCCCTGGAGTGTCCATGGGGCATAGCGTGTGATGTGCATTGGACTTGATCCCATTCACACAGTCACTGTGGTATCCCTGACAAAGCCCTACTAATACTTGGTCCTATGCCTGGGTCCCACCAATATGCACACTTGATGCAGTATGTGGCCACTCACACCACTGGAGAAGGCAGGGAGGAGGAACGTAATGTTTAAGCATGAAATAGATAGCACTCGTTCTATTGGGAGCATTGAGACAGGCTATTGAGGCACCATTATCCACTGGCCAAGGCCCCCTTACAAGCACCGATATTAATTCCATGCTTGGTGTACATCACCTGGCTGATGAGAGCTGCTGCCTCTGAGCCCAGGTCTGACATTTCTCAGCTGCTCTGGGTACTTATCACGAGCCAAACAATGCTGCAGTGGCTTCCCAGGCAAGGAATGACCAGCCCTGTGCTTGTAATTTTGGGATGGGTAAAGGAGCACTTCTGTGTTTTGTTTTGCTTTTGCTTTGTTTTGTTTTGTTTTTTCCTGGAACAGGTACTTCATCTATCTCAGGGCAAAGGCTGGTGGCCACTGTCTTCTGGAAGGTCACCAGGTAGCCCTCCCTGGATCAGGGAAGAGCAGCTTGTCATTTGCAAACCCACCAGCCTTCCAAATCCAAGCAACTGCAGGGGAAGATGGAGCTCTGCAAGGTCTCTGCCAAGCCCTGCCGTGACCTTAGGTGCTGCCTCAGTGGACACGGCTCGGGCAAGGAGAGAGCCATGTGCAGTGCCATCTGGGCCCACGCTGGCGAGATGACCCTCCCTCCGGCGCTTCGGCTGCGGACACCTGTGCCTCTGTCTGCCTCCAGAGCCCCAGCCCCTACTCCTCTCTCAGATCTCACCCCAAGAATCACTCAGGCATCTCCCTCTGTCTCTCCTCTCTGTGAACAATGGTGAAAAGCCATTGTTTGTCCACCCCAGCTTGCCCAGGGCTCAGCAACAAGCACAGTTGGAATGTGGATCTCTGTGGTCCCTGTCCAGGATGGTCAAGATGTCTGTACAACTTCCTGGTCTCCTCACTCACCCCTGCAGCCACACAGTGGGCTCAGGGACCACTGGGTACTGGCTTGTCTTCTGCCACCACAGGCCCTTACCAATCTCGACAGCTATCCAGAAAATGGGGGGGGGGAGCGAAGTTTGCTTTATTGTGCCTTCGATTTCAGTGAGTTTGAGAGGACACCCTCAGCAAGTACAAAAAAATAATATAACCAATGTTAAGAAGAATCCCTCAAATCCTGCAGGGATAATATTCTCAATATATGAATGCCTAATTTCTTATTGGGGGAAAAGTGGAAAAAAAGCCCCCACCAAAAACTAGGGTTGGGAGAGGTTTGTTTTCGTGAGTCTTCCAGCTCTTGTGTTTTCATCTTGCTCAGCAGGACTGCCAGACCTTTCCTTCACATTCTGATACTTAGGCTTTGTGATTGGGATTCAAACTGTAATTGCAGAAGTATTTGAATTTTTCAAAAACATGCTGCTGATTTATTTTTTTTTTAAAGTATTGTCAGTAATGTTTGGGCTTAAATTTGAGAGCTGGCTGATGAATGCCATGTGATATTATTCCTCATTTTTTTCCCATCAGATACCTTTTCCTACTGCTTTCAACTATTTTCAGTCAGGAAAATAAAATATTTGTGCTGATTCTGATAATCAGCCTCTTCTTGCACTTTTTCTTAACTATGATACTGCTAAGAGTAGTCTTGTTACCCTTTCAAACACCAGGAGAGGATGTCACAGTTAATCCCTTTGAAAAAAGGAGGCAGTCTGTCCACAAACCATGGAGGTATTCCCATACTGGCTTGCACTTAATTTATGTTTTTCATAGTTTTTCTTCCTGCAATCCTGATTGTTAAAACTAGGAAAACAAGCTTCAATCCAGGCTAAATACTGGTTTTTAACATATTTTAAGTAAGAGTAGTGCTGTTTAAAATCATATTTGCAGGTATTACTGTCCACTCAAACTCTTCTCTTTTCTTTTGTCCTGTATATTTCTCCTTATAATGAGGAGCCTGCCTTGGGTCTATCGACCATTGTGACTGAAATAGTAAGAATGTTAATTATTTAGCCATGATATCCCTTACCTTATTTTCCCTTTAAGGTTTCTGTGCGACTTCTTTCAAAATTTAAAATCTGGAAGTAATAAAAAAAAATTCTAATAAATGTTTTTCTTTATTTTAAAGCTTGGTTGTTTGGTTTGTTTTTTTTTATTCTGCTCTAAGTATATAATTCTGACACCTGAAAAAGTCTGTGTAGTGCACAGACTTCTGAGATAACACCTGCTGTGGTTTTACCTTACATGACTGAGGGAAAGGTCTTTCCCTCCTAGCATGTTCCCTGTATTTCTGAAGGATGCTCATTTTGTAAATGCAGCTTCTGTTGGGATCCATGTCCCCAGCATTCTTTTGCAGAGGTGTGCAAAGCAATCAGCCTGACACCTCTGACCCTCCAGTTGCTTCAAGGGGATTGGGTTTGATGTACATGGAATGATCCTGGCCTAGCTAAGAGCAGTATGAGGATGGCAACTGTGACTATAATGTTTCTTTTTTTTTTCTTTTTTTCTTTTCTTTCAGAGAACCTTATTGTTCTGAATCCAGTTTTAATCCCAAGATGAAACAGGCTAAGAAAACTTGACCTGCATTTTCGTAGTGGGGAATGACTGGAGTAAAATAGGTTGGCAGGAATCCCGTGGTGATGGGCCTCACATTATTCATGTCAGTTCTTAAGTTCTCCTTTACAATAAAGCTTAATTAAACTCTGCTGTTTTTCCAAAACAGCATGTTGCCATGTAAATGTACTGGCCCAATGACAGTTACTCAGGCTGCGTATGTAACATAACTGTGTGGAGACACCACAGTCCCTATGGACTGTCAGCCACAGAGCTAAAAATGGGATTAAATGTGGCATGGCATCTCATGTACAATAAAGTATATTTGTTTTGGCAGATTGTCTGTGACCCCCTTTATTTCTTATTACTCTTGATGTTTCACCTCCTGATACCAAGGTGTACCAGACTATAAAGTAAGTCTCTTTTGTGCACTGGATGTAAAGAGAATCAATTTGTATGTGTCATTTTGCTTTCATAGACCCAACAAAAAGTCCCTTAAGGTTTAGATTTATCAAGTGTATTAACTTTACCCAAGATCCATGGTGCTGACATCTCTGTATGATTCATAGAGAGAGGTGCTGTTTACACATCAGCTTGAGCCTCAAGAAGTAGAGTTTAGAAATGGCTTAAAATATAGGACAGAAATTGAATATAATAATGAAAACATTTGATTTTCCCATAAAAGTAGCAGATACAAGGTCAGCAAGTGAAACATGAATATGCATATTACTATCAGTGCTTCAGTCAGGCTCTGACTCCAAAGCTTTTGTTCAGAGGCTTGTGACTCATCTGTAAGTGTTTACCAAGGTGACAAAATTGGCACCAGGGAGCTTGTACTTAAAAGAAGTTTTCTGTCTTGAAGTTTTGTGAAATGACGTAGGAAATTTCTTTTTGAGGTGGAGTATCCTAATGCAAAGCATCCATAGGACTGCAAACTATGAATGCAGAAATAGACAATTTAGTATTGGGAGTGTTTTAATTTTTTTTTTTTAAACTAAGCTTGGGTCAAAACATTTCAAAGAAGGAAAAAAAAACCAGCTTTCAAATACTTAAGAATAATTAAAGGATAATTCTTTGTATTTTCAGAAAAAAATGTATTATAATACATCTCAGAAGCATTATTTCACTTGGAAACACATTGGAAAGAACTGCATGTTCTCAGAAGTGTAGTCACATTAGAAGTAGTTCATTAAAACAGTTCTAACTTTTTGAAGCATGTTAAGTTTGCAGTATATATTCATGTGAGGTAAAATTGCAGACTGAAAAACTCATAGATGTCTGATAGTACAAAAGTTACTGTTGTTATAAATCAGTCTTTTCTGTGGTTAAATGATAGGGTGGAGAAGGGTGAGGGTGAAGCCAGTAACTATCTTTCCACTCCATCTAATTTGAGGGAACATTAAAAGATGAATGAGAAAAGGATTTTCTTCATTTTACAGTAGCTCCACAGCTCTCTGAATTTAGCTGCCTTCCCCTCCCCCCTACTTTCTGATGAAATGGACCACCATTGATATAAAGCAATATGCAAGAGGTTTCCTCTTCAGGAAACGTGCTCCTACAATGAAGATGCAGGATTTCCAAGCCACGTCAGATGCTGTTTGGGAACAGAAACTTGCCTCTCTCTGCTCTGCCTCCCATATGGCAGTTGCTCATGTTGTAGGACACTAATGAGCACTAATGGACCATAATGATAAGGTCCTTTGGCTCAAGTCAAAGGTATACATGGGGCAGCATCACTTCTCTCCACAGCAGGACAACAATCAGAATTGATGTGCAAATGGTCACTGGCAGATGCTTATTAAAGATTGATGACTTCTGCTTTCTATCTTTTTTTTAAGCAATTTCATGTTTTGTATTCCTTTAAATTTTTTTTTGCAGTCTTTGGTGACTTTCTAACTTAGATGACAACGTGTAAATAGAAAAAATGAATCTTTTCATTGTAGGGCTGCACATCCATAATCTTTACAAATAGTAAATGGCCAACATCTCTGAATATCAAAACAATTTTATTTAGGTGCCTCTTTTGGGGAAGCTCTAAGAGCATTATCTGATTTACCATGATCCGTGAAATTCTAGGAAACATTATTTTCAAGTGAATGAGTCCATCATCCTGTGACCACCTGTACAGGTGACTAAACCCACACATTTGCTGTAGAGGATTGAGGCTCCTGAGTTTTACTTTTTTGTAACTTCAGCCTCATGTTTGTTTCTGGTTTTTGATTACCTCTTACCTAGTGTCAGAGTGACAAAATGGCAATCAGGCGCTTCTGCTTGTATATTTACAGTAACTTTAAGTGATCATATAGGGACTCACACAGGAAAGCATAACTAACTTTGAACCTCCTACCCTTTCCTCATATATAGCTTAAAATAAATAGGCACAGTTATCAAACTCTTGTCAGGACTTGCAACTTGTCTGCAATAACAAGGTTAACCAGCAATAGCAGTCTATGCTCTGTGGTTGCATGCCAGTAAAACACTGACAAATTGAAAACTGTAATGAGAACAAACACATTATGAATATACGAAGCACAATGACACTTTTACATTAGGAACTGCGGTCATGGTAAGTTGCCTTGTCCTAACCAACCCCTGTCTTTTGAAATAGGGCCCCATTTGAAACTTATCATGTGCTCTAAAGCAGCGTTAATAAACGTGTCCCATATGCCATAACCCTAGGTTTTCAAGACATGGTCTAAAATGATTTGTCTGCTTGGTGTGTTTCTACTTTCCCCAGTAAATAAGATTGAAAGTTAATAACAAGAATGGTTTCATAAATGAAAACATAAATTGTCATGGAGTTGAATAGAGTTATAATTTATAGGCAATCAGAATCTTCAAGCAATAATTGTTCTATTATTTTTGTTTGGGTTTGTTTGTTGGTTTTTTGGTTGTTTGTTTTTTTCCCTGCAGATATGATTTGGCATGTGTTGATTAATAAAACATTCACTGAAAATCATTTTACAGCAATGAATTCTCCTAAAATGAGCTCAGTGATGTTCTGCAAATCATGTAGAGGATTCTACAGACAGAAGAATGTGACTTCCTGGTTTGGTATGTAGCACGTATACACATGGTAAGGTTGTGAAAGGGTGGGTTACTACATCAGGACTGAGAGCTACAGGTCTAAATTTGGCTCTTGGCACCTAGAACTGAAGTGAACTGGGTTGTTTGATTCCTCTCTGGTGCATGTCTTGTGCCAATGCGTGGAGGAGCGCAGTGGCAGGCAGTGGGTGCAGTGGGCAGTCCTGGCATGGAGAAGCACAGCTCTCAGCAAGCAGGTGTGTCACAGTCAGGAGTGAGCTGCATTGGCAGTGCTGTGTGGGGAAGTTTGTGCAGCGATTGCCAGCACTGGCTGGAGCAGTCATTATCTTTCTGATTTGCGGGAGCCTTCTCAACGTCTGCTTAATTTCTCCCTCCTTCCTACCCCCAACAAGTGAGGTTTGGCCTGTACCTACATGTCACACAGGAGAGGGATGGCAGAGTAGGAAAGAAACTTTGGACTCTGGAGTAATTCAGGTAACTCAGCGGCTGGAAATGAAAGTAAGTGCTTTTGAGTCTCCAGAGCTGTCTGTGTTGTGCAAGGTCTGCTCCTAGCCAGCCTTGGCATCCGTGCAGGACCTGACAGGCTGCCTTGTGGGTGTCCTAAGGCAGCTCAAGTACTACAGCACTAGCCTTTGTTGTCACTGAGATTTGGGGAGCAGGATGTCAAAAAGGCAAAGGAAAAAGGTGGGGCTATAGACCTATTTTCCGTCTTATCAGCCCATGGAGCAGGGCCAGTACCTGAGGGAACAGCATGGAGTGTGATTCCTCACCTCCCATGGAGAAAGGGTGCATGCCTTGAGACTGTAACTGGGTGGTTTTATTATCCTGCCAAAAATTTAGAAATTTCCCTCTTTGTATCAGGATGAAACAAGTGTTCTAAGGTGACTCTGGAGCAGCCAGTAACGTAGAGGTCATTAGGACACTCACATGTAAGATAGAGACCCATAATGTAACCCTGATTTTGCTTCATTCAAATTGGACATTTGATCCACCCAGAGGCCATGTATGAGAGATACCCCCTTTCACACCCTTTCAAGGGTGGGATTTTCCCCACCTCTCTGCACAAATGTCTTCTCCACCCTGTGTAAATTGTTTAGGCAGTCAGACAGAGGCCAAGCAGTAGAGGTGAGAGACACCAGCCTGGACTAAGTCAGCCTGAAGCTGCAGGCTCTGACATTAGGCAAATTTTTGCCACTGCCTTACTTCAATAAAGTTCCCTCCTGGGGAAAGACAGGTGATAGCAGAGGGAAAAGGACTGCACAATTCCCCAGTAGTAGACAAAAATCCCATCTTAGTCCTAATGGCAGGAGTGACAGGTCACTAACACTGAGGAGAGGATCTGTATTTGCAAGTGTGAATGGGCAAGGCTGCCTGCCTCTGTCAATGCTTTCTGAGGGCTGTTACCATGTTGTCTGACTTCAGCATCCTGAACTGATGCAAATGTCTACATCTTCCTGTGGGCTATACAGAGAAATAAGCCTCTCAGATCAGTTGCCTGAATGTAGGAGTCTAGTGCCATTTGAGATACCCTTATGTCACCTGCCTGGCCTGCAGCTGCTGCAGCATAAGGACACAGCTCTCCTATAGTGTCTGTGTTATACCTGTCAGCCTTGGGCTGACAACTTGACTACAAAAAATTATTCCAACCACTTGATGCTTAATTCTGAACAGAGTAATTGAATCCTGGGCTCCTACTTTTAGTTACCTCAAATTGCAATTGGTCTAGATGCCTGCAGTAAATCATGCTTATATAGGTGGTATGACAACCTCCTCTCACCCTGGGATCTGAGCAGATCAGCTGGAAGCACTGATCTTCCAGTTCTGGCATCCTTGGGCAGAGCACAAACTTAGTTTGGAAAGCTCTTGCCAGAGCTTCCATCAATACAGGGATCTGCTGGTGGAGGTCAGATGTCAGGACTTATACCATCATTTCATCCAATCTCTTCTCACTCATTTTATTTTCTCATCTCTCCCTAGTGATTGATGACTAGCCTCATCTGTGATTCTGGACTGAAGCTTACATTAATACAATTTCTTGGATCACCTTCAGATTTGGCTTCTTCAATAGAAATAAACTTGCCTCTTTTCAAATCAACAGACTTAAATGCTTTCCTTTTCAGTAATTTACAGATTCAGATGGCACTGAACTGGCTCTTCAAAAATACTAAGTAAAAATTGTTGAAGTAATTAATAATTCACTCATTTTGCCTTCCCAAGGTGTTAAATATAGAAATGATGCTCCAGAATAATATACTTTTCAGTGAGCTGAGGTTTGAGCTTTTACCCCAGGAACAATTTTCCTAAGAAGACTGAATTGTTTTAACTACTGGTTCTGTCAGGTCATCTGCCATATCGATGTGTTTAGTACACATATAATCTTTGTTGCAGCTAAAGGAAATTTTTTCAGTGATTCTCTGCTTTTCTACATCACTGCCTTTGGCTACTCTTAGTAGCCAAGGGTAAACCTGTGCTGCAGACAGCAGCATTACATGAAGCTGTGGAATAATGCAGAGCTTCATGGAGCTTAATATACTTTGCCAAATAGGCTTTGGCTGAACTAGCCAATAGCCACCATCTCCTATTCAATTTTAGTCCAAAACCAACTATCAGTCACAGTAGGGGCTGCGTTACTAAACTATCAGTGCACTGTCAAGCAAAAAATATTTCAGGTGCATGGCAAAGTAGTACCCACTCAGTGCATTGCTGCAATTACATGGATGTAACTAAAGAGGGTAAAGGTGTTGTAAATCTTCTTTTTCATCCAGTCTTTATCTCTTCTCTTGTCTTCCTCCAACCAGTAATAATGTCCACAAAAGGCCTTCAACCCAGGTTAAAATAACAGGTGTTAAAATGCAACAGTTCAAAAATATGAAGTCCAATATAAACTGAAATAAAAATTTGGTCCTTGTTAATTGTCCTATTATCTGATGTTTTCTTCCCAAAATTCAGATTATATTATCATTTTGTAAAGATTTTTGATAATTATGGTTGTGGGAAGGAAATATTGCCAAGGTATCTGCCACATAGAGCTTGATAAAACCATGTGTGTATTCACATCAGAAGGAGAAATATGATACCTGACACTAAGGCAAAGAGTTTGCAGAAGATACAAGTGCTCTAATCACAGAATCACAGAATCTTCATGGCTGGAAAGGACCTCTCAGATCACCAAGTCCAACCAAACCAAACNAATTTTTTTTAAATATTATTTGTTCATGTTAGATTATGTCTTAGAAGCTATAGCTGAGAACAAGACCCTAATGAATATGAGAAGAGTAAAATGACACTCTGAAGTTATTATTAGAGCTCAGCAATAAATGATTTTCAAATGGCACTAACATTTTCAGAAGTCATATTCCTCTTCCAGAAAAGGATGAACAGTCATAATCCTAAACAGTGAAGCATCTTAATTACTATATTGCATTGTAGATAATCTCTCCTCTTTTACTCTAAGCTTGATAGGCTTGTAAAATTTCCTGCAATCTAGAAGCATTCAGTAAATCTTGTCTTATTCTCTATCTTGAAAAATATAGAGCATCTTTCACACTTCTAAAATCTCTCTAGAAAATGGAAGAGCTGCTCCCACCACTAACTTTATGTAGCTGAAGAAGTCCCAGCTACCTACCGTGTGGGAGGTGAGGCTCTAAAACATGATCAGGCTAGTGAGATGCCACACCATCTGATAGCAATGGAGCTGAAAGAAACAGACAGTTGGAACTGTGCTGGTGAAAGGTTGCTTCAAGTTGAACAGAGGAGAGAAGGTTGTCCAAGTAAGTGAGTGAAATGGAGAAGCAGATGAGAAAATGATGCTAAGGCTTACTCAGCTGAAGGAATCAAAATGAAATTTCCTTGAATAAGTGTCTTGTAACTGTGCTCTCTAATCCAGGAAACTACCTAGTTGCAATATTCCATTTAAGGGCCAAAACCCCCTCTGAGACTACACTTCCTATGGGGGCACTAATAAGGGCAAACTTTCAATGATTCTTTTCACCTGAGCACCTTGTCTTTCACAAGCAACTCTTCAAGAAAGTGCTTTAGCATAAACAGAATAATATGCATTTTATGTTACAATACAGTGCGTGTTGTGCAAATAATTTAGCAATAAAAATGCCACTGCCATTTTACTGAAGGAGTTGTCCCATGACCTTCCATCTCTTCTCCTTGGTATTGCATTGAGCATTGGCTTTTGAAGTTATCCCTGCAAAGCATTTAGAAAGACATTGATTTTTAGGTAATTTGCTTATTCTCTTGCTCCCTGCTTCACTTGTATGAAATGCACACTCATTTCTATTATTTAGTATTTTTTTCAATAATCTATTTAAACCAGGTAGAGATAGCTTTAGCAAGCAGCACTAATATATAAGTGGGATAAATTTATCTGTTTTTTTTTTCAAGAAGATATATATGCTTGGTCTTGCATATTTTCTTATATTAAGGTTAGCTCTCACTCTTTCTCTTTTTAAAATAAGTAGTCTTGCATTTTTAGGTATCCTGCCAATACTTTTGTAAGTTTAGGGTATCAGTTTTTAATTCTCACTCAAAATTCAGTTCATTTATTGTCCATGAACTTGAGATCAACCTCATAATATTTAGATTCTTCTACCTGTAAAAAAATCTATTAATTGAAAAAGCCATGATGCACCACTTCATAATGCTTAACAGTAGTGGTTTTCTGATAATACAATTAATCTTTTTTGTCTTATTTTAAATAAAATAAAATAAGCATTAAAATTGGTTTCCAAGAGCTCTGCAAGAGGAGTACTTCATTTGTAAGACAGTTAAAAGGGTTATTTTTGCTTGGATCATTTCAGGGATCTTGTTTATTTCACAGCCCAACATCTAGTTGTGCTGGCATGACCAGGGAGAGGCAAACTGTGAATAGGGAGTGGGAAGGAGGAAATAGGAAGTTTCTTCACTGACAACTCCTCTGTATCATTTAATGACAACTTGCATCTCTCTCTTGCAGCAAACCCCTTCTACTCCAAAACAAGGGCCCCTTTTCATAAAATGACCAGCTGTATTAACTAGGGAGGGTAAGTGAGAGCCTGGGCTCTACTTTCATTAACCTTCCTGCAGCCAGGATGCAGTGTCTACCACAAGCAATATGTGCTGTTTTACAGTTCTCCCCACACATCCACAAGGTTAGATCAAGTTTCTCTCTGGCTACTGGGAACGAATCTCAAGGCAGCCTGCTCATCACACAGTAACTAAGTTTTTTCAATAGAAATTTTAGCCACAAGATAAAGGAGGAACAAAAATCCTCCACTTCTGTGTTGCTTTGCAATGTGGTTCTCAGAAAGGCATAGTTTAATCTGAGTCATCAGGTATTGGTCACCAAGAATAATTCTGATGTGGCCTCAGGGTTTCAGCCTCTCAAAGGTGCTGATTTAATCACTATTTGCCCTTCACAGACTTCTGAAAGAAAGTTTTGCAGTAAAACTCATAAGAATGGCTGAACCAACGTGTGTGGCAACAGTGATGAGCATCACAGAACAAGCCACCTGTGAAACAGCAGAAAATATCTGCTTATGCATCCCACTCTTTGCATGTAGTGGACACAAATAACTAGCTGTTACACTGCCTTAATTTTTCTGGTACTTTGTTTCTTTTAAATTGCATACATGACTTTGGATACCGAAAGTACTTTTACTATCACTGCTTATGGGAAGCATAGGAGAGACAGGACTTTTCAGAAAGGAACAGCATAACATTTATTCCCTGTAGTCAAAATAATAAACTTGTTGGCACTTAAAGATCCTGTAGGATCCTGTAGAATTCCTTTAAATGAAGCTGCAAAACCTTGGAGAAACTTTATCAATTGCTCAGGACACTTGAAACTTCTTGCAACAAATATGGCTTCACAGGAAAATGATGCTTTCTGTGTTTCTCCATGTAAATACCTACGGACTTCACTATTTCTAAAATGCAGATTATTGATAAATTTTTGACAACTATGTGGTTCCTCACAAATATGCAAACATCCAGACATTTGATTAACTTTCCACAAGTATTTCTAAGCCTTTTTCAGCTTCTTTAAATCAATGTAGAGCCTAATAATTCTTTTTTTTTTAAACAAGGATTTCCTTGTGTGGTACACCGCCAAAATTTTCTTTTAAAACCAAATAACAATTAGACTTAGCTATGAATATTTCTTTGCTATTTGTATTACCCCTATTTTGCTTTATTCCTTCCTTTCATAAGTGGAAATTAATATTTGTAATTAACTATTGCAACGGTATTACTGGCCACTGCAATGCTGAGAAATGTTGGTTTACATGACCTAATCATTTCTCAAATGAAGTGGTTGTGATTCACCAAGACAATTATTCAAAGAGAGTCTTCCCATAATAACTTCCACAAGCTAACAACATTATCACAAAAGCAACAAAACCAGCTAGATCTGTTCTGGTTCCTATTGCTATAGTATACAGATATGATATCTATAGATACACTGGCTGACATTTCCAGCATAGTGTGATGTAAGTGGCTCAACTGGATTCATGTTCTCCTGTGGCAGTTCATTGTGCTAAATGATCTGCATTTACTGCCAACTGACAACACAGGGATATGGGCATATGGCATATCATAGAAAGAATATCATTCACTTCCTCTATTCCCAAAAGACAATGGAAAAGGCATGTAAGGAATCTTAGTTCCTAAATGGATCAAGCAGGCCTTCAGAAATGTGAGGTTAACAACAAAAATATGTGCAGCCCAAGTACTGCAGGTGACAGGTATTGATGAGGCTATAGATGCAGTCTGTTGAAGGTGTGACAAGACTGTGATTGAGCTGTTACTGACAGTGCATCACTTCTTCATAAACTAACAAGCTCTTCTCTGACGCATGCTGTTGCAAGCAGGTTTTTGATTCCGTGCAGACTAAGATTATGTCATATCTTTTCTAGTAGTTAGAGTTCTTTGGCAGCTATGACGGGAATTTGATCCTGAGCATATGTAGAAATGTGTATTTAATGATTTCACACCATGCATCTATAAAAGTTTAATACAATCTATTAAGGTTATAGTACTAATGACCATTCCTGTTTTTCACTGCCCTCTTTTATTCTGGCATGTCTGAAGCTATAGGTTCATCCACAATCTACTGAAGTCAGTAGGGGTCTTCACTTGGCATCAGTAGGCTTTGGATCAGTTGTGTCAGTGCCTCAGGACAAAGACCCTATCCTTTGAATTTATCAGGGCATGGTTTACATTGATAGTGCTCAGTAAATGAGGTGAGTTTGCTGGGTCAGGGACAACCTGTTTTAAGTGCATAAGTGTTCTTAACTGCACAGTGGAGACTTTGCTCTGATCATGGTTCTACGAATACAACAAGTAATAAGTGAAATTCAAACTCTGAAACTATTTCTGTTCTAGAGTACTAAGAGAATCCAGTAAGAATGGATTCTCAAGTACTGAGGTGACCAACATTTCTGAAATACACCAGCATGCAAATTTTTGCTGAGTAAACTATAAACTTCCACACTATTGCAGAATGACTGTCAGTTCCTGCCTCATGAAATCTAAATGCAATTTCTTTCAGAGAGTTAATCAAAGTACACCACCAAGAATAAGTCATTTCAAGAATTACCACCAATGAACTCATTTGAACCCAGCCCAGCTGCTGCCTGCAGCTTCACACAGATGAACCACTTATTCCAGGCACTCTCCTATTCCTCGTTGTCCATCACACCTCTCTGGAAAATGGGGACAGCAACTGTTACAGCTACAGAGAAATCTGCAGAAAGGTTGACAACAAAGATATGTTTTTCCTTTCTCAGTTTTCTCTTTTACAAACAGTGGCTGGTCTATGCTTTGGCAGGTGTGTGCTTCTGGCTTTATTTTAGTTCACCTACGGAAGGGCCATTGATATTGCTATAGAACAGTAGTTTTGGTTGCTTGATTGGGTTTGTTTTTTTTTTAGAAGATGGGGGTCTTTTTTTGTTTTGTTTCTGGAGGGTTTATTTATTTATTTACAATACTATCTTTTCTTTTGGAAGTTATGAAATGAAAATCTCTCTGCCTACAGACAAGGTGCAATAACTTTCAATGGGAAAGTGATTTTTTATCAGTTGTTTTTTTGTATGTCTTCCCTTTAAAAAAAATGTTATGAAAAGAGCTGCAAAACCCACTATTGCTTGCAAATAAAAGAAATTGTAGTTGATTCCTTCAACAAAGTAACAATTTTATAATATGTACACTATTCCGTAGGAGTTTGTTAGTGTGACAACGGCACATCCTGTGAACCACACCAGAATGTTGTCAAAGTTTTTTATAGTGAAATAGACTATAGGTGGAGGATTCATGTAAAGTGACAAGAATGTAACTCACATATTAGTCAATGATTGTGAATCAAAATTACTCTGGGTAATTAAGTAAGTCTGAAGGTGTTTAAGTACACTAAAAGATAGCCAAGACAGTGTAAAATACTTTTCAGCTAAAGAAAGCATAAATCACACCAACTTACCCTAGGATTTGACTGAACCACTGTTTAAGGTAAAGTTCTGGATTTACAATCCATAAAGCCAGCCACCACAGGATCTCACTTTGTTGAATGTTTTAATTAAGGGGATTCTGTCAAGGTATTTCTCAGTATTAGGAGAATATTGTATACAAAACAACTAGTGATGGGTGAACTCACTTTACCTCATTACAACCCATTCAAAGACCATTTCTATTAATGAAATACTAGCTGCTTCTTCTTTTCAGGGGTTTATCACATAGAATAATATCTAATAATAAGGGAAGTAGAAGAGACGAAAGCAGCATGGGAAAACAAATATGAACATAATGTGAAGAATGGATTAGATAATAAGGAAAGAGGATCTGAAAGGAATACTAGTCATACCTTCTACCCATGGTCCAAAGAAATATCTGGCACATTAGGTAGCTGTATATTTTTTCCTGCGTAAGTTATGGCACAGTCCTAATCCTTACTCAAAAAAAAAAAAAGAAAAAAAAAGGCTTATATTACATCAACAAAATGTCTGTAAAGTAAAGGTAGCTCTGCAAAACCTGTGGACCATAAGAATAACGTGAGATGTTCACAGACTTTGCGTTTGCTTAAGACTAATGATAATCCCTTGTGAAATGCAAACTGAAATTTGTTTGCCTATCAAAACAAGGCCTTTTTCTTATCCCCCTTCCCATTCACACATGCAGGCATGTGTTGGCTTGTTATTGTAGTTTATGAATGTCGGCCTTTATTTCCGTGAAATTAGCGCTATCAACTTCATTTGACAAAATGTAAAATTGTATGTAAAGCTGACAGACTTGAAAAAAGTAATAGAAATTAAAAGGAGGTAAACATAGCTTTATGAAGCTGTATTCTCTTAAATAGTTCTTTTACATAATTACAGTAAGCCATATGTGTGCCTGGCTTTTTCTTTAGTATATATTCCTGAAACTGGACAAGTGCGAATAGCACAGGAGAATGATATCTATCATCCAGAAAGTTCTCATTATAGCTTACTTCATCAGTTCAATAATGAAAAAATCCCAGATATAAATCAGAATCTCCAATAAATGCTTTAGTTGAACTTAAAATAATATTTAAAGCCTGATCATAAAAGTGTGGGATTAGACAAAAGCCAGCCACACTAGGTACACTCTGTAGTTTATAGAGTTTAGTATTCTGGAATCAAGGTTTTTTTTATGCCAATTGGTAGCTTTTTATGTTCTTGATTGGTCTTTTAATAACAAGCTATTTGATCTTTCTATCTAATTGCTCTCATGTTAATAATTATGCAGGGTTGGGAAAGCTCTAACTCTTAACTGCTCATATGGGAGAATGTAGAGTTATGGCATTCCTGCAAAATCTCCATGAGAAAGATGTGACACAGGGCAGTGAGGAAACTCTCAGAAGAGGTGATGAGCTAGGCATAGTGCCACACTGACGTAGATGCTCTGTGCCTTCTTGCTGTGCCAACCTGGGTGGTCGCCATCCCTGAGAGCCAGAAGACTCCCCCAGAACCCCTTGCCTGAAGGTGGCAGGGGAATGTCTAGCTCCAATGCTTTTCTGGACTCCATTTTAACTATGTCAGAATGTGTCACAGTCTTTTAGTTACTTGCTGTCTCAGGCAGGAAAACTGCTTCTTGCAGGTGGTGGGCTGAAGCTCTGTGAGGCTTGCAAGACTCCCTGAGTGTCACCAAGCAGGTAACTTGAAGCCCATGTCTCTGTGTCACACAGAGAAATGATAGGAACATTTTTCCTACTTACTGTGACTCTGATGGTTCAACAATGTGGAGACTAGCAGGCATTTTGTCTTGGGAAAGCAGCCTACTGTCTTTCTGCTTATTCCAACGCCTCCATGAGGCAACAAAATGGATACAAATGTTTTGTGGACAATCAATCACTTTTTTTTGTTTGTTTTCAGAGCATTTCTTCAGGCCGGGCTGCTTCAGTTGGTGCTTTACTTTGCAATTCCACAAACACTTGCACAAGCATTATGGAGGGGCAGAGACTGACATGGTCTTTAAACCACTGCACTATGGGAGAGGCAGGAACATGTCAGACTTTTTTTTTTTTTCTAGAGTAATATGTTGGAATAAAAAGATTCTCTTGTTACTATCTTGTTACAACTCTTGGGGAGTTTTTTAGCCATACTGGCTGTCACATAGGTCATGTTGGAAGTAGAGAGGGAAAGAGAAACATCATTTCTTCAACTTCTCCCTGTCTGCATGGGAAGCTGAAGTTCCTGGCAGGCTGCTTCTGCTCCACCCTCACTCCCATGGCCAGTGGCATGGCTGTATATCAGAGAGGCAGTAGCTGTTTCATTTCCTACTAAACGTAATTAAAATCTTGAATGCTGTGTGGAAGATCATGTCCATTTTGGATGATTATGGAAGGAAAGATCTAAGAAGGAGGAAGAGGCCAAGATGGACATAAATGTCAAAATAGTGGGTAATCAGCTGCTTCAATCATGGTTTTGTTTGAAGACATGGGGTCTGAGGGACTCTTGGGTTACCCATGGAGCGTGTAGGGAGCCATCTTTTACACTCTGGTTCTGGAAAAACAGGTCTGCAGGGTACTGGACTGCAGTGCTCTGGAAGAGCATGGGGCATGATTTTCCCATTTTTCCATTTCCTTGTGCTTTTCAGTTCACTATTTGAAGAACGGGGCTGCAAGCACTCAGGTGCACTTGCGAGTGGGTTAGTTTCTGTTTCTTTTCTGCATGCAGCTCAGAGGTTTCCACCACTGGTCCCTGCTGTGGGGAGAGATAAACAGCAAGAGGGGACCTTCAGGTGCTTCTCTTCCTGCCCCTTTCCTCTCAGTCCCTCCACACACCCACTCCTTGTTACTGGTAAAAGAAACCCCAACAAACAAACAAAAAAATCCCAAAGTCAAGCCCTTTCAGCAGCTTATACTTTTTGTTTGAGCCATTCTTGCGGTGTTATTTCACCTTACAGTAAATATTCATCAGTACAGCTGCTATTGAGTCTTCATGCAAAATAGACTACCTTTTTTGTACCTTGTGTTATTCAGCATAAAACATATTTCACATAAAGACCTTTTCCTTTTCTCTGAATGGTCTCTCTAAGCCAAGGCTCATCCTTCCCTTTTCCCCCCATGGTGGCAGAAAGGCAAAGGGGAGCTCTTCCCTTGCATAGCCTGCAGCTGCCTGGTGTTCCCTGGCAGCATAACTGGAATGGCTCTAGGTGCTCAACCCTGCAGAGGAAAGGCCTGGTATGGGTGACTCAAAACAAGGGATGGTGCAAGGATGGGACTTGTGAGAGGTCTGTCCTGCCTCTCCTCTCAGGTTAGTACTAAGAATGCCATTGTTCAAGCCAAGCTCTTCACCTGAAGACAACTATTATTATTTCCTGTCCAAGTAAAACATTTTTCTGCTACACTGCTCTGCCTTGCCCTCAGTGTTTCGGCTAGAAAAGCTAATGCTAACCTGCACCAACAATGTTGCTGCCTCTGGCTCTCGCTAACCTCTCAGGGCACATCTTGAGAGCTGTGTACGCCGGGAGGATGGCAGCAAGCACTGAGTGGGTGCACAGGTAAGTGTGGGAGCAGGAAAGCCAGCATGGGATTGGATTATCTCCTCTACCCGGGACGGAGAGGAGCGGGCGGACGGCAAGCATGGCAGCGGGAGCGCGCAGAGGCCTGCGACGGCGGCCGGGTCCCGCCGCTTGTCGTTCCGGTGGCGAACCACGAGATGGCTCCGTGCAGGGTGACCCGTCGGCCGCCGAAACCCCAGAGGCCGCGCCGGGTGAGAACACAAATCCGTGTTTCTTGTTCTGTTACATTTTAAAGGCGCTTGCTCATCCCCGCGACTGCCGGAGGACAGACACACCCCTCGGGCAGAGCTAAAAACTGTGCTGCGGAAAGAAAACGGCAGCTCGAGCTGCTCTGGGAGGGTTAGGGCCTGAGAGCGGCCTGGGGAGCGTCTTGGTTCCCCTGGAGGTCGCTCAGCTCTGCTGGCCTCTTCTTGCCCCTGCCTTCAGTGGTGAAGTGGGCAGCTGGTTTTCCATGGCAAATGTGCTTCTAAGCTTGGTTTGAAAAGTAAATGGGTGGGGTGACTGTATAGGTAAAGGTGAGAGATACCTTGCAAAGACTTTTAGGGCTTTAAAAACTGGAACAGAAGTTGTGGGGTTTTTTTTCGGTGGTTTTTCTTTTTCCTTTTTTTTTTCGCCCCCCCCCCTTCTCCTTTGAGGTAGGCTACTTCTATGAAGAAAATTCAGCTCACATTACAAAAGGGGGATATCAGGGGGTTTGACTGTCATTGAAGTTGAAATGAACTTTGTCACCCTGTTTAAATATTTAAGTCTCCTGACACAGGCAAATATATCACGAATGGCTAAAAAATATGTTTAAAAATACATCTGCCTTTGAGATTAAGTATTCCTATTCCCACCGTATCAGTTCACTTTCCTCAAGCAACACTAAAGTATAGAGTATGGCAAGAAACTGTGGACCATAGAAGCAGCTCTACTATCAGAATCTGCCTATTCATGCATTTGAAGTGGTAACATTTTGTTTTAGACTAATAGTTTCAGCCACTCTATTGATACAACTGATTTCCAAGAGGTTAATCACCATATTGATATATATATGCATCAGTTTTCTTTATGCATCCAGTCATAGTAATGTCCTGTTCCCTTAAATAGCTGTATTTTTATTACAGTTTTATACTATTTTGCATACTGATGATATTTAGGGGAATTTTTTGACTTTGTTGCTTGATAGTCTTATCTTCCCTGTACAAGTACAGGATTTCCACTGCCAGATTGCTATTGTAGTTGTATTAGAAGTGCTAATTTAACTTAGAAGAGAAAAAAGGGTCTTCAAAACACTTAAACACATTCTTGCTTTGAATGCAACATTCAGGAATGTACTGGATGCACCTTGAAATAAAAGGTCATTCTTTTAGACTGAGCTTGGCAAAATCTTGTTGGAGAAACTGAAATGTGGTTCAGGATGGAAAACTATTTGATATTGGTATACTTTGAGTGATCTCAGATGGCAATAGCTGGCTGGGCAACTGTGAATGTGGAAGGCTGAAGCTGAAGGCTCTTGTGTGAGTGGGAGCCCTCAGTCATAATTTAAAGTCTTATCTCAAGGACAAACTGTACACACCATACTGACAGTAAAGACAGGCTTTCCATTTAGGTTCACCTCTTACTGTGAAGGTGGAGGGGCTTATGATCATCACACTGTTTTCCTCTTGTGGGCTTTGCAAACTGCTCTCTGTGAGGCTGGAACTGGAGACAAGTGAAAAAGGCTACAAAGAGCTGAGGAAGACCTTGCCCACACACAGGAAATGATACCCTTAAGGTAATGCAGCCCAGCATGAACAGCAAAATTCCATTTTCCTTACAGTTTCTGAACCTCCAGCTCTGACCCCATGCAGATTTGGTTGTGGTGGGCTTAACTGGTCACACAAATAGCTTCCAACCTCTAAATGCATGAAGGATGTTGCAGAGTTCCACAGCTGATGTGAAGCAAGTAATTTATACATCCTAACAGATTGCTTTGTACTCTTCTTGAAGGCAGAAAATATTCAAGAGGGTTTTTTTCCACAACATTTTAAGTATACCCTCTATATCTGAAGTGGTTTTTTCTGCCCTTCGAGCAATAGGGCTATAGGAATCTGATTCTGAAAAGTGCAGAGCACATGTAGCACCTAGTGAGATAAATGGAGGCTGAAGATTCTCTGGGTTATTGAAAAAATAAACACTCCAATTTCCCTACTAAAGTTTTTTTTTGAGTCTGTGACTATACAAACCATACATCACATATTGACATTTATGTCCTTCAGCTGTATGACATCACTTGTCACTTAATATAAATTTGTCCAAGCTACACAAAAGCCAAAGCAGATTCTGTCTGAAATCTGAGCTCCTAGTTAACTGACTCACTCATAATTTTTTTTTCCCTTTATGTTCACGCTAGTGAAAAATGAATATGAAACTAGGAATTAAGACACAAGTTAAAACCTGTGTAAGATGTTTTAAGCAAACTGTGCAAATATATGTCCAGATCTCACCTCCTTTCAGTCGCAGAAGTAGTCAGTGTAAATGAGCACTTTCAATGAGCACAGTGGGACGGGGATTCGTTCAGTGTGCCACTGATGTGTTTGACCTGTGATTGGCCTATAGGTATGTGCCCATGTATGGGCAGCATAGACACCATCTGCATGACAAAGTGTATGCATGACAAATCTATTGGACCACCAGTTTAAGCAACCTAATGATTGTGTATATATTTTTAAAGCTTTATCCTTTGTGAACAAAGTAAATCATGTTTTTAGTCTGCCACTTACACTTCCAAAGTTATGCATTTGTCCATCCATCTTCTGGCCCACTTTGGTTTCAAATTGCTTTGTTGTGAAGTGTTGCTTTAGCGATACATGGTGGGATGTATGTTGTGTGATATGTGGTGGGATATACGTTGTTTTTGAGATGATGAATTTGTGGTCCTCCTGTGCATACCGGATGTGAATTCCTTTCTAACTGTGTGCACCAGCTGCTGGCCAAGTTCTGTCTCCTGCACAGACATGTTTCTGCACTGAGAGAGACACTGTTCACATCTGGAGAGTAGCTGATGCAGTTGTCATGATCATAGAGGACAAAGCAATCCCATGCATAATCCAGGCTATTCATATATGTGGATTTGAAAATACAGGCTAAGATCTTAAATGTGACCTTGTCTTCAACAGGAAGCCAACAAAGGAAATGAAGTGATGGTGTGACATCTTTTTAGCAGAGAGGCTGCTCTGATCTGTATCAACTTTAGCTGTTTCAAACCCGGATACTTGAATGATATTTGTGAATTTTGGCCACCAAAAGTAAATGGATAACTGTAAATATATCCCTTATACATGGAGGGATGAGAGCATTTTTGGAAACAAGGATGAGATATGTGCAAAGAGAGAAGTGTTCAAAGGAAGCCTAAGTCTGGGCCCATGTATAAGTGACCTGAGAGAAGGTGGATGTGGTGAGATTTTGGGGGATAAATTGGTGGATAACATGCATATCTATATCTGTTTCATGTACAGAGCGCCTGAGCAAGTGCAAATAGTACAGGACACCATTCTTAGTAAAAAAAATACATATATTAAGAAAACCCAGCAGCCATGGAGTCTGTCTGGTCTCAGGAAAACTCACTCAAGAGCATAGAACTGGTTTGGTCCACAAATCACAAATGTCCACAAATGTTTTTATCAGTGGGAAAGTCTGTTGGAAGGCAGGTTGGTTATCAATGGGAGAGTCTGTTGGGGAGGAACATGTTCTACATCATGGATACAGGGAATCCTGTACTGCTCTGTGACTCTGGCACCTTGGTGGCTTCAATTGGTCCTGAAAGCTCTTCCTTGGTATCAGTTTTGCTTTCCACCAGCAGGACATTGTTTTGCATAACTATATTCCTTTCCTAAGTAAAACTAATTGCAGGCTTTGTAGTATGTACTATAGCCAGAATACCTCTTAACACTTTATACAGAGTGCATGAAAGTGAGGGAATTGTCCCTATTGACTTTGGCTACATGATGTTTTGTGATGAACACCATGTTTTACTTGTGGAATCACAAAAGGAAAAGATATTGGTCTTTCATAAAATGAAGCTTCTTGTTTTGGGGTGAGGAAAAAGAAAACCTTCAAAAGTAGTTGGGCTTGATCCAGTCATAGTTACTGCAAGTGTAGATAAGATGTGGGATTCCGCACTGACTGCAGTCAGTGAAAGTGAATCCTACACCACAGGAAGTAAGATGAGAAGGAAGCAGGTCCATAGACCTAGCCCAAAGAAGCTCATATCCTAGTTAAGCATTTTCCAACCTTGGCAGCTTCAGGGGTAGGATGCCACTTTAGGGGCAGGATCCCCACCATGAAGGTCAGGATTTCTGCTGAATTTCTGGGTACTGGGTGAGCAGATCATCTGCTTACTGCTTCTCCAGCATCCTTCCTGCCTGGTCCTACATACAGCAGGCTGTGGCAAGGTTACTCTTCCTTTCTTCTTTGCTAAAACACGGAAGCAGCTCCCTCCCTGCCCCCACCTCCATGAGTTATGTATGGGCAGGGATGTGCATCCTTCTTTCCTCCTCCTTTACCTCCATTTCCTTGCAATAATGCAGTCATCTCATGATCTGAGTCACGCCTTTCTACCCCTAAAACTTCTTGAGTCAGTCTAACCACATAGACATGGTAATTATTAAACAGGCAAGAAACAGGAATTTCCTAGGAACCTGCAGTGAAGTATTTAAATACATGCACAGTTCTTAGGATGAGAGTGTTTCTTAGACTATAAGGTCATCTTTTTTCTTAAAGCTAAGTATATGCTTCTGAGCAGGGTCCAGTCTTTACATGTTGCCTTTACATGTTGCCTCCGGCTGTGTGACAGTTCAAATGTGAGGGATGTGTCACGTGTAGCAATAAGAGAAGAAGATGATTTCTGTGAAAATGTTGTTACCCTTTGATATTGACTATACCTGTTGAATCCAGATTTGGAGTGATCAGTTTGTTATGTTATGTTATCTGCCTCTCTTGGCCAGGCTTTTTGCTTGGTTTGTAAAGCTTAAAAGATATGAGAAGTATCAATTAAGTTATCCAATCACTTTCCAAGGAGATAAGACACAATCTTTTTTACTTTATTGGAAGCTTTACGTAAATAGAAGGACATCAAAGGGCATATGCATTCATTTGTTTATTTAGTTTTGTTATGTGCTGTATAGCTTTGTCTGGTATTCAAAGACCTAAGCAACTTTACTGGGATCAAAAAGAAGCACTGATCCATCCTTCATTCTTCCCTAGACTTCTCCCTCCTGGCAGCTCCAGAGCTTTAATGCTCCAGGTGGAGTGTGTCTGGCTCCAGGTAGAGTCTGTCAATGTCTTTCATCTGATACAGTATATGTATTTTTCATATACATGAATTTATTTCATTTTATTAAGTTACTCATCAAAATCAGCAAAACAAAAAGTAACTTTCCTTAAACTCCTGAAAATAAATTGGAGACCATAGTTTTATTTTTTTATTGCAATAATTTAAGGTATCTTTTTTTGAAAATACTATAAATGTTTCATTTTCCCTGAAATATATGTTTTTAAAAATAAAATAAGTCTCAAAATCACAATGAAATTTCTATTACAGGTTAAATTACGTATCTTGTGCAGTTAAAAACGTAGTTAAAATGTAGATTTGCTCAATATTTTTTCACTTTGAATGTCCTCTGAATGGGAGCATCAACAATCATACAACTTCAGTTACTGACTCTTTAACTCTACTCCTGGAAGAAAGACTGTTTTTCTGTCACATTTAAGTAGGATCCTACAGCCAATACTGGTGCTTGTTTTCCAAAAATTTAAGCAGCCAGGTACATCTTTTAAAGGACATATAGCAGATTAAGCATACAGAAAGCAGAGTGCCAATGGCATGTAAACCAAGCTTCCTTCAGTGTAAACAAGTTAAAGGACACTCATTCTAAACTACACTTGTGAGTAATCTTTGGGGCTCAGATGGACTTTTTTTTTGTGTGTGGACACCTCTTTTTATTCTGGTCCTCCTACAATTTACGGCATCGTCTAGCTTTTGACTCTCCTGATTAAGGTGGCTCCAGGGAATTCATTGCTCTGCAATCTAGAATGAAAAGAAGAAGCTTGTTGTTGCATCATTCAGATGTCCATACCAATCCTACCAGGAACAGATACTCAGGATCATTCTTTTTCAAATTAGCCTGGAAAACAGAGACACATGCAATACCACGAAGCTATCTGTAGATCAAAGCATCTAAAAAAGTTAATCTAGAATTTGAAAATGGTGTGATGGAGCAATCTTGGCTAACAGCCAAATGCCCACCCAGCTGTACTCCCCCTCCTCCCTAGGACAGAGGGAGAAAATAAGAGAAAACCAAGAATGAATAAGCTTGTGGGTCAAGGGAAGGACAGAGATATCACTTACCAATTATTGTCACCGGCAAAACAGGCTCAACTTGGGAAAATTAATTTAATTTATTGCCAGTTTAAATAGATTTAAGTAGTGAGAAACAAGAATAAAAACAATAAAACACCTTTCCTTCCCACTTTCCCAGGCTCAACTTCACTCCTTCATTCCTGACTCCTCTCACTGCACCACTGAGTGTTTCAGGGAGGAAGCGGAATGCAGGTTAAGGTCAGTACATAGTAGTTTCTCTGTGCTTCACCTTTGTCCTCACACTTGCCCTGCTTCAGTTTTGTCCTCTTTGTGGGCTGTAATCNCCTCACTCTTTTTCCCCTCTCCTCTGCTTACCCAGTGTTTTCTACCCTTTGTGAAGTATGTTTCCACAGAGGCATCACAGACTCCCATGAGCTCAGCTGTGTCCTGTGATGTGTCCACTGGGGAGCTTGCTGGAGGTGGTTGTGTCCACCATGGGGCAGCCCCCAGTATCTTCTCACAGAAGTCACCCAAACAGCCTTCCTGCCACCAAAACCTTGCCAAACACAGCCAATATAATGGTACATATGTGGATTTATCAAATCTTTTCCTGGTCCGTGCTTTTTCCCAGGGATCTGTAGGGACACTGTGATGAAAACTGTTAGAATTTGTGATGACTCTAGCAATGTACAGAGAGAGAAGCAATGAGAGAGGCATTTGTCATATGTGCCTGAGGCTTAAAAGGCAGCTCTCCAGATCTAGGAAAGTTATAAGATACCGAAATTAGCTCATACTGAAAAATGCTTGTTCACTAATGGCAATAACAACTGTGTCACGTGTTCACTACAGAGATGCCCAAGGACATTCACCTGTAGTGTATTAAGAAGGAAAAGAGCAGAAATGTGTTAGTGCTGGATAGATAAAATATTTAAATGGTTATAGCTAGATGGACTATAGAGATAGTAATCTGATATGTATGCATGCACTGTACATTTTTATATTAGAGTTACAGCATAAATCACTCTATTAAATCCTGTTATTTTTGTAATCCAGTAAGCGCTTAATCTCATTGCAAGTGTTGGAAATAATTATTTATTTATACACTTGTTTTTGACACACTTTTGATGTCAACAAGGAGTGTGCCTTTAACTAATCAGTTAAAACAGCTGGCGGATAAAGCAGTGAAAGAGAATCAAGAATTTGCTATTCCTAGGAAGGATACTGTTGGTGTTTTTTCTTTGTTCTGAGTTATTGATTCTACAAAGAAATATTGTATTCTACAGAAAGAAAACCCTCAGTAGGACAGACTGTACTCCGCATTAATGATGAAGTAAAAAACTTTGTGGTTCTCAAGCTGCCTCAGCCTGCTGCCTTACTGGTCCCTAACTCATTGCATTTTGCAGCTGTGAATAGGTGAAAGGACTCCTCTCTTTTCGTCCCTCTTCATTTATCTTACCTCTCAAATGTTTGTTATATAAAGTTGGATGAAGAGGGCTATGTAAAAGTTAGATGTATGAGTTTTGCTGGTTGACAATTCCCTCCCCAAATAGGAAACTTATATGAAGACAATTGCAAGGAGAATCTCAGTTTTGTGTTCCTGCATGAACTGCACCTCAATGTCCTTTTTATAGTCAGGGCCCAAAACTGAACACAGCATTCAAAGTGCAGCTTCACCAGTGCTGAGGACAGGGGGACAATCACTTCCCTAGTGCTGTTTGCCATTCTAATTCTGATACAAGCCAGGATGCTATTGGCTTTCTTTGCCACCTGGGCACACTGCTGACTCATATTCAGCTGGCTGTTGACCATCATCTCCAGGTTCTTTTCCACTGGGCAGCTTTCCAGCCTCTCTTCCTCAAGTCTGTAGTGTTGCATGGAGTTGTGACCCAAATGCAGGATCCTGCACTTGGCCTTGTTGAGCCTCATGCCATTTGTCTCAGCCCATCGATCCAACCTGTCCAAATCCCTCTGCAGAGCCTCCCTACCCTCAAGCAGATCAACACTTCCACCCAACTTGGTATCATCTGCAAATTTACTGAGTGTGCCCTCGATTCTCTCATCTAAATGTTGCGTTGTGGATTTTTTTCATCCTAACTTGTCACACTTCTGCATGTGTTTATTACAACTGTTGTATTATTTGTTACTGAAGAGAAATACTATCCTTTATCAGAAGAACAGGGAAAAAAAAGGTGTTTTTGATGTCACAGCTGTAGTCTGGAATATAATCCATCTTCCAATAGCCCTTACTTTCTGCCTTCTTCCTACTGTAGCAAGGCATCTGAGAAGGGAAAAATGACATGTGACCCTCCCTGAAATTCAACATTTTGCAGACATGCTTCTTAAGGATCGGTGGTGTGACAGTGTCACAGCTGCTGAACACATAATCAGTCCAGTGATTGCACTGAAATCTAGGGANTGCCCTCGATTCTCTCATCTAGATGTTGCGTTGTGGATTTTTTTCATCCTAACTTGTCACACTTCTGCATGTGTTTATTACAACTGTTGTATTATTTGTTACTGAAGAGAAATACTATCCTTTATCAGAAGAACAGGGAAAAAAAAGGTGTTTTTGATGTCACAGCTGTAGTCTGGAATATAATCCATCTTCCAATAGCCCTTACTTTCTGCCTTCTTCCTACTGTAGCAAGGCATCTGAGAAGGGAAAAATGACATGTGACCCTCCCTGAAATTCAACATTTTGCAGACATGCTTCTTAAGGATCGGTGGTGTGACAGTGTCACAGCTGCTGAACACATAATCAGTCCAGTGATTGCACTGAAATCTAGGGAAATCCTTTACTGAGTTACATATGCTCCATGTGCACAAGTATCTCTTACCAGAACACAATGTTGTAACAGAAGAATATTAAAGTGACACTGAAAACTGTTGAAAGTTTCTGCTCAGGCCTTAAGATTTTGAAATGCTTGTATTCTCTGTAGATGCAATTGACTGGCTTTCAGACAGAATAAGCACACAGAGGACCAATGTTAGGTCTTGGATCGAGATAATTCCTTCAACCTCCTGGCAAATTTAGCTAAATTGTATTATTCATACTGTAGTCAGTGTATGCTGCTATTTTAGGGTACTTAAATGGCAATTTAAAATAAGATGGAGTTTTAGAGACTTATGGACAGCTATCATGTATCATCTGGCATCATTTTAAGTCATATTTCTGAAGGGTTGTTATCCAGTGTATGCATATTTAGATCTGGAAAGGTGGGAGACTTGGTTTTGCACCTTAAAATCTGTTACGGGTGTAAATCTACAGATTGCATCAATCAGAACTTGTCAGTGTAATTTAAACAATTAACAAAGTTGATTATTTAATATGTGTATCCTTATGCAAGTATATGAATCAGGAAGCAAATTATGAAAGCTTAAATTGCATATGTGGACAAAAAAACCTTGACATTTGCCTATTCAGAATGATTCCTCTCAGTGGCTTAAACAAGGCTCTTAGAGAGACTATGTGTCAGAACCACTATTAAAATGGAAAATGGAAAAAGTATTTGATTGATTGGGTAATCTACTGAACAACACTGACTCATGTTAATAAGGTTTTTGTCCTGTGTGTGGCCTTAGAAAACCAACTCTATGTTTCCAGCTCTACACTTCACTTACTGGATGACTTTGAACATACAGCAATGCCCAGTGCTTGAGTTTTGCCATTAAAAATGGCAGTAATATTACCTCGCATTTGTAAAATTCCATGAAGATAGTTAATAAAAAGCATTTGACAGGAATGAGGCTCTATTCTTACTGCTGATCTGTTATTGTGGCAATTTTTGTAGGTTATGAGAGAGAAATTTCCTCTGCCACTGTGCAGGAAGGAGACAACTTATAGCTGCTGTAGCTACAGGGAATCTGTAGCTGCAAAATGATTTTAGGTCAGATCAGTAATAGCTATAGATTTGCATGAATCTTAAAAGCTGCTTCCAGATGACAATAGTAGGAATGACCATGAATATCCCAAGGAAAAAAATGGTGACAAACTTTCCTTGTAATTGGTTTGCATCAGTCAGAATATCTATGAAAGACAAAGGTTAAGCAACTTATTTTAAAAACCCTATGTGGATCTAAGATCAGCCTTGACATTTTCAAAACCTCAGAAAATTAGAAGAAGGTCTGCAGCCCTGAGAATTGTGGTCCCTTAGGCTGGCTGGAGGAGAGATTATATTAAACATTTTGGGACCTGAATGATCCATTCTGTATTAGAGAAGATTTACAGGATCCTCAGAGTACGTCTGAAACATCTGACTGAGAGAGATTCTGTGGACTTCCTGCTTTCTTGGTAGGGATTCTCAAAGGCACTATTAAGGAATCAGCTATTGTGATTGATGGAAAAATAAAGAAATTGAAGAAGAAATGAAGACAAACTATAATGTGGACTTTTTCCTGCAGTCCCATGATATCTTCAACATTAAGTGATTTTGGCAGATAATTTCTACGATGAAGCATGTGGATAGCCAGAAGGCTATTAAGAAAGAATGATGCTATAATATAAGCATGGAGGATTCTTATAAAGTGTATCTTTCTCTCATTCAAAGTACATGATGAAAAATGATGTGTCCAGAGTGCTAACAAATTATAACAAAGTATAAAGTCTCCCTATATACATATAATACTAAACCTCCTTTATTATCATAAGCCACCATTCTCCCCCACACCCTTGCTACATATTTCCTATTTACAAAAATAATGTCAACTATATCTTTTAGCTAATCGTAGCTATCTCCATATGCAGGCTGACAATATGCCTGAGGTGATAATACGTCTGGTCAGTTAGATCAGTGTGTCGTAGATGTAAAATGTCTGAATGGGAATGCAGAATCCTGGTGGAATGAGACCCCATGTACACTTTGTGCAGATGAGAATAATCTCATCATGTGCAAGATGATAGGGGATAAGACTCCTCCTTTCTTCCTGGTACAGATTAAATCTGAGTGATGTAATGAATACAAACATAACAGCTAGATGAATTGTCTCTCCCTCATTTGTGTATATAAGCTTACAGAGTCATCTTATTAGTTTGTCTTTCCCCATTCTATTAATTGTTAATAGATTATTTATTTATTTGTGGTAACTCGTACTTGTGTGTGATTCCTTTGAGTTACTAGAGGGCTGTCCTTGCTGTGGTGCTACATCACCTCAGCAGCATGCTATTTCTTCCAGTATCTGCCTGAAAAATTGCAAGCATAATGCAAATATAAATCTATTTCTATCTTAAGATGGGTTTGTGTGCCCAAAATATCTGGGTTTTTTTCATGCTACCATAGGTTTAATAGAAGGCTTTCCCCCTCCCTGTTAACTATGTTGAGTTTGTATGCTTTGATTATGATCTTTATGAGGATATATCATACCCAACAGCATGTTCGTTTTCAACTTTTTCATTTTGTCCAGGGAGGGAACACAAGAGCAGTTTGCAGAGCTAGGTGATGCAAACTGGCATTCAAGATTCTATTTTGCTAGTGTTTATTTTAAGCCTTGTTCTTCCTCGGCCAAATAGGACAGACTTCAGTCTGTAACTAGGTCCTTTCAAGGTGTATCTACTTTCATCTGTGCCAGTAGTCTGGGCAGGAGGATTATGGGGTGGTAGCTGCAGTAATGTTAATATTGGTGCCAATATTTTTATCTGCATTAAAGCCAATGCTTTGGCCTTGTATTTAAAAGGAAAAAAAAATCCAGTTCATCCTCATGGTAGAGATGATGTCAGGCACAGTACAGAAATATTTTGAGTACAATTTAATGAGTTTGTTTGTACACATTTTTTTCTATCATCATTACAGAACATGTACTGAAGGAATATATGTGTCATCATTAATGAACAAATACCTAATGTGCTTATTTGGAGCTCCTAAATAAGAATAGTTCTGGATAGTAAATAAAGGCATGTCTAGGACCTTATATAGCTGCAGGTGAAGGAGGGATTTAGCTTAAGTCGATTGAATATTTCAGTGCTCCCTTTGTTTAAAACAACCTTGTCTGCTCTATCCTGCTCTATTCTGTGTATCGAGATTTCCAGTCAACTTCACACACAATGAAGAGAAGTACATGTCTCAGAGAGAAATGAAAAAAAAAATTATTCTAGTTGCTTTCACAGAAGGAAGAAAGTGAACAGAGTGTTGGGATAGGTTCCTATCGTGACAGAACAAAACTGGCTTTTCATCTAGTGCCTTAGCATGGCAATCTGCTTCAAAGGAACAACTGTCATTTTTGATAAGGATAGTGAGAATTACTGTCGTCTGGAGAGATCGCTATGCCTCTGGGTTGTATAGTATATTACAACAGAAGGATGTATTCTTTAAGAGATGAATAATTATTCCACTACAACGTTTTATTGTTGCTGGTTTAGAAAAGATGCAGTTTGTGCCCTGTGTGATTATACAGTAGCTCTTTGGCTAGCTCTCTTCAAATATACATTTGTGATATGCTTTTTTTTTTGGTTTGGGGTTGGTGTTTTTTTTGGTGTGTTTTTCTTTATTTTTATTTTTTTAAGTAGCAGAGAATAAGGCAGGAAAAGGAGCCAGTTACTGGAAACCTTCATATGGCAATTGAATCTGGAGAGAGGGCACGCATGCTGCAAGTCTTCCCACAGCCAAGATACAAAGCAGAAGCTCACAGTCTTGCAGAAGCTTTACAACCAAGCAAGTTATAATGGAGGAGTTTCTCTGTGGCTGAGCCAGTAAGAGCTGGGTGCTAAACTTGTTTCCGCTTGAAGTTGCTCTTTGCATACTTGTTAAGGCAGAATGTTCTACCTTTTCACCTCTGCAATACTGGGTGTGAAACATGAGCCTCTAGGTGTTTCCTGGCTGGCAAGAATTCAATGGTAATAAAATTACTAGTAGAATAAATGTTTCAGAGGCAGTTATCCTCTCTCACCTGTTTGTAATTTTTTATTAATTATTACAAATGTGTTTAAGTACCCTACCTGATTTTAATCTGCTCTATTCCCAGGATTTACATATAAAGGTCTTTTTCCCACAGAATAATGAATAATCGCATATGTCAGGGTGTGGTGTTAAAATACTGAAGGTTGGTGATACACCTACTAGCAATCGTTCATTTTTTAAAAGGCTAGATTCTGTAAGTAGTTTGCTTTTTATGGCCCTGATCCAAAATTCTGTTGAAATCAGACTCTTATTGAGTTGAAAAGCTACGGATCTGGTCCCAAATGGTCCTTTATGGAAGTGTTTATAGTGCCATTGTTAACAATATATGCAGCACTGGGTGTGTGAACTGTATAAGTAGAAATTTTACTTTTCCCAAAGCTCTTGCTCACTTTTATGCATTCTTTGCTCAAGCAAACAGCAGGTGGCTTACATGAATAGTGGGGTTAATGAGACTACTTATGTGAGCAAGTCTTTATCAAAGGAAGAGTGAAAAAAAAATAAATCACGAACCAGTCCTCAATATCAGAGAATTTAGGATTTGCCAGATAGAACTCAGAACTCTAAAGGAGTAATATTAATACATATTGAAAGAAAATCTGACTGGGGGCAGAGAGGAGAGGGGGTGGTTGTTGTTCCAAAAGCAGCTGAGCTAATGAGATCTAATGCTTTTGTTTCTTAATCCCTGAATTGAATTAATCTCTCTTCCTTCCCATGTGACATCATCCTCTAGGTGCATGCAAGCCACAGAGCAAAGTGCATGCTGCTTGGCCAGCTAAACAGAGGCTAAGTGAGCCAAACTGCTCTTCCCTTTAGTAGAGACTCTAACCTTGTCCCTGCTCTCCTTCCACTTTCAATTCTCATGAGTTATGTAAAAACATAGTTGTCTTTGGCATTTCAGCTTGGATTCAAATAGGATAATGGGTTCAGGAGTTATCTGGGAGGAGGGAAGAAAAGATAATACAATCATGTAGACTCCCTTTCCTAGCAAATAAAAAAAAAAGATACATTTTGAATTCTCCTCGAACAGGGCTGAACTTAACTTGCAGTTCCCCAATTAGATCCCATAAGTGCATGACTCTCATGAGGTTTTGTACACTTTACCTCAAAAATAGTAAACCCTGATAAGATAAACTATTTGTAATAGAAAGTGGATCACACGGATAATCTTTGTAATTTCTCATTACTCCATCTTTTTGCTAATTAGCATGTTACCTTTGACTGATGCCAAACTGGGAGGAGGAAAATGGAATATTTTATATAGTTTTATGTTTTACTCTGCATTTTACTTTTTCTCTTCCATTTCTACATTACTGATTTGACAAAATATAGAAATGCCAACATATTGCAAGAAGTAATTTTTTTACTGGCTCTGTTTGTGAAGGAAACAGTTTGTAACTAACCAAAGTCCTGACAAACTTTGAAAAGACTGAATTTTGAATGCTCATGGATATCAAACTGCAGCTACACAGCTGGGTGCCAGTGTTATTTGGGCAAGTCTCAGGTAGGATGTCACAGCATAATGGTTACTCAAAAAATACCTAGCACTCTTGTGTAGTAGATAAGATATATAAATATGCGGTTTGAAAGTTAAGGAAGTCACAAAGACCCAGTAACAAAGCAACCCAACAGAGGAATCTTCTTCCCCCTTTCAAACTCAAAATGTGATTTCTCTGAAGCAAAAGTAACGTCAAATGCTTTTTTTAGATAAAAGGCACTGCAAATAAGAAAGATCCTCCAGGAGAGACTTTAAAGTGTCTTTCAAAATTAGCAAGCACAAAAAGTCTATAGGTCAAGAATCAAGTGTTCTGTAATTCGTATTCTCTCAGATAGCATTTCAAACTCAAGCTCCTGGAACTGACCTTCAAAAAGTCATTTCTTCATGAAATGTGTGTTATGCTATTGTTGCTACTCATTCACCTCTAAACATCTGGCATCAGCCAAAGTTCAAAGGAATCAAACAATGAACTGACCCCTTTAAGAAAAAAAGTAACAGCAGCACCAGGGTGGGTCAGAATGATGGAAAATGGACAGTGATGTGTGAAGCAAAAGGTATTTTGTGGTCAGTGATCTTGACAATTACTAAGTTTGGAATAAATTGTATTATAAAAATGAATATACTTATTGTACATATTGTATATATAAACACAAGCATTTTCTTGCTTATGAGTCTTGCAGGATGCTTAGAATTAACTAATATAAGAATTAGTAGAATTTGTATCCATAAGAGTGCCTCTTCCAATTTTGTTCTTGAAAACTATTTCAGTTATTTATGAAGTGGAAATATACACTTTAGGTAACTTGTAAAAATTGCTATCTCATAGAAGTGAACAGAGACCAAGACTGATTTCACAATTTTATTTCTTTTATCCTTGTCAAGTGAGTTGCTATTTCTTCTTACTGGAGACCTTCCTGATGCATAGCAATACAAGCCTCAGTGACCTGAATCTGAGGAAGTGTCAGTCCTGACACAATTCTTTGAAAATTTAACAGGCATTCTACTTCCTATTAGCAATGATGACAGCTCTGTCTTCCCCACAATATCACATTTAAGTATTCAGTGACTGTTAATAAAAACTTGATAGGATTCTAATCACAATAGTTGTCATGTAGGCAAAGTTTGAAAGCTTTGGGTTAATATGGATTAAGATGTCAAAGGTGGTGAGAGAAATTGAAAACAAAGAAAATTCATTAAGGATACAATTTTATGTTCTCTGCAGCTAAAAACAATAGTACAGTTACTGAGAAATCTTGTTCATGAACACAAAGAATACCAGATGACCTAGAGGGCAGAAATCAGGCTTTACTTGCTGAGAAGTTGAGGAGGAATAATTCTGAGCTTCTAGCTAAGCAGGCTCTGGAGCATTTAGCCTTAGGAAGATCAATCAGTCAAAACCAGAGCAATGTGTGGTATGGGCAGCACTTGAAACAGGCACAAAGGCTGCAATTTATCTCATTGACTTTTAAGCTACAGTAATTTGGGAAAGCTCAAGAATCTCACTTTACTACCATTTCAGTCATGAACTGTTAGATTTAGAAGATGTTTGTGACATTTGTGGGTCTGTAGACCTGTGATCTTATGGACCTAGAAGAAAAGGTCCTGTCTTGAGTAAGTGCCCTTTTAAGTTCTAGCACCGTAAGAGAACTGACTAGAGATTTACTTGCTAGCACAAAGCTGGTGGATGTCTCCTGCATTGACTGCACTCCACTTAGCAATAGAAAGATTGCTCTGGGAATAATAGGGCTGTGTTAGGATGGTGGGACATGGTAAGTTTATCGGAGTGCTATGGCAGAGTAGAGCTTTGCTGGCAGAGGCCTTAGTAAGCATCTGTGTGAGGAGCCAAATTAAAACAGCTGCTTAGCTACTCTCAGTCTTGACCATTTTTTGGTCAATGGATCCAAAGACTGGAAGCTCAAATGTTCTCGTAATCTCACTCTTAACAAGCAGATCTTGAACTACAGAAGAGAATGAAACTTGGAATATTAAAATAGGTTGCTGGTTGCCAGATATGTCTTCCTCTAATGATACAGGAGATGTTCTGGACAGAAACATTTAGAAAACCCTGGAAACAAGTACTTTAAGATCATCAGACATTAGTTTAATTCTCCTTTTCCCTCTCTCTGAAAAACTGTTCATAGACTGTGGAAACTTGATGAGGTTTGTGAGTACAGCCCTGATTTGTTAATAAGATGGGCACTTTTAGGTTTTCATGAAAATCTGGTGCTTAGATACATATCTCAAGAGGGATTTAAAGAAGAAATTTTCTCACTGATACTAATGGTATGTGGGTATATTCCCCACTGAGCAATACATCTGTATTCCCTATAATTTATTGAGAAATTAATGGCTTCAAAGTATCAGAGTAGTAAATGTCAAAACGGATAGAGCTGAATGGAAACTAATCACTTTTATGGACATCAGGCATTATCAGATGTGGAATGTTCACTAATGTAATCCCATGAAATGTGGATTAGGTGACTTAATTGAAACCAATCTGTGAAAAATAAAAGAGACTGTATATATAAAAAAACCCAGCCAGAACTGGATTTTTGGATAGAGGTTTAAATACAGACTAAATCTGCTGTGTTCAACGAAGTTGCTGAAGACTCATTTGGGTGTAAGTTAAATCAGTCTGGCTCTAAGAGTGACTTAGCAGTGACTCAATATGCTGAATTGTTGCTCCATATAGTAGCTATCAAAGGCATCTTGCCTTTGCGTAAATGACTAATATAATTAGCTCATAACATCACCATAGGCATTGGCAAAAGTAATCATCATTACTATCCATTGTGTTCTCAACATCTGAACCGTTCATTTGGAAGCCTGTGAAACAGAAACTTCTATCCATCTCAGGAGAACTTCGTTTTCACCCTCCACACATTTTCTGCACGGGTCTGTTATCCATGCCTCCCCATCCTCCTGCCCATTCTTAAACTGCTTACAAAATGTAATTAGCATTGTTCCTGCTTGCTTCATCTTTATTTTGTTTTAAAAGACTGAGGAGGAGATAGGAAAAAAGTATTTTTACAATAAAAACAAATACAAAAGTTCTTTGTACACAGAACCTTGTCCTGCTTGTTTAGCTAAATTAAACATATGAAGAAATAGTCTCACAAAGTAGGTCTTATTTTGTGGTTAGTTTCCCTCATAGAATTCTGAAGTTATATGGGTGTAACCAAGGTCAGAATTTAAGCCATTGCATGCTTAAAAAGAAAAAGAAAGTTCTGGGAGGATTTAATGTTTCACTTTTCTAACAAAACAGATGGGCTTCTGTAGCCATGAGAATAAGGATATGACTTGATTGTGTTATCATCATTATGATAGTAAGATAACTAATCTTAGACTGAATGCCGCTCTTTTTCAAGAAAAATTAACATAATGATTAATAGTATCATGGCAGCACTATTATTTTGCTGCATGGTACTCTATATTATTAAATGTTTCTGAAATGACAATTAAAAGCTTGCCTTATTTGCTAATATACTCTCTAATTAAAGAACTCCTGCTGTGAACTTTGCCTTTTTTGTACATGCTTAGTTGTGGTATTAAGAAAAGGTTTAATCCTGTTAGACAATGAGACTTTTGTTCATAGGTCACTAAAATGTTTAAGTCACATCTGATTTAAGATGAGATTGCTCAGCATCTTGTAGGATTAAGCATAGTCATACTTCCCTGTTTCTGGCTTTAGTAGCATGTAGCGCAATAACTGCAGCAATAGCTGAAATACTGCTTCTTCAAATATCCAGGGAGGAATTCAAGTCTATCAACTCTACCAATGTTGGCCGTAGAGCTGCTGTCTTTCTGTGGTTATCTACTGCCTACTGCCCTCATGGTGATCTTTCACTTTGCTGGCATTCAGTTCAGATTGTGGGCTCAAAGAAAACTAGCTATGTCTTTGCATAAATCAATAGCATGTGATGAACTGACTAGTGGATTAGTATTTGTGTGTGCAGTAATTTGGACATGTTTGGGATGTGCTGGTGTAGCTGTTCCTAAACAGTGTTATCTGATATGTCCTGTGTTGGACTTCTTGTGTGCACAAAGATAAACTGCATGTGTGGAGTAGGTCCAGGTTGCCTCCTTTTAGATTTACTTATACAGCTGTGTAAGCTCCTATTTACTTTGGACTCTCCAATATCAAATCTGACTTCCTTCCATCCTCTTTCATCCTCTCTTTGGGCCTTTTATGAAAAAAAGATGTGATGGATTTCTATGGGACAAATTAGTCCCTTCAACCTGGCATTGATTAATCACCCAGAGCAAACTCTTCAGAGTAAACTCTGCATGTATCTTCCTGTCTTCCAATGGTCTCCATAAGTTAGAAAGTAAGCTTTATTCGTTTGAGGTCAGGAGATGTCCTTCTTTCCATTATTTATAGTACATGTGTTTTGATTAGACAAACAGCCACAGAGGTGATGCTTCTTTTATTAATAATGCAAACACTGCACAAACGTATTGGTTTGTTTATAATTTTGTGTAGTTTGGTTTTAAAAGTCAAATAAAAAAAAAAACAAAAAATGTTTTGTAAAGTTTTTGAAAGTTCAGAGAATTGATGAGCAGATTAATGCCCAATGAAAAGTTAATTTCTGCAAAGCTTCAAGAAACCTCCATTGCTCGCTTCAACTTGGCCATTCACTTTTAAAACTAGGTACTTTAAGCTGTGTTTCTAGGTTATAGACACTTCAAATAAGGCCTTACTTCCACACTTGCAAAATATTCACAATCCACAGTTTGGATAATTTAAAAAAGAGATTACTAGTCCTTTAAACATTCTACAAAAAGCAGAGGATTTTTAAAAGTACATTTTTCTCTATAAACACAATTGAAGCTTTAGGATGTTTTACATACTTGTTTCCTTTAAATAATAAAATATTGAATAAAATATTATTTAATTATTTGTCATGCAGCCCAGTCCATAGCTATGATCTGATGGTGGTAAGCCAGCAAAGCCAAAACTGAAGGATCTCACCAGTTCTAGTCTTGCTTGGTGCCGGGAACTGCTGCAGTTCTGCTCATTGTCAGAACATTCCTCTGTCCCAGGATACTCAACTGTCCATGTGAGCTGATGACAAGCAGCTGAACTTAAAGCACCCTGAGTTAATATCATTGAGAGATTGGTTTAGCTCTCAGTTTAAGAGTCAGGAAGTGGCAGTTGAGATTGATATACATAGAACAGGCACATTTTTTAACCTTTTTCTTTTTTTTCATGAGCTGAATATTTGAATGCAAAATCTAATCCTACATATGAGCTCAACCGTGGAAGTGTAATGCAATAGCATTTTAAAATAGCAACCACCAAGAAGCAAATTAACAGAGAGCAAAACCATTCAGAGCTGTTTGGTGATGCTTTTTACCAGGCAGGATATGCACAGTTTTTATATACAGTGGGTTAGCATTTCCAAAGGGTAGAGAGATGAAGGATAAAGTGTAATCTTCTGTAGCTTCAAGGCATGTGAGTTTTACAGATGCTCATTTGCAGTTGGAGAGCACTAGCAATACTGTCTTTCAGTCAGGCCTTGCCTTACTCAAGAGTTTTCTTTAAAGTATCATGGCAGAAAATTGACAAGATTAAGAACATAACTATTTATATGCTTCATTTTAAGGAAGTAAATTGGAACTCTATTCCATATCAAGCTTTTTGCAACATCATACACGGTTTATGGCTCTGACAAACAATGCAGAGATTTGAAGCCTGCCCAAAACATATTTAAGGACTGTACTGCTGTAGATTAATGAATTTGTGACATATTTTGCTCGAATCTATCTCTGCTCATATGGAATGATGTATTTTTCCCCAAGAACAATACAGATAAAAGCAGAAGATTACAGTTTGTGTTAGAGTGAGTAAGCATAGATGAGAGTATTTCAGTTTGTGGAAGATGAAACAAGGAGAAGAAGATCCTAAGAACAACAAAGACTCTCTTTCACAGCAGGGGATACATTTGATGACCTACAGTAAATATTATAAATGCCTGAATATGCTTTTATATACAAGTATTGGTTTGTAGTAGGCACTTTTTTTCATGTATTTGCTGTTCTCTTCCAGCGCCAGTAAATACCAGGCTGGAGGAGAGTTATATAACCACAAGATTAGGAAGATGATGAAAATCTAACACTGTCATTAGTTACTGTCAAAGACACCAATTGGGGTGGACAAAGGTATGCAAACTCCTCATTGATTTATTTGCTACACTTATGTTTAGGGCTAACATAAGCAACTGTAATAGTTAGGTTGATTTGGACAGTAAATATTAATTACTGAGTATATGTTATGTAGAATAGACTATCATGGGGCACTGCAGTATGGCTGAACCCTTCCAGTTAAAAAACAAGAGGGAGCTCAAATGTAAAGTGGGGACCTGTACTGAAGAATGAGCTTCTACCTCTGGAGTCATGCAGGAAGTTAAGACTAGATTGTACCAGTAATTCAGAAATCTGTTACTGGTCTTGAAATCTATTTCTAGGGACCAGCTTGAAAATATTTCACTTTTGGCTTGAACAATGGGGATTAAAAGCCACTGGTATCATTTGGGAGCTCTTGGAGAGTTTCCAAGCATGTTCCTCAGTGATGTAGGGTAGGCTTCCAGATGCTTTCTTTGCATTGTGGGATATTGTGAATCAATGAAAAGGAGACAGAAGGGAGCCTCTTAGTGCCTCCACCTGTAGGACATTCTGTGTTTCAGCTCAGCAATGCCACAATGACAAAGCAACCTTACTTCTGAATTCACTGGAGGATACTGCTCACCGGTGAGGCACTTCCAGCAATGTAGAAAGAGAGAGCAGGGCAACATGTGCAGACTCATCAGGAGCTGAAGGGCTGGATGCATCAGAGCCTTAATAACAACAGAAACATTCAGAGTGCTTAAGCATTTGAGGCACTGTATTTTTTGGATTCCCAGCTCTGATAGCCAGAAAGTCACTAGGAGGGCCCCATCCTAGGAGCTCTAGATATGTGTTGAAATCCCAGCAAATGAGCTCACTGGGGAATTCAGTCCTTTCACTTTGCACTTGTATTTTGAAATGAAATCACCTATGACCTTTTTTCCTGTACTTCAGACTTTCCTGCTGTGCTCATCATATCTAGACATGCTGCAGTGATAAGGGACCTTATGTTCTGTATCTTAATACCTTTTCCCCTTGGCTCTTGGGAAGAAGTTGGAGCTTAGCTTTCTTTCAAGCTTGTAGGAGATGACAGGGTTAGAAATAGGTTACAAACAGTGAGAAGTGCGCAGGGTGAAACTGAGAGGAGTTGGGAATAAATGCCTGACACTTGGAGCCGTTGTGGTTCCATTCATTAGCCTGTTCTGCCCCTCTGCCTTCTGAAGCAGTGGCAGTGTGTTATGAATTGCCTTTCCTTTTCTTTCCCCCAAACAGAAGGTGAAACAGCCTCCTGGGCAGCCTTTATTGATCATAGTAGTAAAAGGCAGTAGCCTGCTGGAATGTGTACAACTGTGAACAAATGGGGAGGTGGCTGGGGACTTCCCTCAGTGAGGGCAAAGATAACTGAGGTCTCAGCAGGAATTTTGGATGTCTCCATCGAACGTGATGCTCTGGTAAGCCAGACTCTGATGAGGGACACCTTCACAGAAGTCTGGAAGTAACACACTGTGAGATTTTGTAATGTAGGTGTGATCACATGTTGGCTGTGAACGTAACAAAGATATCACAAGTTAATCTGCTCTTAGATTTGTTTCCTGAAGTTAGCATTGTATGAGAGAAAAGAATATAATATTAGACTTTTAGTGAACATTAAAAAAGTAAGTAAATCTAAATTATAGTTTGGTTGTGCCTTTATTTTAGCGACCTGCTTTATTCACAGTATAAGAATAACCATGGCTCTTGCTGGTGGTCTGAAAAAAGCTTGCAAATTATTTTCCAAATTGTAATGAAAGCTAAATGGTTACCAGTCAAAAATCTTCATATTAATATTTAGTTTCTCTTTTAAAAGATGTATTTCTTTTTGAACTAGATGTGATCAGTGCAAACAACATTTTGCCAAAGATTTTTTAAAACACTTTACTTAAAATTGCCCAGGTTTTTGATCAAATAATTTGGAAAAAAGTATCTGGTTTGTTCTCACATCAGGGAAAGCTTTTCTCCACTTTCTCACTTCTCTGTTTTTCCTGTCCTTTTGACGAATCCTGACTCGGGCGCTCTATTTAAAGGCTGTGAGCATCCCAGAGTGCGGGAAGCCTTCTGGGCCTGCCAATACACAGCAGAGTGCACAACCCTGTGACTGCTCCCTTCTCCACCCGCCTACTGCACAACACAGCCCCCTGGACTTCTCCTGAGAAGTGTTGAGGCCATGCCAGTTCTAGTCTGGGAGCTGGGTCTGTTTAGTACCTCTGAATACTAACTAGGTTTTTTTTTACCCAACAGTAGTATGTGACAAATTAAACAATATAAATTTTATCTTGATCTTAATTAAAGCAACAGCAATATTCCCATTAACTTCAGTGGTGCCAGGATTATATCAAATATTATTTAAACATTTATAATAGCATTAGATAATGGGTTTAGAATAATTAAGAGTCTACTGAAGAAATTTAGCTTGATGGTGGAAAGGCAAATTATGTCAAATGAACGGGAACTGTCATTTATGGAGGCTTATTGAGATAGTCTTGTTTATTGAGGGAAGAAAGTGAAGCTTACAGGAATCTTGCAGGGGCAGAATCTGAAGGTCTTTTGGGGATTGAGAAAGAGGAGTAGAAATTTTAAACATATGTGTGAGGTGGGAACAGTGTTTTTGACCATCGCATAGACTCAACAGTTAAGAGTATCCAAAAATTAATTTGTATTGGTAAAATTCAGTGTAGGCTGTTTCAATTAGGTCTGTGCAGATACACAAGACTAATGGGTCAGATAAGTAATTAATGGTGTTAATATATCAATCACTTTTCTAATAAAAATGTCTGAAATGAGTCAGGGGAAAAATCTAATAATTTGAAAACTGCTATGATGCTTCAATTGATTTGTGGCTAGGAAAAAAGAATAATCAGTAAGAATAAAAAAAAATCACTTTTAGTCCTCCAACTGGAGAGAAAAATGAAATAACAATGGGATTGTATTGAAATATCATTTTTTTATACTTGTAAGAAGACTGGGAATGTGAACTATTGTAGAAATTTATTCTTAGAGCTATACTTATTCAAGAGTTATACTTGGCCTGTCCTTCCTCATTTCTACTCATATGCACAGTCCTTATTCTTGTGGAAGGTTGTGTCAACGCAGTATGTACATGTATTCTAGGTTTTCTTCTTAACCCAGAACATTTTAAGCTGTCCTTTTATCAGTTTGTTGCTGTGATAAAATGATGAACTAATATAGAAGTAATTAATATAATATATATATATTAAAAACATCTGCATTTCAACATTAAATGAATGTATTAGTCAAAGTGATCTCTGCTAGAATGCTCACTGGGCTGGAGGTGAAAGAGGGGGCATTGCATGAAAGTATTACTTATAAAAGTAAGTTGTGTGTAAATTCTTTATTTTTTAGAGGAAATTGCTGAGATGTGTGAGTGCGTTCATTTTTTTGAGTAAAAAGCACTTGATGAATACATTGGTGAAGGTTCAAGAAACATGAATTTGGAAAGGTAAAAATGATAACATTTCCATTGGGAAATCCTTTGACAGGCCACACAGTGCTACTGAGCTTGGCTTGATCAACTTCTGTGGTTTTGAACAAAGGTGTAATGCAATTATTATGAAGGATAGTTCTCCACCATGGTTCAGCTTGTTGTACCCTTTGCCAATATGAAAACCAATTAGCAACTGAGTAAAAAAAACCTCAACTCTTTAAAAAAAAAAAAAAATCAAGATTTAGCCACCCCTTTCTTGCAAAAAGAGGTCATTGCTATTTAGACATAATAGAGGCAATTAATTGTTGCCTGAAACAGCTGACAGTGCTAGCCCTCCTTAGCTGATACCCTTAAAGCTGAAGTTAAAAAGTACTTAAAAAAATAAAGGAAAATCAGAAGAAATGCAAGGTAGCTCAATGCTTTTGAACATGTGATTCTTCAGCAGAATGTAGACAACTCTATTATCTACTATTACTTCAAAACTATAGCACAAACACTCCTCTTTGGAAGCTGAGATGTAGGTGTTAGTATAGAAATACTAAACTAGGAAACATTAGAAGAACGGATCATTACTGATCAGATGACTGAGAATTCAGGCTTTTGGTTGCCCCTCAGAGGATTCAAGCAATCCTGAAAAACTTTTCTGCTAAGAAATGCTCTTTCCTTGCATTAAAAGCAGCTATTCTCTTTTTGCCATGAATTAAACTTACCATACCCCTCTCCTCTTCCTGGAAATGTCTGTTTTAATGAAACATACATTGGTATTGGTGTTTGTGTTCTTTGCTTTATCACTGCTGGACATGATGTGACAAGCATGCTGGTTGAAAAGCTATGGTGTACGTAGAAGAGTGAAGTTGCTGCTAGGTAAGCATTGTATTATTGCCCATGCAGAGTACGAACTTGCTACAGCCTACAATTTTTTCATCTTTAAATAACACCTAAAATTAGATCCCTGAACAATGGACCAATAGGTCAGAAAGCACATTTGGACTTCCTTAGAAGAAATGCACTAAGCAAGCAGGAAAGAAAAAAAAAAAAGAAAAAGGAAGAAAGAAAAGAAAAATATTTCGGATTTCACATAGTTGTATGGTGTTTAATACTTTGTCATTTTTGTACCATGTATTTCTCATGTAGATTCCATATTCTTTTTGTTCTGTGTGTGCGACTTAAAAAAATATACAGATACCTTCTGAGACCAGCCAATGTTCTTGTAGAACCTTCCTTGCAGCAATGTTGGTTTGTGTTCCCTTGCAGTCCTGTGCATAGCAAATAATGAAGAGTTTTCACTTTGTGTTCTGATGACATCAGTTGATGCTGTTATACAAACAGAGGTGCTTTGGCATGATAATGCATTTCACAAGTTGAATTTCTAGTTGTCAGGCAAGTGTGGCTATGGTCATTTCATCAACATTTAACACACCTGGCAAAATATCAATGTCAAGAGAAAAAAAATACTTTCAGGCCTCAAATGCATGCTCTATATGCATTTAAGGCTAAAAAATTTAAAAAACCCTCCAAATCAAAAAATCTTTACAGCTTTCTTTTTTCTGCACTTCAGTGAATTGCTTCTTTTTAATCAAGTAAATACTCTGTTCCCACTACAATACTCAAAGTATACATTAAACTAATACTCAAAGTATACACTAAACTTCTTTAACTAACATTTCCCTCTAAATCACAGCTATTTGGGTACACACATTTGGGTACGCTATTTGGCTATACATATCCAATGTGTAGAATTGAAAGAAGACAAAAATGTCCTGTGGGAATAGAAGAGTGGTCTATCTAGCCCAGGACTCCAGCAGTGGCAGGAGATGTTTCGCAGAGAAGCACATGAGCCTGGCTTCTCTCCACAGTCTGTCATATTCCTAAGTGACTGTGATCATTGGATTAGGGATTTTAGACGATACATCCCTGCCTGATCCATTTTTGTATCTGCTGATGGATCTGTTATCCATGAATTTGCATGTCAGTGGTAAAATCTGCTTCCTGTAGCAGTGTTCCAGATCTTCACTACCCATCGCATATGAAAATACTTCTTTCCACTTGTTCTAAGCCCATTTCCTGCTATTTTCCCTCTGTGCTCTCTGGTTCAATACTGCAGGTCTTGTTGAAGGGCAATTCTGTGCTAACCCTGATCTACCCCCTTAATGATTTTTGTGAATCTCAATAAAAACTCTTTTAGGCATATTCTTTCAAACTGGAGTCCCAACACATTCTCCTCTCTTTGTAAAGTTACCGGTACACCCCCTTCAATTAATTTAGTTGCTCTTCTCTGTGGTGTGTTTTTGGTTTGTGTGGGGTTTTTTCGTTTGGTTGGTTTTGTGTTTTGTTTGTGGGGTTTTTTTTTCTTATTATTCTCTTCTGTCCACTACTCTATCATAAGACGCATAGACCAGAACTGCAAACAAAATATGGGTGGAGGAAGGTGTCCCTCATGGAAAAATTACTCTCTTAGTTTCACTGTAACTGTCTTTCCTAACAAGAGTGTGGCTAGTGTTGCAAACATAACTCAGAATTTCAAAAAGCTTTTATTGGTGACTCCAGTAGCACTTCCATGAACAGAAAATACCTGTTCTGAGTATAGAGTCAGGTAAGCAAAGTTTAGGTCATTTTCCCCTTGATATATTACCTTGCAGTGATCAACATGGAAGCTCATCTACCCCTAAGTGTTGTGCACATTCATTCAGTGTGGCTTTTGGAGTTTCTTCCTGTCAGTGTGGCATTTGACTATCTGAAAAAAGCCTTGATATTATCCGCACGCTGAGTTCTCCAGATCATTGACAAAGATGTTGATTAAAAGTGGTTCTGACACTGATCTCTTTGGGGTTCCTGAGATTTATACTAACGTGTCTTGCACAGGTTTAGCAACACATTTTATGACAAAAAAAGGTTTTGTTTATAATGCTTTATTCAATGTTAAGTCTATTTAAGGTGCAATTCCATGGCTCTTTCTGACTTCAAATGCTTCAACTTTCATTAACTTTTATAGAGTTTACAAACATTTTGGCCTAGTGGTTAATCTCATGGAAGCAGATCATTGTCTCCTGTGAAAGGCTATCCACTTCTCTAGGTCCCAGTGCTAGCCTGCAAACAAAATTTGACTTTTATACAAATCGAAAATGCCAAGCATCTGTCTCCCTGTGTCTTGGCCTGTGCATTGTGTGACATTACCTTATCCTGGCAACAGAAGTAATATCAGAGAAAGACTTATTTGATAGTGTCCCTTTTGCCTGCAGTTAGAAGAGCACCTTTCCAGTTTGTTACTTGTTGACTGTCATTTATTCTGCAATTATATCAAAGTGCTCTTGGACCTGTTCTCCTCTGAAGAGTCAGTTTGTAAATGACATTTCCAGAGCATACCTCAATCCGATGATTTATTGAGGCAATATATCATCCAAATAAGGTTCTTTAACCATGTTTTTGCCCACTAGGTGATAACATCCAAAGAGAAGGAAATCTGAGTCACCATTTAGTTGTGTAATAAAACGTATGTCAGAAAGCAAGACACTCTTGAAAAACTAAGCATGTTTGCCTCAAGGTATTCTGGCATCCTTGCACCTTCTTTCACAACCATGTTAGTGTGCTGAATAGGCCTCCATTCCTGGTCATTAAGGTCTTGGTCTCCTTGACAACTAAACTTTTCAAAGATTACATGAAAAATGTTTTCTTTAGCCCTCAAGCTGTTTTAATGCTTTAAAATGTCAGAGAAGAGATCCTTTAGTCTCAAGAGTAACGAAGAGTTGGTAATGGAAAGGGAACAGAATATTTAAAAACATGTTTACAGAGTAATTCAGCACCACAGGATAGCCTAGTAGAAATGTCCTCAAAAGGGGAGGATACGAATTTAAATATTAATAAAAATATATTAGTTCAGAATAGATTGGGCTTCTGGTAGCAAAATGAAGCATTTCCTCTGTAATTTACCTCCCTGAATTCAGCTAAGGTTGATAACAGGAAAGTTATCTAATATACTTTTTGACTGCTACTGCATGATAAAATTCAAAGGAATGAGCTTCAGCTTTGTCCTCTTTTGACTGATCCATTGATTCTCTAACTCACTCAACTGCCATGATTCAGATTAATGGAGTGCCACCCACTGGGTAAACAGTAAACCTTTGTAGATCCTATCACACAAGATCTGTAATTTACTGATGGGGATTAATTCTGTTAAGAGAGAAGAGGTTGATTTTCAATCAAGATACCCTTTGCTGATAATTCTTCATTTTGCAAACCTTACTCTGACCTCAACATATCCAGGAACTTCATGAATCTAGATTGAATTCTGGATTTCACTTGTCTAAAGTATGCTATCTTATTTTTAGTTCCAGTGTGGCAGTATAGTCAACTGATAGCTTTCCGTTCTGCTCATGCCTATTAATGTTGAGACCTGTATTTCAGGATTCACCATTCAAAGCCATAGCAAATCACTTCAGTTGAATTGATACATTCTGCATATTGGCCCATCACACCTAGCAATTCTGGGTTCATCCACTGGTCTTCCCACAGAATCTGATTTAGTTCAGAATATTGCCGCTCGTTTTGTTTTGACCGTTATGTTTGAGAGACATAACGTGTCCCTCATAACAGGACACAAGAAACTGAAAGTTTTCTGTGACTACTGGAGCCACAAGCTGATGACAGTCTTACTGCCTCACTAGAGAATCTGTGATACCTTTGATAGGAGACTGTAGATACCATACTCCACCCGATAAATTATGATCTGAAACAGTGATTCCTTTGGCTCCAGAAGATATTTACTATCTGACTCAGAAGATGCAGATGCATGGGACTACTTCAGTTAAAGGATTTCCAAGGAATTCCTACCTTTTGACGCCTTACATGGATGGCCATGACTTTGCCAAATAGATATCTGGCCTTTTTCAGCTTTGTGTAGGTGACTGAGCCTACAAACTCTGACCATCGCTGAGAACTAGTAGCCTCTGCATCTTATTATTGAACTATTTTAAGCTCTTGAACAAACATGCCTTTTCAGGAGCATAAAGTCATCCAACACAGCACTGAGAGCAAATCTCTTTCTGCAGTTGGTACAGGTAAATCCTGTCCCTATTCCTTGCCTTCCTAATGCTCTAGCAACATTCCAGCATTTTATTTACAACATTAAGAAGATGATGTTAGGCTAGGATGTAACAGCATGTCTGGATGGTAGGTTTATTTTGGGAACGCAGGAACAACACAGTTGGCATGCTCAACTTGTCCTTAAATGCCTCCACCATAATAACCTGTTTGCCAAGCTGGAAAAATGCAAATGTAATCAGACGGTTGTGGAATCTGTGGGCTATGAAATTGCCTTTGGGGATGAACTGGGGAAGGTTCTTCATGAGATTACTGCTGTGGTTGGCTGGGCTTCCTTGGGGGATACGTGGAGGACATTATATCTGTGGTTCAGAATCCTTTGACAAATTTCACACACATTTACCTAAAATACAGAGATCTCAAGGCTACGAATTGTTTAGGACAGAGCACACTTTATGTTTAGATAATCTTAAACCTATAAAGAACCAAACTCAATGGATTTTGTTGTTCATGTAATCACTTTTTTTTACAGTATTTTCCAGGTCTTTCTGTGCTGTAGAAGATCATGACAAAAATTCTGTTGGGGTTTCTAGAGGAGACACAGATACTGTTGTCTAATATGCTTTCTGTGATGAGGAGATATTCAGTCTCAACTTTGGTGATCTGGAACATTGCACAAAAACATCTATGATATCTGAATTTCCAGACTGTTCAGTATCTGTGAGACTCTGGGACAAGTAAGAGGTAGAGGGAAAATTAAGAGTTGTCTTTCTTTTTGTGCATTTCCACTCTTACTCCACTGTTTGCTCTCTAGAATATTTCCTCCACTTCATATTTCATTTGAAATCCTGTGTGGCTTCAGAAGAGTACACATATATATTACCAGTATCTTGTCTCCTCAGCAGCACTTCATTGAAATACATTGTCATTCACTATTTTCTAGGACATCACATCTCTCATAAGCCCCCAGCATCATCTACACTCCTCTGCCAGGATTTTCCAGCTGTCCAGGAAATATCAGACTGCAAAGGGGAGCTTGGGAAGATAAACCTCCTCTTTTTTTTTTTCTCCTTTTTAATCTAATTTTCTATTTTGGTAGCTTTGATATTCTGAATGGAAGAAGGTTGAGAATCCCTGAAGGAGGGGAAGTGTTGCTCTGAATGTGACTGTATTAGGAGTTGCTTATGCTTCACATCAATTTACATCTTGTTTAAAGTCCTCTGAAAGGGTTATAGGGTTTATCTGATAGAGACAGAGGGTAAAAGTTTTCTATGTCTGAATTGCTGATTGATTGCATACAGTAGTACAACAAATAATTCTTATTATGACTCATAATTCACCTATGGGGTTTTCCCCTGAGGCTTTAACAAGAGATTTATGTGGGTTGCTTCGCTTTCCTTTTTACCTCTGGTTAAGAAGAGGAAAAAACCAATTCCCATCTATATTATTGTTTTCACAGAGATATTTCTATTTCTACTATTAAAAACATGTTTCCAGTTTATAAACACTGCCTAGTTTATATTGCTGAAACATGGAAAGCTATTACCCCTGTTTGGTGTATCCATCTTTCTCAATATATGCTGTGCAGCAAGGGACCCTGCCCCGGTACAGAAAAACCTGTAAAACAAGGCATATTACTGCTTATCTAGAAGAACTTCATGTCACAAGGAAATTCTCTGCCTGATTAGCAGTCAAGTATTAACTCCTTCACTGCTACTGGCACTAGAAGCTGAGCTGGCTGTAGTAATTAAGTACTTTTGTGACTCTTGCATTTGCACCTCAATAAAGGCATTGTGCTTTTCAGAATTCTCTTTATTAATTCGCTTGATGCACCTTAAGCTTTTCATTAACTCAAGCATCTTTGTTGCCTTTTGGTAAAGTGATAATAAAATTACAGATGAAGTGGTAGCAAAATAACTCAGATAAAATGTGCTTATTGTTTCCTTTGTACCTTTAATCAATAACATTTATCTCTGAAATATAATCATATAATGGACTATTAGTAACTAGTGGATGGGCATGCCTCCTTTTAATGTCAATGGGTGATCTAAGAGGTATCAAAGGGAGAATAACACCCACCAAAGATGACATTAGAAGTCTGGGAATATACTTGTGTTCATCTTTTAGTTTTTTTCTCTAATTACCCCACTGTTCGTTCACTGTAGGTTAGATTATATCATATTGATTTGTTGGAGCTGCAATAAAAAGAAAACAAAACCAAACCCTCCAGGAGGCATTTTCTTTGAATCCTCACTTTCACTAGGAAAATGGACAGTGCTGTCTATGGATAGTGCTCTTCTGCTGCTGGACAGCTTTGCTAAAGAGCCCGTAGGAATAGCCACCCTACTTTCTGCCTTATTTTTAAATTTTCTTTTGAGGACAAAAGTTGAAGGAAAGTATAACTTCTCTTTACACAATCTACACAGGAGGAAGAAGAAATGGAGAAAACTCTTCATAATCCCTCTCATTTATAAACAAAATTCCATTATGAGGCTTCAGGGGCAGCACCAGACTTGCCCTAAATAAGGACTGGCTTAGGGATTCAGACTGTGTTTCAGAATGGGAACAATGAATGAAAAATGGAGACATAAGAACAAGCATACAACACTGAAAAAATTGGACTCTGCTTCTCTCTTCTCTCCTCCTACCCCCTTACATCTTCTAAACAGGAAGGCCAAGGATATGTGAGTGTGCTCCACAGCTCATCCTTCCACTATCTTTGTGACTCTTTCTGATTTTGAATCTCATTGTGAGGGTGTGATTTGAGTCAGAAAATGAAATGTCCCTTCCATTCAATTCTACCAAAGGCTTAATGCAATACATTGGAGATTTGACATGTTTGCTGAGAGTAAGTTTTTTATTAAAACACGAGGATTTCTTTACTGAAGTCCCCCAGGATCCAAAGAATTTAGTTACCTAAAGATCTATTTTACTGTTTTGGGTTAAACTGATAAGGAACTCAGCCATTGTGAGGATTACCTCTTTTGTTCATGTGTCTTAACAGACTATGAGAAGGTGTTAACTGCTGGAAGAGATCCTTATCATGTCAGAATTCTCCATAAAATACAGTCCACAAAATTTCCTAAGGCTTTTTTATGCTAATAAAACCTGCAAGTTTTCAAAGGGAGGGTGGAATGGGAAAGACAATTACTGCTGAAATTCAACAACTACAGAGAGAGGTCTGTGATCCCACCCCTGGCATGTGCATACTCTGTCCACATGAAATTACCGGACTCTGTCTTCAGGGATCTGCAGGTCAAGAGACCGTTTCTGGATCTAATTGCAAAGAATGCTCAAATTGCCTGTGAAGGCATTACACCTACATATAATAAACAAATACAATTAACCTTTCATAGTTTAAGCATCTTTCCCTCCTTGGTCTGAAAGCATCTCACCAAATGCTTCCTGTTCCTGTTTAATGGCAAGAGACACCAAGGCATAACAAGATAATGCTAGGGAAGTGAGCGGGTTGCCACCTCCTTGGCTTTCTTGTTCCAGGTCAAATAGTGAGCCAGTGGCTCAAACTTGGAGTTGAACTGTAGTCCCTCAATCCTTCCCTGCTTGCTCCAAACAGTACCCAGTGGATAGATATCTCCAAATTAATTTAAAGGGAAATAAAGTTAAAAAATTTGTGTCTGCTCAGTACACAAAATGAGTAACCAGAAGGTGTCCAGTGAAGGTATTTTTACCATAAAGTGACTAAGATAACAAGAATATTACTGTTTTCTCCTGAAGTTTACCTGTAAATCATGGCTTCCCTTTGTCCTGTGAGTCAGCTGCACTGTGGAAATATGTGGGTAAAGTCTACATGAGCACTCCTCATCCCATTCTATCTCTCTTGCCTCTGATTATGCTAATGTCCTGCTACCATGAAAGATCTGGAGAGGAATGGAAAAAAACTCCATGATTCAGGTTTTCTGAGTGAGGAGGTGCAGGAAATGGGAGAGGGAACAGAGGGGAGAACCCTCAGGGAAGGAGGAGGTGAAATTTTCTTTCTAAGCAGTGATACCTCCTCACTGTTTTCATGGCTTTTGGAATTTCATGTTTAAGTTTGATAAACCTGCAGCTTTTTTGGACAACAAATATATCCTACACTCCCTGCCTGCTGTACAAAGAGGCTTTGAGAGCAAGATAGGCTTTGTCAGAAAAGATCTACCTTTCAGCCACATTTGGAAAGTAAGGGTTATCCCATAGGGCCCAAAACAACTGAAGCCCATCAGCTTTCCAGAGGCCAGGCTGGATCAGAGAAAGAAGAGATGCTCAATGACATGGCAGCCAACAGCCCAGTTGAACCTGAGGCATGCTATGATTCTATGATGCCTGTAAGAAATACAGTGGACTAAAAGATCATTTCACTGCAAACTATGACCACAGAAAAAAGGGTAACAAAAGTAAATCCTTCTTCTCTAAATGTTCATGTTCTCCTCAATACCTACTGGGTATTTTAGTTCAAACAGCAAAACATCGCCTCTTCTCACAGAATGTTAGGGGTTGGAAGGGACCTAGAAAGATCATCTAGTCCAAACCCCTGCCAGAGCAGGATCACCTAGACGAGGTCACAAAGGAATGCATCCAGGCAGCTCTTGAATATCTCCAGAGAAGGAGACTCCAAAGCCCTCCTGGGCAGCCTGTTCCAGTGCTCCACCACCCTTACTGCAAAAAAGTTTTTCCTCACGTTAATACTAAACCTCCAGTGGTCCAACTTGCTCCCATTCCCTCTTGTCCTAACCTTAGATGACATTGAGAAGAGCCTGGCTCTCTCCTCCTGACACTCACCCTTAACATATTTGTAAACATTAATGAGGTCCTCTCTCAGTCTCCTGAGAATTGAATTTTTCTGTGGAGGAGATCCATTGATGTGAAATCCAATGCTTGGGATCTGTCTCCAGTTTTTCTGGTGACCTGCATTTTTACCTTATGCAATGTGTGTTCTGATGATGAAATTTCTCTCATTCATATGTAGACATTGATGTGACTGAGAGTTGACTCATATATTGAGAAAGCAAATTTAGGTGTCTACATATGAATACAAACACTTGCCCATTGCAAGTGTGAACTAACATTTCCCTCTAAATTTTATGCTGTGTCAGTACTACCCTCTGAATTCTCTCAATGGAAGAAGAAACCAGCATTTCCACTTCAGGTTTTTAGGCTTCTCCTTCCTGAAAGCAGCAGAACTTTTTAGTCTAACTACCTGGTGGGACATCCCAAACTATCCCATGTGGAGCTGTACAGCACATCCTGGCTACACCCAGGGATGGAGACAGCCTGGTGGCACCTAGCCACCTCCATCCAACCACCCACCTCCTGCATGGAGAAAAAGGGGAAGCAGCAATCTGGAAAAGGAAAATAAATCTGGAGTTAATAGGAACATTCCCAAAGGTGATTTGAGGGAAGTAATTCAGGCTTTGTGGCTTGCCCACAAAGGGCCAGGCCCTGCCTCTCTCACTGCTGTAAGCCGCTTACAACAGCAGCATGCTTTTTGCAGCTCAAACATCTGGCCCTTCTCCAGCCAGCCTTCTAAAAGCAAACCTCTCTGCTTGGCCAAGAGAGCAGATACCATGAGCATATCCCCAGGCAGCTCCTGCCCCACCACCAACACCATTACTACCCTTAACCCATCCCAGAACCTCAAGTGAGGCCCTCACCCAGCCCAGGATGGCATGCAGAAGGGCTCATCCTCATTAAGGACACACAGCTAGCACCCACAGGAGATGTTCAAGTGACCACCAACCCTCCTCCTGCCTAGCTGGCTGGGGGGCCACCAGGCCCCCCAGCCTTTCTTCCCCCCCTTCCAAGCAGGGTGCACCCATGGGGAACTCACCGGTGATGCCAAGAGGAGTCTCCTGCCTCCCTCAGCCCGGCTGGGCGCAGCTGGAAGCTGCTCCCCTTCCTGGGCAGATAAAGGGCAGTGGGTGGGAGGGCAAAGAGTCACAGCTGGGGAGGGAGAGGGTGGGGAGAGATCTGCAACTGAGCCCAGGTGCTCTGTGATTTAGGGGAAAAGAGTGAGGAAATGGGGTGGGAAAGGGGAGGTGGGGGGCAGAGGAGGGACATATGGTGGGAGAGCCTGACAAAGATAAATGTGATCATCTTCCTTGCTTGTGATAGCAGTCAGATTTGTGAAGAAGTAGCCCATGGAGAGATGCCTCCTGATTTCTGATGCATCCTTCTACAGCAGATCATGCTTTGGTAGGTCAGAGCAAGCAGCCCCCATGGGAAGAGACACAGGCAAAAACCACAGGGCATTGAAGAGCTTAAAGTTGTTCTTCAGGCTCAGGGTGTGACCCATGAGGTGTTAACACATCTGATACCTGTACGAGAACAGGTAAAAACCTGCTTAAGAGAAAATAAATTAAGCAGTTGAAGGAAACAGTCATTTTAATAAGGAGCTTCTGTATAAAAAAAATCCTAATACTTCATTACCTATTTATTCCTTTCAGTCACTCAATTTTATTTTATCTTTCATAATTACAAATGGTCTGGTGACACAGTTTTGTGTAAACAGTATTGGTGGAATGTAGGACTGGCTGTTTATATTCCCAGTCTCTGACAATATTTTAGCTTCCTCTGTATTAAAATCAAGTATTTTTATGCTCTTAGAGATGTCTATTAACTGTGATATAGCAGTGGCCTTGCTAAGGTAAGTAACAGGCTTGTGTGCATATCTGTAAGTGTTTCAGAACTATGTTAAAAATATCATATTGAAAGAATGCAAGAGACCACCATTTCATCAAAATCCTTCCCATGGTGAATGATGTGCTATTGGACTTGTGGTCCCAATGATGTGAGTAGTGCAAGATAAAAGGCCCAGAAGGTAAATAATAGGATCCTCAGGCGAGAGGATCCATTTTCCACTGCCTTTATCATCTGTGGTCATCCCCACTACTGCCAGGCAGTGTACACAGCTCAGGGTCTGAACACTGACAGTACATGATCATTTTCCGGGAGAATAATGCTTGAAAGCAGGAGAAAGGCCTGAAGTCTTTTTGAAGGTCCCATGTAGCTTCTGACGAACCTATCCTGTGCTTGAGGGACCTGTAACTACAGACAAGACAGTGAGCTGGACTCTTTATAGGCACAAAGGGATAGGACAACCATGGAGAGAGTTTGCTGATTTTCACCCTCTCTGAACTGGAGTAATTATGAAGATACACCAGTTCGCCATAGCCAAGTCTGACCCAGATGACCAGAAATGCAAAGCAGACATGAAGGCCCTAACTTACCATACTATTCTTCATGCATGAAGAAGCACCTGCCAATGGCAAAAATTCTCAAAGCTGATGAGAATGCTGCTGATTTTTCTGTTGCCTCCTCAGTGGTGCTGCAATGAATGCACAGGGTACTTGCCCTTACATTTCTCCAGCTGATTTGTTCAGGAACAAGATTGTTCTATTTTGCAAAGTTAATATTCATCAAATGTTAATGAAAACACATAACAAATAATTATGACAAACATCCTATCTGATTAAGATGAAAGAGGATGACAATTCTTGTGAATTTTTAATCTGAAAAAATAAAGAACATTATATTAATAAGACTTAATTATATCATTAAATATTTAAATTTACTTTCCATAGTAGATTTTATTTTTATTTAACATATTTTGGGTTTAAATATTGCTAACATTTTTATGAGATTTGTTTACAAAACACATCAACAGATATAGTTTTGTGAGGCAAGAGGCATTTTAACATCATATATTCATTATATTGATCATAATTTCAATTTTATTCACCTTCTAAAAAGTTAATAGAACCCTTTTACAGTTTATTATAATTCACAGTATCTCCATCTTTAAATAAATATTTAATAGTGTTACTAATGCATCATGCACAGAATATTTATTAATTAGAAAATATGTATTACTAGTTGTATATTTCAATAATTTGCATTTAAAATTAATGCTACATTTTTCTGAGAAACTTACTAACATCAAGAATCTGACTTCAGCTGACCAGAGTCAGACACATAAAAGTCCATGCTACACCCAACAATATTGTGACCAATGAATGAAGAGGACCAAAAAAGAGAGGATGCCATGTGACAGACACTAACACATACCCTACAATACTTGCATAGTCTGGATTCAGAGAAGAGATATGAGGGCAAAGTTTCAGCATTCCCTGACTTTCCTTGATTAAGCCAAACAGCAGTTTTAATTGGCAGATTTGAGAATGTGGTTCTTCCATGTAGTCCTAAGGATACAACTCACTCAGGTGTCTTTGCGTATCAAGCAGGCTAAGGAAACAGTTGCTGTTCAGCTTATCCTGGGCAGGAGAGGTGGCTGGGGAAAGGCAGGGCTGTGGGCAGAGCTTGGATCAGGAGACAGGAGGGGGAGCAGAGCTGTATGCTGAAGAATAGTTTTGCTGGTGCTCCAGAAAGCCAATAATAAGGATTCAGATTTGATTTCTCCCATCTTGTTGCTCTCTGTGAAATAGTGCGAGGTATCATGAGACTTTTTCCTCCAAGACACTTGTTTAATATGCAAGCAAGGTATTTAGGTTAGGTGTTAGACTGTGACTTCACCTTTGCTTCAAAAATGCAGTATCTGCCAAAACTCCCTTTTTTTTTTGTGAAACCGGGCATTTTTTTCAAACTAAAGTACTGTTTTTCTTTTTGTGGATTTATTCTTTTCAACTGAAGTTTCCGTAAAGTCAGCAACTTCCTGATTTGATAATTTTAGAAAAAAAAAAATCTTCTTTCTCTAAAAGGAGAAATTTACGGCACCAAGAACAACTTCTCAGTAAGGTCTGTTAAATACAAATAATCTTCCTGGAACTGTTTGTCAGGCAGACATAGACATGACAGACCAACTAAAAATCTTCCTTTGAGGTATCAATCTGTTGGGTTAATCTGTGATGTAAGTATACATTTTACTGTGTTGTTCTCAATAACAGATATGAACTTGGCCATTTAAGGGATGGGTTGAGTATTTTTGAACCTCAGAGATTGCTCAGTAAATGAAGAGGTTAGAAGCGATACCAGTGCTTCACAGCGTAGACCATTTTTCACCACAAGATTTAGAAATGCTTTATAAATTTTGCATTTTTACAGTATTTACAGCCTTTACCTATCAAACACTGGACTATATTTTCTGATAAATCCACTAACTGACCCGTGTGTGTTGGTTTTGTTTTGTTTGGTTTTTTGCTTTTGTCATGTGTTTATGGAATATTCAAGACAGCCTAATGCAAATAGCTGTACAAGTATATCAAGCTACTGGTAGTTACCACAGCTATACCACAATGTATTTACATATGCATATTGCTCTGTTTCTCTGTCTGTGTGTGCATGTACAGGCATACATATACGCCACAGCACTATAATCTGTGTGTGCATAGGTGTACTCAGTTATATATGTTCATCTACATGAAAAACTACAGATAACGTTTTGTGATAACAATCCTGTGTACAATGGTCAACATACCACTCCCCTCCATAATTTCCTAATTACAGTAATAAAAGAAAAAAAGGCTTAGAGAGCCAGGAAGCAAAAGAGAAAAACCTCAGGTTGGTTACCAGTTCACTTTTGCAGTGACTACGTGTTCACACGTACAAGCACACACATGCAGTTTCTGATAAAACGAATTGTTTCTCAAAAGACAGAGAGAAAAGAGAGGCCTGGTGAAACCCTCAAGTTGCTCTTGAAATTACACCTATACCTGTAGTCACTTTCAGGAAATCCACTTTGTTTAGTTGATAAACTTGTTTTGACTTTTCAGTGGAAACAGTTTGTTGGCACTACTTCCTTAACAGTAGGCCAAATTCTGACCTCAGTTTCATGTCACTCCCACTGCAATCAATATACGTTGGTTGTGTAAGACAGGGTAGAGCCTTTCTGTTTACAATTAGAAAAGCATTGAAAGGTATTTTGTTGTTATTACTGCTTGCATTGCTAGAACTGCAACTGAGGATATCTATTTTAGGCAGCATTGAGACCACAGATACGGTTAGCCTAAAATTCTCAGAAATACTGAAGTGCATACATAGAAAAACAGAAGAGGAGGAATCAACAAAAAGGATTTAATTTTAGCTGACTACACTGTATGACATCTTGGTTTTATACTGACGTGCTAAAGTATTGACACGTAAAGATTTTGGTGTAAATCAAATGCCTTGATGTGCAGAAAAGTTATGGAGCATTTTATATGAAGTGATAGTATTATGTAATTCTAGTGAACTAATTACCAGTTAATCTGACATTTAGTGACATAAGTAACACTAAATGTGATGTGAAGGCAGCTTTATGGGCTTAAACTTTAGTCAGTTGTATGGGAGTCAAAGTTGTCACTTTTTGTTACACTGTAGTGAACAGAGGATGATGGCATTTGTTAAAGAGTTTTTTATCTTCATTGTCCTATGTTGAGTGATTGTCTTTAGGCAAACTGGGAAAAGTTACCTGTATTCTTAATGACAAGAAGCTATGAGATTGACAAAAATATCTCCCAGTTAATTTTTATTGCAGCTACTTCCTGTTATGAAGTATATGACTATTTTACAGGGTCCTGATCTGCAGCCCTGCAACAGGTGCTGCAGTTTGGCTTTACATGAACCTGGTATTCAGACTCATACCTCATACTGAATTCATTGCTTGTTCCCATCATCTACTTTTGCCTCTCAGTCTGATTTGAGTCAAGAGAGAGGCAAAAGTTCCCCAGACAATTCAGGTAGAGATTTAGAGCTGGTTTGCCTTGAAGGCAATATGAACGCAACTGCCTCAAGATGCTTGGCTCTTAATTTTCAAGCCCAAAGGAAGTATGGATCTGTAACTCATGTTAGGTCCACTTGATTTTGCTCCAGAAGTAAACTAATTTCCTCAAGGGCCAGGTGATACATACAGGAATTTCCTCCTATTCCTGAAAATAGTTGGTACTTCTGTGCAGTATGTTATTTGTAGAATATGGTTCCAATGCCTCATCTTTAATTCTTCTTGGTACTCAGAACTTCCCTGCCCTACATTTTTGTACCCTGAGTATAAAATCAGAATGGCATGACTTAAAAGAAAATGTTAATAGTTAGGATAGTATAGAAAATGAAATACACCACATGTAAAAGGACTTGTGCCAGAGTCAGTTATCCTATTCCATTATCATGTTCCATATTCACAAGTTGGTGAAATTCATCCTATTCACATTAGATCCAACATTGCTGTATAATGGGTGACAAAGTGGGAATAAAGGTTTTGTCAAGAAAAAAGGGAGTAGTTGTTTTTTTTTAAATGTGAATAGAGATTAATTTTCAGTTAGTGTTATTTTACAGATCACTGGCACAGCAGTGTGGAGAAGCTTGTATGAAAACTGTCTGCACAAGCCCAGCCCAACTCACTGCTGAAAGTTATTAATTCTTCCAGAAATTTTTAGAAATTAATAACTTGCACAGACATATCCTTTCTGATGTTTTTGGAACATTCTGTACCACAGATGTGGCCAGGAACAAACTATGAGTTAGGTCTATTCCCAGATCAGGTTGTATTGGGCTTTAAATTACATGAATTCCTTCAGCAAGGATTCTAAGGCTTAGTCAGACCAGAAGGACATACATTAATAATAATGATAAGCCCCTTTCTGCAGCCAGTTTGTAAATCTGGGTCCAGTGTTACCAGGCCAACAGTACTATTGTGAATGAAGTTACTGTGCTGAATTTGATCATGTAGCATGCCATTTTTGTGCCATGCCTTTCCTCCAGTAGACTCTAGCAGCTGCCAAGCAAGAGAAGATCATGTCTGTAGAGAATGAGATGCCAACCTTCCCTGACACTGGTTTAGAGATTGTGATAAAAGAGAAGGAAAATATACTGAGCCCATGGTTTAATGGCTGTTATTTTAGTCCCTTGGGGCCATTGCAAGCTGCCATTAAGTCAAAGTAGCCCTCAGGCTCTACTTGGTTTCATGATGAATAATTTAGTTTTTACTGGTGCAGAGCCAGGTTGCTTTGGCTTTGTATGGTAGATTGTACAGATCTCCAGTGCAAGCATAGGAGTGCAAATGTATGGTGGCACATACTGGTGCAGTGGATCAATGTATTGTGTCCTCCAATAGCAACAGTAATAATCATTATGAACTAGAGATTCTGCACATCCTTGGAAGACATCTTCCTTTCAAGATGAATATTCTTCAGTTTGGTGGAACCACTTACTTATTCCTAGTCAAAATCTTCTTTAGCATCCATTTATTTTAAGGAGTTAACTACAGGACTGGACATTTTCTACCCACTGAAAAAGTAGTTTATATCTGAATAAATAACTGAAAATGGCTTCTCACTGTTCAGGAAGTACAATCAATTTGAAATTAGGATTATGGAAACATCTGTGAAAATTCAAGTGTCATCTCAATTTGGGCTCATTCAGATTCTGTGTTTTTTCTACTTCCCAAGCAATGCATTTAAAATCTAATTCTAATTAACACACATAGTTTAATTATAGCCAACAAAATATTCTCCTAAAATTGTGAGTACTGGTTGAGCGTTTGGATAGGGAGGGGAAACTAAACAAATGCCCACTGATTGTAAAAATCCTTGTTTTTGTTAATAACATAAATCTTTAAAGGCTTTAAAGATAAGCTGAAATTTGCCTCTCTTGAATCAAAGTAACATAAAAAAACATGAGACAGCACAGCACTCCTACTCCCTCTTTCTCCTTGCTCATTTCTTTGCAATTTGAAACTACCAAAGAAACTCTGCACTGGAATTAAATCTTTCTTTTTTGAATGGGTTTCCCCATATCTTATCACATAAAATACACAGCACTTCAGCAGGTAGAAAAAAATAAATCCTGGATGTCATGGACAGACCTTGGGAAGATTTTGAAATTTGAGTGAAGCACCAGAATAGCTGGGGTGGTCTGCTGCTACAAACTTCATTGTATGTCAGCAGAACTTTTTGGCATTACTGGATGATTTGCAAGTCTTACAAGATTTTTTAGTACTTCTAACTTCTACTAGCACAATGGATCTTGAGAAAAACATCATTTTAGGCTGTTTCAGAATGCTTCCATTCCTGTATCAGACGTCAGAGTGCAAAATATCCCACCTTAGAGATCCTGTAGCCCCTTATGGGCATCAGGACCTCTTTACTCACTGGGTGTGGATTGAGGAGAGCAGATTCTTAGTCTGCAACTTTAGCACTTCACCCTGGAATCAGACCTCTTGCCCTTGAGTATACCTGCAGTCCCCAGAGCAGTGTTTCATGTTTCATGTCCATCAGCAGCACCATGATGCTTGCACACTTCCTCAGAGTTCTTCTCAGGCTATAGTTAAGATTTTTTTTTTCCTAGGGGTTTTGGGAAGAAGTTTTTAGAATGATATAGCAGGGAATCAAGAAACTGGACTTCTGTTAAAAACAAAACTGTACCTGGTTATAAACTACCTCTAGGCCATCCCATTCCTGCTTTGGTCTTCTTTTGTTTGAGGCTCTGTTAATGTTTCATGTCATGCAGAATTCTCTCAGTATTTTGATGACAAATATCCTCAAATTTGTATCAGAGCACTACCACTTCTTATACATTATTAGTCTCTTGCAGCTTTGTCATTTGCATAGACTTTTCTCCTGTGTGTTCTGAGTGAAAAGGTTTTCTTTCATGATATTATTCTAGCAGTCATATAATAAAAAAAGTTGATGAATCTAGATTTCTTCTTATTTATGTATTTCCAAGAGGTGTGAAGATGAGCATTTTTCCTGTTCTTACAGCACACTAAAATAGAATTAAACAGCCTTGGCTTGACAAGGTCAGATATTTTTTCACTTCATAAAACAAAAAAAGGAGGTTAAAAAAAATGCATTTGGTAAGATCTTTTGAGTATATCCCATTTTGTCAAATTTGACAATGGAGGCAATGAGCTACCAAGCTTTTTCTCCTTTTTTGGATGTGATTTATTTCTGCTTAATTTGGGGTCAGTTCTGGTTGATCTGAATTTTCAATTTCTTTTCCTTCAGAATGCCTTAGGAGGTTAGAAAACATAATTTCTCTGGAAATTAGTTAAATCAGCTTTCTATCCCATCAGTAAGACTAAGAACATAACATAGCCCAAATTTGGAGCAGAAATTTAAATGAAAATAGAAAAGTGTTATTGCAGAAATGGACCTTTTCTTCATCTGTTTCCCATATGTGCCTTTGCACTGTAGCTACTGACTTGACTGAAAGTAAGTTTTCCTATTGTGTTGCAAGCTTTGCTGAGGCAGTGGCAGCCTTAGAACCTTGAGCTGAGATCTCTTTTACCTCATGTCCCACAACCCATTATGAGAGTAGTTCTGACAGCAGGTGCTTTATTGCTGGTGCTGATAGAAGACACAGCAAGAACAGTTTGATTTTCAGATCCCAAATGGATTTTAAAGTGAAGACAGTGACTAAAATCACCTTTTAATTTCTGAGCTGAGCAAGTGTGTTCCTGAAGTCACCTGGTCAAAACAATTATGGAGATTTTACTTTTTGGGTATAGACTCCAATTTTAAAGAATTCTTTGACTATGTCTGTATGGATAACACTTTCTTAATGTATGGGTCAAGCACCATAAGTTTTTATCCTAAGTGCGTATTTTATCATGCATCCAAAAAGTAGGTAATTCAGTTTCAGAGATAGTTTGCTTTTCTTCTTCTTCTGTCTCTACAGCAAAATACAACAGACTTTTCTGGTAGTCTGTTAACAACAAGACAACTTGAGATGGAGCTTGAAATAATGTTTTTTTAATTCCCCTCTGTTACTTGAAAAAGCATTTCCACTTATCATTTTTGTAGGTGTGTTAAAAGAAAGGTAGGAAGAATGATACCTGAAAGAGCTGAGTCACTGATTTTGACAACAAATACCAGCAACTACACCAGACATGAAGAGGGAATTAAACTTCTTGTAAATTCAGTATTTCTGCCTCATTTCCTCTGCCTCAACATTCTGGGAATGGGCAGGTGCTGGACAGGACCTAAAATGCTTTTAAATACGTGCAGAGAGATCAATTATCTGCTGTCTTTTCTGCATTAGGAATAATCCTAAGTGTAAAGAGGTCCTAAGTCCTCTAGATGATCAGGGCAAGTCTATCCAGAGTAAGTCATAGGACAAATACTACTTGCAATTCTGAAATGTCTAAATTTAAAAAAAATCTGTCAGTTCAGAGGAGAGCAGCCAGTTTATTTTCCAAGGCAGTTGAAAGTACAAGACCCCTGACTTCTGGTCTCTTTTCAAAGAGATCTCAAAAACATCAGGAGTGTGGCCTTGATTTTTAAAGCTTTACTCATAAGATCCAACCATCTTACTGGAAGGGATTGCTCCATCCTGCCTAACCAGAGCTGGTCAGCAGAAGAAAGACAAGAGATCCTGCAGCACCTGAAAACTGAGTCAAGGCTCACACTTTCAGGAATCATGGTGATAAATTCAGGAAAGGAAGATGGATACAAAGCTAAGGCTTACTCAATTGACTGTAACAAGGGCATGTTACTGAAGGACCTGGGACTCTGAACACACCTTTAGCTTTGCTCCTCTATAATCAGATTCATTAAGGGGGTTGTATGGCAACTATGGCTTTTTCAAAGTTATCTTAAGAACAGTCTTAAGCGTGTAGTCTTTCCAACACACATTCCATAATGAGGTGATTCCCTATGGTGTTTAATGAACCTGTTGGGTCTTAAATGAACCCTTTGTAGAATTTTGCCTTAGATATTTCTAAGCTTTTCTCAGTTAGGAATTAATCAGAGAAAGAATAAAGCTGTAATTATTCGACTGTAAATGCAGTATTATATCCTCCCCTCTCGAAGAATGACATGTACTAAAAATTGAGCTTGAAATCTATTCTGTAGCAAAATTGTGGAAATTCAACCAAAAAATAATAAAATGAATTGCGAGGCTACACACATGAGCAGCTAAAACCATGTGAGATGCATTCAGAATTGCGATTGCTTCTTAAACATACTCAAACATAAGTGGGTTAAATTTATCACCTTTCGTTTTAATTTAAAAGATGTAGGAGAACATGTAGCTGAGGATTTGCTAAAAGAAGTAGTGATTTGAGCATGTTGGGGGTGGAATTGCTTGTAGTTTTATTCATTTAGGCATATCTTATCACTCCTCCTTTTCTTCCTTCTTGGAGGGCAATGAGAGAACCCAGATGCCAAGCTGTGGAACATGTTCTTCTGACACTAGCATCTGGCTCCTTGGCAGAATCCTCCAACTGTCATGCTGACAGCTTTTCTGTTGTGTCCTCATATATTTTTATATAAGAAAATTGCAGATGGGTTCTCTTCTCAAACTAATACGCTATTCTGTTGACCCTTATCATGCAGAAATGTGTTGGTTTTATCTGTTTGTGAATGAGACCTTGGCCAAATATACTTCAAAAAGGATACTTCTCTGTTCGTCTCTGAATTTGTCTGCAAGCTGTCTGGGAATATGCCAGAATCCTATTACACACCCTTTTTGTGCCTTTAAGCAGTAAGTCCTTCATTCTCTTTGCTGTACAAATAGATTGCACTTTTTGCAGCAAGCACACTTGTAAAGTACAAGCATATTTATTTAATAGTTTCAGTGAAAAAAAAAAGACTCTCCCTTGAAATTGGTAGAAATGTGGTTTGGTTTGCTATGTTTCTTTTTACTGGATGCTTTTGTTTGTTTGTTTTTAATTTGACATTACCTAGTATGCTGTTGCCTTGAAGGATTTTTTTTCCTCCCAGAGTTTCACCAGAGACCTCCAATCTGGAAGTTTTTATAATGTTACTAAAGTAGCACAGTGACTTCCTTAAAAAAAAATTAAATAAAAACAACAAACCCCAAAGATTTCACTTATTAACATCCTCCAAAAACTCCTGGTATTTTCTAAATGGAATATTCATAGTTTCATATTGCATTTAGACACATGCCTAATTGATGTGAATCATCCCAAATAGTCCCAGTGACTTTACAGTGAAGCAAAATTGTGCTTCAGTTTAAGGCTGTACTCAGAGGGAGTCTGATGGGTTCTTGATTTCAGGCTTTACAAAGCCCATATCATCAAGGTGACAACAGAGAAAACTAAAAGTTTCCATGTTACTTCCTTTTGGTCTCCTCCCCCCTTTGGCCCTCTTCCTATGGATATTATGTATTTGTCCCTTCAAAAAAAAAACAAAAACAACACACACACCTCTTTCCTCTCCCAGATCTCAGGTCTCCTTTAAATACAGAACTTCATCAGTGTGAATAAGATCAAATTCAGTGGAGACTCCAACTCTATGGATGTTGTCCACGGAGGCTCTTCAGGGCTCTCGAAAAGTTGGCACCTGTTGAGAATATTTAGCCATGATTCATGAGCCCACTCAGACTCTGACCTTCCACCCATCTCCACCCACCTCCTCAGTTCAAATAGCAGAAACCCAGATCCAAACAACTCCCTGATGGTGATATGGAAGATCACCAGCTCTGATGAAGCCAAGTGGATTCCACTGAGCATGCTCTCTCTGTCCACACCACGGAAACATCCTCAGAGTTTGACTGCTGTAAGCTTCTTCTAATTTACTCTCCTAGCAACAGATATTAAGACTTGATTGACACTGGTTTCTTGCTTGGCACTTTTGAAATAAGTAAAGTCACAATGAGTAATTTTATTGTTCTCCCATCTCAGTGTTCAGTTTATGTAGCAATTTCAAGAAGAAAAAAACCTAAATCGAGTCAGCACTAAAGGAAGACAAGGTGAGTTCCTAGAGGTTTCTTATTCCTATTATCATAAAAAAGAATCTTTATCAATTTCCATCAAACACAAGTACACAGAAGAAAACAGGTATGTGCATGACTATTAAGTTAACTGATACATTGTCCCGTATCATTTTCTCATCTCAAACTGCGTCATATATGAAATTAATGACTTTAGAACTATTCAGTAAAGATCATAAATATCAAGAATGAATTTCTGCATTAAGCATTAACTTTGATGGAGCTGGGATTTCAATCCAGTGTCCCAGCCATACACTGCAAGTTATTTCCTGCTGTTTTCTTGTTTCTGTTTCAAATATTCTCATTCACCATTGGGTTAATCATCTACTAAATACTGTCTCCAGGTGGTTTGGGTTTGCTGTTGTTATCTCCACAGCCTTAAGGGACTATACCTTCCAAAGGACTGAGGGGAGCCCCAGCACTGATATTATGCAAGAAATAGAGACAGAAAAAAAATACATCAGCAATCGTGCTAGCACACTTCCTTTTATGCCACATTCTGATTTGAACATATATGCTTTTCGAAGCACTTAGTTTACACCCTGAAGTCTCAAGTTGCTCCAGATGGCATAAGCAGGTAAAAATTATATTTGTTAAAGAGGCACAGAGAAACAAGACAAAAAAATATACCTAGAACTAATGGGTGGGTACAATTAATAGAAAATCAGTAGGTCAAGGAATATATTTCATATGTAGGTGGCTACTGTTATGCCTAGTCCATACCTTTAACCAGTATTCGCATCACATTTAAGTAATAATCACATGTATGATGCTTTTAGGAATGGGTTTTTAGTTTTAACTTCAGCCATGGATCCTGTGGGCAAACCAATTACTTTACCTTATCTTCTTCCTGTAAAACAGTGATGTATTTTGATCTGTTACAGACGAATCTGAAAGTGGATTTGTCATTGCATTTGAGACACTTTACTACAATAACATAGGCTGTAATCAAATTTGGGGATTTTAGAAAGGGAAATATGGGGTATATGGGAAGGTTAGTTAATAGCTTGAGAAGCTGGAATCAGGGCTTCAGAATCTGAATACTGAGGATTATCATCAGACATGGAGTTATTTTAATTCAAAGGGACAATGATGTTGTTAAAGATAAGTGGAAAAATTGGAAAGAAGAGTATGGAATTCCTAGGATGAACACTATCTATACACTATACACATCTATGTAGTGATAGTGGGATGCTGAGGAAGGAGGTAAGGCTGACCAAGGACTGGATCACATATTGAATAAATATTCTGTATCACTTTTCAGTAAAGGTGATGATTAGAGGATAATATCATCAAGCAAGGAGAACCAGATGATTTTTTTTATGCAAGTGATGAAATTTAATAGCACAGATTGCAAAGCCAGGGATTTAAGGACCAGTAATTAGATTTTTCCCTTGAATATAGTATGTATTTATCAGTTGAAAATAATGGAAAAGAAATATGGATATACTAGTTTTACTGGATTATAATTTTCAGTGCCATGCAGAGCAACTTTGAAAGTCTATTGTAAATGTAAAGTCTATTATAATCATAAGATGCACAATTATATTAGTAATTTTCATGTTATTTTGTTGTTCAAAGCATTTCAAAGCATTGACAAGGTCTCATCTAATTTATATAAATTTCTGGGTAGTTGTGCTTATGAAAGATGACCTTAAAACTAAAGCAGAGAAAGCCAACTAGTTTGCTTATAGGAACAGTGTTAACTTCATGAAGAGAGATTAAATGAGATTTTTTTTTTTTAATCCTGGACAAACAAAAGTTGAGAGAGGATAGGATGTTTCTTCAGAAATATATTCAGAGTAAGTGTTAAACACAAAGAACAGCTATTTAACTGTAAGGTAATAGTGGTCTTAGAGCAATGGTTCTAAAACTATCATTACCAAATATAGAATGTGTATTAGCAGAAAGTTTCTCACTACACTTGGAGTTATTTTTTCCATATAATAGCAATGAACCAAAATAGCTTGACTATGATAACTTATGGAACAGTTTCTATGCTTAAACAAGTGAATATCTGGAGCAGGGAAACTGCCATGGGAGTTTTTAGATATCCAGTGTGGTTTGTAACCAAGGGAATCTGACATAAGGCTGAAATGAGTTTGTGTGCATCCTCATCTTACTGCACACATGCTGTGTTTCAGAGTTTCTACTGATTTCTCAGAGACCTCCCTTCCCAGGCAGAACTTGTCCTTTCTTCCTCCCCTTCAATGGACTGAGCTTGGCAGGAGCATGTAGCCTTTCTTTTGCTTTTCTCTGAAGTCTGGAGTTTGGTTATAATTTGCTTGCTAGGGTAGTGGAGGTGATTTATTAAACCTCAGTAATCTGCTACTTGAGAAAGCTTCTTCTGTCCTCTTCTTGCAGGACTTCACACTTCTGTAAACTGCTGTTTGGTTACAAGTTTGCTATAGTGTGCAAGAAAGCTTTTGGTGGCTTATGGAGCCTGGAGACAGGTGGCACAAGAGGTTATGTGAAATATTCCAAATGAAGCCTTGACTGTGTGATTGTGTCTGACAATACTGGACTTCTCCAAACCAGTGGTGCTTCAGTTTTCATGGGCGTGCAGAGGTCTTAAGGGCTTCCATGCTCCAGTCAGGCTGGTACCAGTAGTGACCTACTGTGTTGATGTTTCCTTCAGAATTTTTATATCAACATATCAATAATCTGCAGCTTCTTCTATGAACAAGTTCAAAACAGCTATAATAATATAGGACATGTAGCATGAAGTTCTAGAAAGAAAATAAAAATAGGCTTTACAAAGTGTTTGTTACTGTATTATAAGCGTTTTCCTTCAGTTTTAAAGTGAAATTGTACAATGTCTTTATATTTTTTTCTTCTATTTTTTTCTTTTAGTAGTGAAACCCAAAACTAAACTGATTGGGGTTTCACACATGTTGGAAAAACCACTACAGATATATGCAAACTTTTCATGGTATTCTTTTTTTCTATCTATAACTTCCAACGTAATTTGTACCCTGAGACAGTTAGAATCCCACAACTCAGAACTGGCCATTTTCAGAGTGAATCATCTGTATATTAGTTGTTTTACAATGGATCTGAGAAAAGTCTAAATTTCAAACTGAATTTTGGCTTCTCACAGACTCAAAAGGAGATTGGTGTACTATAAGAAAGAAATCTGCCACACAGATTCACTCATCTGCATGTAGACTGAAACCAGTGGATTTTGTATATTTTACTGGTTCTAAATACTGATGGTTGTGTTTCTTAATTGTTTGAGCTTTTTAATAGATAAAGCACACTAGATGCAGATAAATTTTTTTTAAAACTCTGGAAACCCTGCTTAATATATCAAATTAACTTATATCAAGGCTAATAGTGTTTCAGATATATGTGTGTGTGTCCAGCTGTGGGTATAACTAGAGATAGGGAAACAAAACATAAATCTTGTAAACAAAATATCAGTAATGACAATTTAAATTGTCATGCAAGAAGAGGCTAATTAAAGCAGTTGTATTTAGATGTAAAAAGTGGGTTTGTTCCCAGAAAAAACTTGTAAGATTCACTAAATTTGACCACCTTGGATCAGTAATCCTATACTGTCTTCAAAGCTTTACAAGTATCTTAGCATGGGGCTGTAACCTAGTAATATATTATTGGGATGAAGTCTCTTATCTTTATGGTACATACATGCTAGAGACCACTGTGGTAAAGATAAAAATTGAAGTCATGTTAAGATATCTGATATATGAAATATGTACCAGCAGAAAAAACTCCCAAGAAATGGTTATGTACCCAAATTCTGTAACAAATTTGGCTAAAGAAACCACAAATGCACACTATTAATTATTAAATTGTATGCATTATATATTTTAAGTACTGTTTTTACTTGAGTAATAAAGTAGTGGTTGGATTTAAAGAACTCCACTCTGTTTTCTAGGTTTTGAAGTAGGGCAGACTGCAGGAGCTTGTTTGGGGATGTAATTGAGAATAACTTCAAAAGGGGCATATGCTGAGACCCTTAAAACTTGAAGCTCAGATGCTTCCTAATCCTGAAAGTGCCTGGATTTTAATAGGCATCTAATTTTGAGCTACTGAATTTATAATTGCACCCAAGTGTTATACCACGAGCAAGTGTGTAAATGTACCTTGCTTAGATCTTTATCTCCAGAAGGGCCAGGAAATCACACCAGAGAAAATTACCTGGGGTTTGAGCAGTGCAGCCAGTATCTTTCTTTCTGTCAGCCTTCATTTCAGCAGCTCTGCACTTAGCTTGTTGGCTTCTGTGAATCCTATTCAAAGGTGCCAAATTCTCCCTATACAAGCAAGACAAGCCAGGCTGCATATCTTTGTAACAGTATCTAAAAGTTGATTATTGGAATATTTGTGACATTTAGCACTTGTCAAATCACTTTGCAGATTTAGCCTCTGCTCTATATGAATTTGCCTGACAATATTCCTTTTAATTGCTGTTCAGCTGGGCTAAAAATTCAGTGCAGACAGTCTTCTGGACCAACTCACTGCTAGGTATTGAAACTAGTGGTTTTCATGAAGTCACAGATAGTACTTTTAGGCTAGCCCCTTCTTTCATGAAGAAAATGAACACTTGGTTAGTAATTGCAGGACATTACACTGACCTTAATGAAAATGTTAATTAGCAATGTGATGGGTACTTAAAATTAGACCTAATTCATTGTTTGGTAACATGGATAAGCAATGAAGAATTAAAACTGACACAATTTTACTGACAACTTTCCACTCCAAGACATTCTCAGGAGCAAGAGTTGAGCAGATATAGCAACACATAGCCAGGCAGCCACCACACAGCACCATCAAGGCATTTCCTAAGGTACCTCACATTGTGTCACTGTATGTTTATGGAGAACCAACATATTTTTCCTTGACATGTTTTTGAGGATGTTTTAAACTCCAGGTGGCCTCCTGCTTTCATTTACCCCACATTACCCGCAAGTCTCTGTTTCTGTAGAATTCTTTTTACCCAGAACAGTGACAGAGTAGGAGCAACCACAGTAATGCAAAAACTGAGACAGAACGAATAAACAGCTGAGGGAATTGAAGAAAGCAGAACTGTGGAGTCTTAAGCTCAATGATAAAGTGGTCAGACTTGCTGTTCACAGTTGAGAGCATGCTTCAGAGAGTAGTCCTCTTGAGTGTGGCATAGCTGTAGTTTAACAGAAGGAATTTAGGGACTCAGTAGACACTGCTATCATGTTAATTTAGAATTAAGCTCACATTTAAGCTCAACTTTCCTGAATACTCAGAGTTAGAGTTTGGCTCACACTCTAGACTGCTTCTCCAGATGGGTCAGGTCAGTCTTGAGTCTGATCAACCATCAATTGTCTAAGTTGATATGTGAACTCAGATACTTGAATCTTACATAGGTGCATAAATTGTGCAGACTCATAGGATCCAAAACTGGAGTGTATGCATCACAGACTGGCATTCCTCCAAGGCAGGGAGTTGGCTAGGTTTTGATACTCAAGTGATAATAGCTGAATCACTGTATCAGACAACCAAGCATTTTTATAGGAGGGTTTGGCAGAAAAGGCTACTGTTAATCCATAAGCCGGCTGTTGAAGTTTCAGAAGCTATTGTGGAAAAGCATATAGAAGGTATGAATCACACAGTAAGAAAAACCAGAGGATAGATTTGTGGTTATGAAGAAGGCTGACAGTGGCTCTGCTTAGAAAATAGAGAGCTTAGAGAATGTGTATGAGTTCCGTGGGATTTGCATTTGGCTTGAGATCCCACTGTGTGCCATGGAGCGATAAAGGATGATCTGATATAACAGCAAAGTTGCTGTCCAAAGCAGCAATCTGCTGCTCTCCCCACCCACATGCTCTCATTGCTTCCCTTGCCTCAACTATAGCATTTGTGCAGCTGAAGAGTCACATCAGTAAACTAACTGTAATTTTTTTATACGTGTTGGTTTTCTGTCAGATCAGTGAACTAAACTGAATCAGCACCGAATATGAGTGCAATATCAGTAAGGTTGTTATCATTTCAGTGAAAGAGACTTGTGGATTGGAAAAACCAAAATAACTTTAACTGTGTTAATGAATAACAGCAACAGCAGACAACATATGCAAATATAGATACAAGGCCAGACCTAAGATCCAAACCTTCTGGCCTCCAGCAGCAAACAGAAGTTGGCCTCAGGGCAGAAAGCTGGATCCCAGAAACTGGACTCAGGAACGAAAGGCAGAAAGCAGCAAAGATGGGCCCAAAGCAGAATTGTGAAGGAGAGAAGAAGAGAGCGCAGAGGGAACTGCCCCTTAAATTTATATTGAGCATTATGTGTATGAAATGGAATACTTAGTTGGTCAGTTTGGGGTCACCTGTCTTGCCTGCTCCTTTTCTGTAGGTGCAGATTTTACCTTGCACTCCCCCTTCCCAGTTGAGTCACAAAGGGAAAAAAAAAAAATCAGCAGTGGCCCTTGTTTACATACCAATCCTCACTGTAACCCAAACATTTAGGCCTGTTTCTGAAAAACATACTGCCAACTTCAGAAATGCAGTCACTTCAAAGGAGCCTCTGCTAGGAAGCAAGACCACCTTAGCAGAATCAGTTCTGCTCCAGCCCATACCAGGACAAAAGTATACTTTGTCAAGGGGAAGGAGAGAGGCAGCAACATGCAATTAAATTGAATATGAGTTCTGAGGTGAAACTACATCCTTAGATCCCTGGAACCAATGGGACCAGGTTAGAAGCTGATTTAAAGCCATATAGCTTTACTGTTTTTAATAGATTTAGTCTAGTTTCCATCTGTTGATCTAGATTGGTTTAGAGGTGCAAATTCACAAACTGGCAAGCAACTAGTTTCTTCCTATTTTCTTCCTGTTTTTCAGCAGAAAGTTCTGATTAACCTACTCTTTAGGAGAATTTTTTTGGAAAAAAATACAAACCAATACAAACAGGAAAATCTGCTATAAATCCATGAAAAACAGCTTGAAGTCAAGGAAAAGCATATCTTGACAGCTAATTATATGGGGTCATTTTGAAATTGTCTCCAACCAAAGAAAGTTCTAAGATTTTGGACTTTACGTGCATAAGAGTTTATGCATCTACATCTACCTAAATCCATTTGTGTTGCAAAAAAGTTGTATGCTAGCAGCTCAGTGATTCTTTCATTATTATTTCAAAAAGTATCTCCCAGAAAAGAAAATGAAGGGACAATTCCATGATAGGAAGCAAGAAAGATATAATTGTAAAATGCTAAGAAATGTACAGGATTGGTTTGGGGGGGGTTGTTTGTTTGTTTTGTTTGTTTGTTTTTTCAATAATGAAAGCCACAGACATTTTCTGCCCTTATTGTTGAGGACTCTCCTGTTCATCACAAGACCTTATGGTTTGTGAGTACTGAAGTAAGATGCAGATAGAAATTTCTATGGGGTTTCCTTTCTGGGTCAAGAGAAGGGTTATCTCCAATCTTGGCATATTCACTAGAATGTAGGGTTCAGGGATGTTAATCACTGCTACATTTATCAGATAGCTTTATTAAGATCAATTAAGTGCAAACTTCTGAGCAGTTATTAGCACAAGTCCACATTTGTTGGAAGTACTGGGTACCTTCATGTGCACTGAAATAGCTGGGAGTTGCACAATATCTATATCATTTTTCACAGCTTTGTCATTAGCTGGTAATGATTTGATTATTTTGCAGATGAATCACAGTATAAATCTCTTTCACAAACACTACCTCCAAGTATTAATCAAAACCATTAAGGCAAAGCAGTCAGTGCAAATTAAAAAATTTGCATGTCTAAATTAAAAATTACAGTAATACATCACAAATAAATCTTTTAAATTCTCCATGGTCTGTATGAGCATCCCCTTTTTGTGCCTGTAATGAGCCCATGAATACAGCTTCTTCCCCCCCCCCCCATCTTTTTAATCAGGCTGTAATCAAATTTTATAGGTAGAATTCAGGTCTTTCACTTTAAAGTCCATGTTGGATCTAATTTGAGAAAGAAATTATTTTTCTCTCTTCATCTTTTGGAAGCCCAGCAAGAGTGAAAGACACAGACTCAAAGACAAGTGTGAAAGACAAGAGTTCAAACCCATCACATAAAATTTGCAGTGTCTTTGGCTGTAGCAAAGTAAATATTTGCAAAGGGTGATATATCTTATGCAAATCACTTTGAACTATGAAGAAAATGACTGAGTTGTGTTTTAGGTACTATTTCATTTTAGAACTATTAACACCTTATTTCCAACATGGGAAAGATTAGAGGAGCCCTCATTAATATAATCCACTACTGAGATTTAGAACACCCTTTTCTTTACTATAAATACATTCTCAGAAATGTTAAAGAACAGCTCAGCAACCTTGTATTTTTCAGCTAATTACTGTCCTTCACTTGATAAGCAGTTTTCAGGGTACAGAAGCTCGCTGGCCTGTTGCTGCCATTCTATTTGCAAGTTGATGAATTACACAGAATCACAGAATGGTGGGGGTTAGAAGGGACCTCTGGGGATCATCCAGTTGAACCCCCCTGCCAGCACAGGTTAGCCTACATCAGGTTGCACAGGATTGCATCTGGGCATATTACATGAAGTTGGCATGCAATAAAGATTTTGGTCATTCCCTTTTCCTAACCTCTGGCAAAGGACATTTTGTGAAAAAATTTCTTGCAAAGCAGCAAATACAGAGTTCAAAGTGTCTGCCAGTTGACACTTTTCAGAACAATGACCTCCCCTGCACAAGTTTGCTGTTGTGGCCAGTTCTAGTATGAGCTGTTGTTTTGTCTCTGATCTTTTGGCTTTACTGTCTCACAGCAGTCTGATGACTGAACAACAGGCTCCAAAAAGAGGTCTTTGTACTAACTCTGGAATGACACTGAGAAGAAATCCTGAGATCCGAAAACCTTTTTCCTTTCAAGGTCACTGGCTTTTCTTTTCCTTGAGGCCACACAGTAAAAAATTGCAAATACAAGAGTAATCCTAGTTAAAAAAAAAAATGAAACCAAGATTAGTTAAACCAGAGTAAAACTAATAAAAGATTACTTTTTGACTCTAACTAGGTTTACACATAATCTTTACAAAGCATAAAAAGAAGAAAAAAACAACCCCAAACCCAAACCTTGCGTGTCTTACATTCTCCTGTCAATAATTCTCCAGGTGAAGAGGCATGGCCTTCGTTGATTTATCAATTGCTTGCTCTGCTGTTTGGGTGGTTGAGGACACAAAGACCTTTATGATAATTACCTTTCAGATATAATGCCACACATACCTAAGAACGTACTTCAAGACAAGTCTGAGGATCTGCCCTAGCCAGTTTCTGTGTGGTTGCTTTAAATGGTTCATTTGCCATTTCTTTTGTTGCATTCCACTGTACATGCATACAGAATTCATCATTAGATTTTCAAATTAAGAAAGAACCCTGAAGTTTGCAGAGGGAACTGTATTTCAGAAGACTTTCTTTTCATGGATGATTTTATTTAGCCTTCTAGTCCATAGACAGATAAAGATAGTTCTTAACTGTTCCCCTTTTAGATTTAAGAACTGAAAATCAAAATCCAATATTTAGGGCTAGTGCTTTTAGATCTGGTGACATTGTTGTGCTGCTTCACTATTAGACAATAATTAGTGATTTGAAATCTGGCAATTCTTTAATACTTTCTATTCCAAATGGCTTTTTAGGCATTACATTTCAGACAATGTTGTCTAAATGTAATAATCAGAGTTCACCTGTTTTACACAGGAAATTCAAACACAAGAAGAGTTGACAAGTCATGTCTCAGCATATAAGGTCCATTAGAAGGGCTGGGCTTGGGATCTGATGGTGCTTATCGATTATTTGGACAAAACGAAATAAAAAGCTTACCAAACAATGCCATGAATCCACTAGATATGAGAGAAAACACTTCCAGATTTGCAACACAGTAACAGTATTGAAACAAGAACGAGAGAAACGTTTTAATTTAAAAAATTACACTGAATTCATAACTTCATTTAAATTCAATAACGACAATTCAGTTTTTTACAGGTGGACGATCAGAACCTGCTTTTTTATATCTGTAATTGAAATGTCACTAGCAACTTATTTGGCTTTTATTATAGATCTCTTTGAATGAACCTTAGAGCTTAGAGAACACCATTGCCATGAGTACTTTGTTTCATCCAGGCTCAAATGAAAGAAAGCTTCCAACTCTTCTGTTGTGAGGTGAAAGAAGGGATGTATTGGGGAGGTATACACAGCAAAATATCTTTTGACCATACAAAATGCGTGGAAAATATGTATTACCAGGAGCTGTGACCTCACATTCTCGCACCAAGATCACAGAGGAAGGAATTTGCTTTGCAGCTGACCTAATATTCAAAATTTTACCAACACTGATGTTTATCTGACGTTTCCTTCTCTAAGAGTATTTGAGCAGATGAATTTCTCCACCAGTGCTGAACTGGTATTGCAGACAATAGAATTTTACAGACAAGTGGTCCCTTCCCCCACCCCATACTTGCATAAATTTTCCCTTCTATAAGATTCTACTTCTGATTTCTTTCTATTTTTTTTGTAGTGAAGACAATGTAAAGCCACTGCATGAGAAAGCAACAGTTCTTCTAGAAAGCAAGTTCTGTTTAAAGCATTTAATTCAAAAGAAGAACATTGTGAATTTAATACAAGTTATTATTTCTGCTTTTAAAACTCCTTGCTCCAAAGTTTTCTCTCTCCTAATCAATGTATGTAGTAATATCAGGTAGAACTATATCATGTATACATATGTCTTAGCATTAGGTCTACACTCACACATTGATTTAGTTTGTAGATTTCAAGAGAGTAAGCCTCTCATTATTGTTGTCTACAGATCTAAGGGCTTCAGGATTGCCTTCAGTGCTCCACAGCTAGGGACAGTCTCTCTTCTTAATCATATATATTGGATTTGTTTCTTTAAATGGTTCTTCTTTACCACTAACCTGTCAGAGTGGGTAATGGCTTTATAGGTGGCTTAATGCATCGGTTCTTCAAGTGGAGAGAGAGGCTGCATGCCAAGGGGCTAAGGAGTGGCTGGATAAAAGGATGGGTACTTTTATGCATGGGGAGAGGTTTGTATACACAGTAGCAAGAACTCTGCTTGAGAATAATGTTATCATACATATCATATCACTCTCAGTGGCAGAGGGATTGGAATGTTTAAGGTCCCTTCTAGCCCAAGCCATTCTATAATTCTGTATGTACCTAGAAAATTCCAGGTTTCTAGCTTAAGTATTTTAAGGTACAGATATTGAGACTGAACTATAACTACTTAGTGTTGATTATTTTGGCATTGACTTAAGTAGGCATTTTGTTTTGTTTGCAACCTAGAATCTTTATCTTATAGTCTGATGCTTCCAGGTTTTCCATATGAAATGATATACTTTATTCATACTGTTCAGACAGAGATTTGTGCCACTAGAAATTGTAAAGGTAGTTTTATTCTCAATGAAAATCTGGGATCTTTTAGGAAATGCATTACCAATTTTGATTAAAGAAGGCAGGCATGAATTTGCTAAGATATAACCTGTCACAGAAGAGTGAGTTCAGGATCTGTAAAAGTATTTGAGTATTATTTGCTGTATCTAGATTGAGCAGCAGCTGAGTTCCATGTTGTCAAGTCTGCTGTCCAGACCAGGGACCTGGCAAGATCTCCATGCTGAAGCTTGTTATTCCACACATTCAGATCTCCTTCCTGTGCAATTCCAAGTGCACAGCAGCATGCCCACAGCCAGGATTTAAAAAGTGCTACTGAATTCACATGCATAGCAGAAAGGCCAGATGATATTGAAAATCAAGAGCATACATATCCTTAAATCATTAGTACCTTCTACTCACTGAATTTTTTTGAATGAGCAGTTTATTCTGCTATGTAGGGGAGACAATGTACAAAGACAATGTAGGGAACAGAACAAAGGTCTCTATGTAACCTTTGTTGATCTCACCAAGGCTTTTGATACTGTGAGCAGAAATGGTCTATGGCAGATTTTGGAACGTTGAGGTTGTCCCCCCAAGTTTCTTAAAATGATTATCCTATTACATGAGAATCAGCATGGCCAAGTCAGACACACGGTGATGCACTTTCTGAGCCCTTTCTAATAACTAATGGCGTGAAACAAGGCTGCGTTCTTGCACCAACTCTATTCACACTCTTTTTCAGCATGATGCTCCAAAGGGCCATGGCAGAATTTGATGACCAGGATGGTATCTCCATTAGATATCGTACTGATGGAAGCCTATTTAACCTAAGGCGTTTGAAGGCCCATACTAAGACCATAAACCATCTTGTCCGGGAGCTGCTTTATGCTGATGACACTGCCCTTGTTGCCCATACAGAAGTAGTTCTGCAGAATTTAANAGGAGATACAAGGACTCCCTGAAACAACATCTCAGCCTTGGCCATATTGATCACCTTAACTGGTCTACTCTGGCCTCCAATTGGGAGGTCTGGAGACATACTATTTTTAATGCCGTTGATGTTTTTGAGAAGGCACACAGGATCACTCTTGAGGAGAAAAGACAGCGTAGAAAGAATCGTGTCTTGCAGATTATACCTCCTAAGGAGTCCTTCTGCTGTGCCTTTTGCAACCGGTCTTGTCTGTCCTGCATTGGCCTTTTAAGCCATCAGCGTGCTTGTAAAAAGCACTTGTGAAGAGCGTGGATGGAGCCCTCCCCGGATCTTTGTTCACGAAGCCTAGCCACGATGATGATGATGAGTACCTTCTACTCACTGAATTTTTTTGAATGAGCAGTTTAGTAGTTAAGTGGGAAAGTTCCTTTTATTTAACTCTTTAATAAATACTAGTTTAATCAATGCCTGCACTAAGTAGCAGTGAGGTATTTTCTAAAAATCTGCTGAAATAGAAAGGCAGTGAGGATTCTCAAGCCAACCTGGCGATGCATGTTGATGTTTTGTTTTTAACTATCCAATGAGATTGCTCAGATTAACAGGTCACTCAGACTTTTCCAGGCTCTCTTCATACTGGTGGGACAGGCAAATGCACCAGATAGGCTTTTTAAGTAACTGCACAGATAAAGTCTGGACAGTTTTTCTATATATGACTTGCCAGCTCAAGCAGTGAGACTGACAGTGTGGAAACAGCTTGTCAGAGCTCAGGTCATGGTTAAAAACTGCTAATGTTAATGCTGACAGCCTGTAAAGTCCTTGCTATTCATGATACCTTTAGTCAAGTTATGAAACACTCTAGAGGACTCTATTTCCTTCTCATTTGCTGTTTTATCCATTTTTGTCATTACTGAAAATATTTAACTAATTTTGTGACTATCCCTTGCTTCAATCTGTATCATTCAAGCTGAAGCCTGTCAGTGGTACCCAGCACTGCTGCATCCAGCTCCTTTGTAAAGAGGAAAATGTGCTTGCAGAAAGCCAAGAATGCTATTGCCTGTATAACATCCTGCTCTGTGATACTCCCTGGGCTACATAAGAATGCTCTCTGACTTAGCTGAGATTTGCTACAAATGAGGTCATGAAGAAGGGCAGGCAGGTGATGAGCTCAGTGGACACTAGGAAAGAAACATCGTTACTCCAATTCGGGTGAAAAATCACAAACCAGCAAGAGCTGTATTATCTTCCTGCTGAGCTTCTTTTCACAAAAATTCCACAGAAGTTAGTTGTACTCAGAGACCTGGGTACTGAGGGCAAATCTATTATGTAGGTAGGCCCTCCTTGCTGTGAGACATGCTTTTATATCCTGAATAAAGTCCGGCACTATGTCTATGAATAAAACTTAAACTAAACTGTCTTGTTATCCTTTTTTATCTGGGATCAAGCCTTTGCTTTCTCTGTGTACTTCTCTAATTTACTTTATTATTACTAAGTAGTCCCTTGCCACTAAAAAATCAATATGGGCACTCCTGCCATACATCAGATCTAAAAGCTGTATGTTAAAAAAATCTATCATAGGCAAAAGCAGTGGAAAAGATGCAACCTGGTGATTTAGCTGGGTAATTAGGGAAGACTAGGAACATTTTTTTGCTGTTTGGTCTACCAGAATTTAAGAAGTTACTTGCAAATTCATTGAAAGTAATCATGACCAAAGAGAAGAAAATACAGGATGGAAGTAGTGTTGTTTACTATAGAAATCACACAGACTAAAAAAATAGCAGGAAACAAGTAAGAATACAAGTAGAAATAGAATACAATAGAAGCACAATTTAGAGCAACAGAAACAGAAGAATCAGGGCACGCATTTACAGTCTAAGGATCCCCCCAGCTATTCTGAGGGTTTCCTCTTCCAAGCCAAATGAAGTAGTGCAAGTACTACAGAAATAAAAAGCTCACACAGTATCTCCATGATGTCAACTATATATCAATATTAAAAAAAACAGTGTATGTAAGAGCAAAGGTGGAGTTTAGCCTACTTAAATCTGAGCTGAACGTTTTCCTGAAGCAGAACATGCTAAGAAGAACAGAGCTATTCCTTTGAGAAGATCACAGAATTACAGAATGGTTGATGTTGGAAGAGACTTCTACAGATCATTTAGTCTAGCCTTTCCTGCTCAATGCAGTCAAATTTATCTGATAATAGCTATGAAAAGAACTGTATCATAAATATTGGGTAAGTAGTGTCTAGAAGGTCTAAAATATTATCAGTTGGTATATCTACTTCAAAAAGCTCTTTGAAAACATGGTATATGGCCAGCTGGTTCATCAGGATGCACAGATTTCAAGACAACAGAACTCACTCCACACAATAATTTTACCATATTAAGGTACTTTATCAGTAGTAACCATCAATTAAAAAAAACTAGAACATACTGCCCTGCTCTTCTTGAAGCCTTACACCAGTATCTTCTGCAGTAGTCAGCTTCAATTTGTTCTTACAGAATAATTAAACAAACTCTTGTTTTTATCAGGTCTGTTTAAAAATAATTGAGTAGAAATTCTCCACTCTAGAAAAAGTTTCTTTAGCTATTTGTCCTTGTTTTCCATTACAAGTAAGAGTAAGATATGTTTGTGGAATAGAAAAACGTGATCCTGAAGTACTTGCTCCCACTTGAGAATTTAAGTATCAATTACTAGAGCATCGTCCCATGTTGAATTTCTCACCTAAGCAAATATAAATTGCAGAAGCTTCACAAGCATCTTCCTATTTTGGCAAACATTTAAAATTGTTTTATTTTCAGAATCCTTGGTAGTACATAGATGTTTGAATTTGAAGTGTCTTTTCTTTTTGATTTTGTTATTGTGCCTAGCTTCTGTTTTTTTATCAGTCTAATATTCTGTCTGTTGTTCTAGATAGTGCTCATTTTTCACACTGACTTCTAGCGCCTTTCTTTCTAGTTCTTTTCTCAAACAGTTCATAGTCCTGTTCCCAGCTCTGAAACTTAAATAGATTTCATAAGATCCAATCAGTTCTTAGTACATTAACAGAAAAGAAATTGTTAGGAATCTGACATGTATGTATGGCTAGGCTTCGCGAACGAAGATCCAGGGAGGGCTCCATCCACGCTCCTCATCAGCGCCTTTTCCAAGTGTGCTGATAAAAAGAGGATAGCAGATAGCACCCTCGAGCCTGCGCAATGGATTTTNGGAATGAATCTCATATGAGCCCTGCAAAGTTTGCTCTTTGATGAAATATGGTATGTTATATGTTCTCTCATCATAACTAGATGCAATATTTGGACCAAAGGAGTCCCAACATTGTGAACTAGGTTTTTTGTTTAAGATTTTTGTTTCTTTAATTCATGAGACCACTGTAGCATCAACTCCGTTTCCAAATGTGACAAATATCTCCTTTGTAACGTGAAAGCACAGGACATGTTAACACCACTTCCTTGGCTGAAGCACACTAATTCTGTTCCATTGTAGTGAAGCAGCACTGATTTACACCAGCTGATAACTTGGCCCACCTTCTTTTCTTCTTTGCATAACCAGACAAGGAGCTTTTAGCCTTAGGTGAGTTGCACTCCTAATCATCTCAGTGTGAGCTTTGTCTGAGTAGTCCTGACTGACAGATTTTGCCCTCAGACAGTCAAACCAATGGTGTGCATGTAGATGAGATAGTTTAAGAAGAGGAGTTGCCTCTGAGGTGAAATACCGTGGCAATAGGAGAAAAGAATAAAAGGAAAATTTTCTGTGATCATTTTCTTGGATAGCCATGAAGAAGCTTTACATGAAAACACGTAAACAAAAGTGTGTCTGATGTAACATTCTCTGATGGGCCAAATATGTATACTATGTGCACGACTAGAGAATTTATTACTGTGAGTGCAAATAAACTTGTCAAAGTTTGTGGTATCTGACAAGATAAAAGGAACAGTCAAAGTAACAGTATGTGTAGGGTCAAATGTTCATGCAATTTATGTTTCTAATTTGGTTCTATAAGACAGAATCTGGTACTGCAAGAAAGTTATTTGCTGAAAAGAAATGACATATTACCTATGGAAGGTCTGCATAATAACCTTACTATTTTACTTAATGCTTACTAGGGAGGATTTTTCGATTATGCCTCTCCCTCTGCCTCTCCTCTCCCTCTCCTCTCCTCTCTCCCCCTCCTTTTTTTTCTTCTTCTGTGGATTCTCAGATGTAGGTGACATTATTGTGATGGCTGCATTTCAGACCTCACCTGCTCTGTCATCTCTAAATTTGTGTTACACTTCATAGTATCAGCTCTAACGATCTTATTCTCTCGCTCTCTCTTTCCTTTGCAACTCTACTCACTTCCTGACACTTGACACAATAAAACACTTTCTCATTTAGAAACTGTATTTAACCCCTTTTCATCAACAGCCTATTACTCAGAAAAGAAAAAAATGTAAGTCAATGGGACACTATGACTTTGAGGATTCAAATTTTTGTTTATTGCAAGTAAACATATTTACATCCTTTTTATGAAGACTGACTAGGTATAAATAAGAGAGTTACCTTTGTATATCTCAATTTAAAAATTCATAAATTAAATGTGGGTTCCTTTAACTTATTTTTTCCATCAGTCTTTTATAATCAAGCTTCATTTCCTGGCAGTTAAAACAATAGAACAGCCACAATGCTGAAGACAAACTTAACTCTTTCATGCAGATCCTTCCAACCAGTAAAGAATATTTAATGTAGTTCATGACTTTGCACATTTTCTTAAATGTTATGGCTTCTTTTACATATATGCTAAATGCTATTTTGGGGGAAAAAGCCCAATTTAAAGAACTCTTGGCTTTAGCTATGTCTTATAAACAGAGAAACATATCAGAAATTATAATGAGCAAGTGAGCAGTCTATTTAAAAAATATGATTATTGTTCCATTAAGTAATCAATATATGTAAGAAAAATATTTATGTAAAGGTTTGATAGTAACCATCCTCATAAGTTGCATAAAATAAAATCCTTACTTATTCATTTCATTTCACTTCATTTAATTTCATTTTTGCTGAAGACATCATTAACAAAGTTTTTGTTCTTTTCAAAGGGGTTAAAATTTCTAAGTGGCTAGTGAATGTTTAATATTTCACATATTATTCAAATATTAATGTTTGAATGTTTAATAACTAACCTATTTGTTCTTCATGTGCTATTGTTATTCACTTTAGCTATTTGTGATTTGTCTTTGTAGAAAAGTAAAAACTTTGAAGTGAATTCAAGTAAGTATGTTTTTTTAAATAGCAAAAGATTATTCAGTAAAGATTCAAGCGTGTTGATTTTTTTTGGTTGTTTGTTTTGGGGTGGTTTTTTTGAGAGGGAGGTTTATGTTCTATAATCATAATACAATAATCTACATTATTTTCTGTTTCTTGAATCCCCTTGTTTCTGTATTTCTGAGAAGGGATCATAAATGTAATTGAAGAAGTTAAATACAGACTTTACAAATATGGGTACAAAAAGACATGTAAAATGCTGTGTCTCCAGTGAACAGATGGACCAAGAAGTTGTTGTGAATCTGGCTAGGAACTATGGTGAATGATATTTCATTAGCCCATATCAGTTAGAGATCTGTTGAACAAAATAAGACTCCAGACATTTTCTGAATAACTCTCTTATACAGGTCAAATCACAGTTGTAAGAGCAAATGTTCACAAACAGCCACTGATCTGGGTGCCCCAGATTTTAAATGCCCAGTTGGAAGCATTTTGGGTTTGGTGGACTTGCAGAGCGTATTTCCTGAGACTCAAGGGTATCTCAAATTTGAGCTTCAGAATACAAAACATCAGGTAGGAACAGTCATTTTTTGAAAGACGTGTTTCTCCATCATATACTTTCTCTGCTGTCAAATGGACATCATGTCCTCATGAAATGTGTTTCTTTCCTATTGTGCCAGAGAAAGGCTCAAGTATATCATGGCCATAATCAATCACTCTGCCACAGACCTCTCTGTGACCTTAGACAGTACACTTAACATGGCTTTGGCACCATACCTCACCTATACAATAATAACAGCTAGCTCTCAAAAGTGCAAAATAAGTGTGGCGGTACTTCACATCAGTCAATTCCATTTTGTGCAAAAAACAGCCACATACAAGAACTATGCATATCTATAATCTAGGGCAATATGGCCTGAATCTTGAGTGCTACTGTGATACAAGTAATTAACATTTTCTTCCTGGAATGAAGGCTGTCAACACATTTTTTAATAGATTCCATGAATTAAGTAATGGTTTCAAACAATTTGGTCTGAAGTTGTACATTATAACTGTGGTGAGCCATTAAAAAGATGACTTACCAACTGTCAAAAGCAAAATAAGAATTAAGAAGGTGAAGAGAGAGAGTGCTGTGTGACAGCCACCATAGATTTTCCAGACTTATTGCTCAGATGTCTCTTTACACATGGATCTGTTGGAAACCTTCAATGCAGGTACAGAAGTCACGATTGCATCTATAGCAAGAAACTAATTTCCCTGTCAGTTTTTCCTTACCACCTATGTAAAAGATTAGAGCAAAATATTGAGCCTGATGTTAGTGCTAATTGCAATTTTGTTATACTCTTTCAAATAACAGCATTGAAATGGTATCTCTTTGAAAAAAACAATGCATTAAACCTAAAATCTTTTGGTGATCAAAACTCTTCTGGTGTTGACTTTCTTTTAGGAATTTTTAATTTTTTCATAGAATTAGATTCCACTGCCTGCTTGGGGATTCATAGACATAGATGTATGAAGCTGTCAGACTGTAGGTACTGGGGGGGGTAAGGGAAAAGATGTCCCTCACATTGAACAAGGGAATTTACTACTGCTTCATTTTGGAGCTTGGTACAGCCTCCAGTGAGCAGAACTGTAGCTCCAACAAACAAGCAGACATTCTCGTGTGTGAAAATCAATAATGCCTTACATGAGTGTTAGTAATATCTGTAGAGCAGGAGATGTACTCAGCTGTAACTACTAAATGCTGCTGAAGGAAATCCTCACTTTTCAAAGCTACAGGAAATCAGTCTTTTGAAGTAATCATTTCTTTTAACTCTTTTGGTGACTCCTGTTCATTTTTGCCCTCTGGTCTGCTGATAAGTTAGTGGCAGGGCACCATAGCAGCCTTTTAACATGAGGTATGGACGGCTGAAAGTAATTTGAAAGGCTATTTCTTTGTTGCAGTAAATAGCTTGTCTGAACCAGATACAAGCTTCTGATGTAACACTGTTTGTCTTCAAGTACCTTCAACAGAGCAAATCTGCTTTTGTTTTGACATTTTGCTGTCAAATTTCCCGAATGCATAATTACAGATATATTATAGAAATATGAGTGCTACTGTGAGGTCTGCTTCCCAGTCATAGATATAGATAATTCCATGAATATCAAATCCGTTATCACCCTTGTTAATGAGAGCAACAATAACAAAATCATTGTATTCACAAAGGAAACAAATAATGCTAACATGTACAAAGGGAATACTGTATTGACCCAGAATATAGGTAGCCATACAGACAAATATACTCTTGTAGATATACTACTTTTTGGTTTTTAGTTTTTCGAGTGAAACGGGGAATTACTCTCTATCAAGGATGAAAGCCACAGATCTTCCTACCTGTTCTTACAAAAAACTTGCCTGTCAGGTTCTCAATGGGAACAAACCATAATAATTTAAGTACTGGTTTGCAAGGTCCACTGTACACTTCATTTTGTGGCTTTTAGCTTGAGTCCTCTCATGTTAAAATACTTTCTCTTCACACAATACCTATTTGTTGCAAATCTTGTGGCATTTTAATGCAAGACACCACAGAATCACAGAATAATTAAGGTTGGAAGAGACTTCTAAGATCATCAAGTCCAACTATCTGCCTATCACTATGCAAATTTGCAAATAGATTTACTGAGATGTAGGCTAGACTTACCTGCTTCAAAGTACAAAGAGTATTTACCAATCATAAAACAACTAATAGGTGTCTAAGTCCTCCCAGGTTATTCCACATAACTTAGTTGGGTACTGGGGTAGCTCTTTGCTTACCTGCGCTTACCTTACCTATACTGCTCTAAGAAGGTTGTAACCCATCTAGCAAGTCACCTTGCTTGAATGCTAGAGCTGAGCCAGGAGCTTCTTACATGATTCCAGCCTAGGATGTTCACCAAGTTGTACTATGCTTGTTTGTACAATGGTCATACCTGAAATTGTATCATGGTGCCACATGTAAATGCTATATCAGCTCGTTCTCCTGAAGACAGAATAGGTCCAGATGGGCTATAATACACCAAGTAAACATCTAGGGGAAATGCTTAGCAGATGCTTATTTACTGCTCCTATCTATGCAAAAACTTTTATCCTTTGGTCCTGTCACAGTAATTAAAAAAAAGCAAATTCATATCACAACAGAAAAATACTTCTTTTCTAGTTCTAGCTTCAATATCTTCCTTCTATTCCGAAATGTTTCATATACTCTATTTTTATTCTCCAGCCACTTGGGGTGTAAAGACCTTCTTTATTCCTATGCAGATAACAGATTGAAATCAAATCAAGAGGAGATAATTTTTCACACGGTGTATATTTAAATTGTGAAACTCCTTGGCACAGAACATTGTACATGTTAAAATATTACATGAAATCAAAAGACAATTGGACAAATGCACAGAATAAAACTCCATTGAAGAATTTCTAGCATTGAAACATTCCTGAGCTGTGGAAGGAGAAGCAGTGCTGCAGTTTTTTCTTTTTCTTATACTCTTTCCAGAATATCAACACATGGACTTATCAAAAACAGAGTGTTTGCCCTGATACAGATGTTATTATGTTCTTACCTGTGCAAGTGTCCAGCAAAGGCTTAATGAACCAAAGTGTATTGGGTTTGGCTTAAATGGAGTTAATGTCCCCATAGCAGTTTTTCA
>VWZO01017845.1:373-19083 GCA_013396975.1 Bucco capensis
TCTCCTCCTCAGAGTCTCTGATACTTCTTAACCTCTCAGTTTCCTTTTTCAGCTGAGCCACCATGGACATCAGGTCATCTACCTGGTTGCACCTTGCACATCTACTGTTAATGCTATCATCCAGTGATGGATATAGGCTGTGGCATTCCCTGCAGCTAGGAACCTTGACAGCCACATGCCTCCATGGCAGTGTTGTCTGGATTGCTTTTTTAGAGGTGGTTAACATTTTTGCCCTAGTGGATACCACCTCCACCTGTTTGCCTGTTACAAGGAAAAAAAAAAAAAAGCCCGCACTCTGTGAAAGCCCGCCCTCGCTGGCTGCGCTGGCCGTGTGTGTGGAAGCTGCCACTTATCACCACTTTAAATTTGCCGCAGCTTCCGGGCTCCCTCCACGTCAGCCTCTCACCTGCGTCACGAGAGCTGCCACCTCACTCCGGGTCTCTCCCGGAGACAATAACAATTCCTCACTTCTCACATGTCTAACATTAAGAATAATTTTTTATCAGAAATTTTTTATCACTTAAGCCATTTGAAAAAGCATTATAGAACCACAGAATGGTTTGGGGTGGAAGGGATCTTTATGGTCATATAGTCCAACTCCCCCAGAGTGAGCAGGGACATAATGGAACATTCAAGCTGATATAACAGATACTTCTTGCTTTTTGAATTTATATAGTGTTTATGCTGAAGACCACTCATCCTATTTTTTATTTTTTTTTTAGTATTTCCTTTTCAAGGTCAATTAGAAGGAAGCAGTATTCTCACAGAAATTCTATATTAAATGATACTTAGCTCAAACAGGGTATTTCTTCATTGTGATAAACCATTTCAATAAACATAATTGTGAAAACCTTCCACTACAAACATACATGGGAAATTCCATGGGATTTCTAAGATTTATTTGTGATGTTTATATTTACTACAATAATAATTTATTCTCTGACATGCAGTTTGTAAAATTAGTGTAGGCCTAAAACTTTAACAGATTTTTGTACAAGCACTCCTGTTGAATTTACATATGTACAGTATGCCTCTATATATGTACAAATAACAATACTTAACTACAGATTCGCAGTCTAACAGAAATCTCCCAGTTTTTGACACAAACACTATTCTTCTAAAATGTAAGTCCGTCTTTACACTAGTTGCAACACCAACAGCTCATGTTTACAGCATTCCAGCTATCCCACATCCCAACATTTTTAGAAGATTTGTAAACCTTAACAGACTGACTTATTGGAAAATACTTGGTACTGTTTTCCCCTTACTTTCCTATGGGTCTTCAGCCAGTTAAGATTCTTATTTTCTCTTCAGTAGGTTTCAGATACCACAGGAGAGCACCAACCATGAAGAATGTCAGGCAAATTCTGTATTATAGTTAAACAGAACACCGGGGAGGGGAACAAGAATAAAGGAAAACAAAAACAAAACCCAAAACCAACATCAGAACCAACCAAGTTTTAAACTTCAGTTTGCCTGGAGTTTGCTCAGAATCAATTGATTAAGCCTATCTGGATAATCAGCTGGGCAGTCAGGCCCTTTAAAAAAAAAAAAAAAAGTGCAGAACTAAGGCAGAAAGTGTAAATTTAAGATATGGTTTCTCATAATGATTATCGCACTTTGTGAAACTTCCAATTAAACTTTAAACTTTCATGGGTTTTCAAATGACCTGTATACATCTATGCAAACTCTACGTAAACTAAGAAGCTTTAGGCAGTAAAACCTTTAGGCAGTAAATCATTTCAAACAACGCAGATTCAAGATCTATCTTTGAGCTCTACAGCATCTACTTGAGCAAATTACACAGCAGGTTTTCAGAAAGAAAGACAAAACAAGCCATTAAGGTTTCAATAAAACCCAGAGGTAGGCTTTTACAAACACACACCACCAGGTACAAAATAATCTAAATAAGTTATCTAAATCTAAATAGAATCTACTACTTAAGCACTGACAGATATTTAATGGAAACAATTTACAAGGTGTCACATTAAGAAAATAATTTACACTTGTGGAGAAGGGCTTAATTCCCAGTATTTCTAACCTGCTGAGACCAGAATACAAGACAATATATAATAGATTTATTCCAGAAGACTGACAGTTATTAACCATTTCAAGTAACAGAAACTAAAATAATTTTAACATAAATGGTTTGACAATGAGAATTAAATACTGTTTGTTTCCAACAATGAAGAAAATAAAAACTCTTCCATTTTGCTATGATAATTTAGCTTCCTGTTTTATTACAGAAAAAACATTTTGGCTATACCATAACTTCTGTTATGCACCACAGCAAGCATACGTCTGTAAACAAAACTCTATAGTGGAAAAAATCCAGCAGACGGGTATTCATAGAATCATAGAATGGTTTGGGTTGGAAGGGACCTATGGAGGTCATCTAGTCCAACCCCCCTGACATCCCCAACTAGATCAGGTTGCTCAGAGCCCTGTCAAGCCTCACCTTGAATGCCTCCAGGGATGGGGCCTCAACCACCTCCCTGGGCAACCTGTTCCAGTATTCCACCACCCTTGTGGGGGGGAACTTCTTTCTAATGTCCAGTTTAAATCTACTCCTCTCCAATTTAAAACCATTGCCCCTTGTCCTTTCACTGCAGGCCTTTGCAAACAGGCCCTCTCCAGCCTTCTTGGAAGTTCCCTTTAAATACTGGAAAATCACTAGTAGGTCCCCCCGAAGTCTTCTCTTCTTCAGGCTCAACAATACCAGCTCCCTCAGCTCGTCCTCGTAGGGGAGAGGTGTTCCAGCCCCCTGATCATTCTCGTGGCCCTCCTCTGGACCTGCTCCATCAGATCCATGTCCTTTCTGTATTGAGGGCTCCAGAACTGGACACAGTATTCCAGATGAGGTCTCACCAGAGCAGAGTAAAGTGGCAAAATCACCTCTCTGGATCTGCTGGCCACGCTTCTTTTGATGCAGCCCAGGATGCGATTAGCCTTCTGGGCTGCCAGCGTGCACTGTTTGCTCATGTCCAGCTTCTTGTCCACCAGCACCCCCAAGTCCTTTTCTGCAGGGCTGCTCTCCATCATCTCATCCCCTAGCCTGTACTGATAGTGGGGATTGTTCCGACCCAGGTCCAGGACCCTGCACTTGGTCTTGTTGAAGATCATGAGGTTCACTTGGGCCCACCTCTCCAGCTTGTCTAGGTCCTTCTGGATGACATCTTGCCCCTCCAACTTATCAACAGCACCCCATAGCTTGGTGTCATCTGCAAACTTGCTGATGGTGCACTCAATGCTGCTGTCGATATCATTTATAAAAATATTAAACAGTACAGGCCCCAGTACAGAGCCCTGAGGGACACCACTTGTCACTGATCTCCAGCTGGACTTTGAGCCATTAACCACTACCCTCTGGATGCGGTCAGCCAGCCAGTTCCTTATCCACTGAACAGTCCACCCATCAAATCCATAGCTCTCTAACTTGGCCAACAGAATGTTGTGGGGGACCATGTCAAAGGCCTTGCACAAGTCCAGATAGATCACATCCACAGGTTGTCCCTTGTCCACTGAGGTAGTCACAGTATCATAGAAAGCCACTAGGTTTGTCAGACAGGATCTGCCCTTAGTGAAGCCATGCTGACTGTCTCTAATCACCTCCCTATCCTCCATGTGCCTTAGCAGAACTTCTAGGAGAATCTGCTCCATGATTTTCCCAGGCACAGAGGTCAGGCTAACAGGTCGGTAGTTCCCAGGGTCCTCCTTTACATCCTTTTTGAAAATGGTTGTGACATGCCCCTTCTTCCAATCACTAGGGACCTCACCTGACTCCCAGGATTTCTCAAAGATTATTGAGAGTGGCTTGGTGACTACAGCAGCCAATTCTTTTAGGACTCTGGGGTGCGTCTCATCAGGTCCCATAGACTTATGTATATTAAGGTTCCTCAGGAGGTCATGAACCTGACTTTCACATACAGTGGTATTGTTTTGTTCAAATCACTCAATTCTAAACCAAGATTTGTATAAAGTGAATCTCATTGTTTTACAACTCCAGTCTTTTAAAAGTCATTCTAGACTTGAAGAACCTCATGACCTGTGATTAATTTCATTCAGTTAATGCCAATGTGCTATTTTAGTTCTTATATAATGAGACATCTATTTCCAAATACTTCAAATTTTACCTTTAGTATATTTCAAGATAAGTTTCAAATAACTATTTATATATTGAATTTAAACAATAACTCGTACATATAAAATATTTAGAAACTATATCCTAATACGTTTATTCATTTAGCAACATTTTTTCCACATATAATATTCCACACTACAGCACAAAATGCTTTGTCTAAGTGCAGTCCAAGTACTACGGCAATCAAATTTTCTGGGCTGTTACTTTACAGCCAATCTAAATATTTGAAAACTTACTTTAACGTTATATGAGTTTTACTCCTAGAGCTCTCATTCCACCCATCTCCAGGACAATAAAAGAAAATTGTTACCATTAGCACTACTTTGAAAAGAGGATGTCAGCACACTCATGATTTGAAAACAGGGTATTTCAAACTGCAGGGCTATATGTACAGAGAGCTAGCCAAAGCATTGAAGATTTTTTTCCTGATACTGCTTCTTATCTTACAGGAGATATCTCTTTATTGCCCTAGTATCCTTGCAAAACTAAAAAGAGATTAGAGAATTGACAAGATTTTTCATCACTCAGCTTACACTTTTAAACCATCATCTTAACAATGATTTCCTTTATCTATCTTTAGTTGCACAACTGTTCCCAGCAGCTTTACAGCACAGAAGATGTCATCTGCAATCAATCGCACAGCAGGCAGCAACAGTGATGGCAACGGCTTGAGATAACATTAATGTGAAATACCTACTTTTCTGGACTCCACATCATCTGACTAAGGTTTTTTCTGGAAACCACATATAGCTTACACAAGAAATACATTTTAAAAAAATCATAATTTCTTGAGTTCTACTCTGACACAGTAAAAGCTTCCTTCCCAATTTTCTGTGGTAAAATTCCTTTCAGAACTGTATCACTGTTTAAAATAAAGACTGGCAAAAGAAAAGGAAGAAATTACAAATTCTGTCTCTAAAAGAACATAACACCATTTTTGGTTCTGCTAACAGGATGATATTGAAGATCTCTATTTAAATCTTCTAATCCACCTTCCATATCCACCTACTTCCCACAACTTCCTGAAGCATATACATACAGCTTTTACAAAAGCAATATACCATATTGTTCCAGTAAAAAACATTTAATGCATATGAAAAACAGTCTTCATGAGCGTTGTATTTACAAAATATTTTGAATGCCACAAATAACTTTGAAACAAGTCTTATTAAAAACATCTTGTAATGTTTGCCCTGCAGACTTTCCACATTTGCTGTTGTCATAAACTTTTGTTTAAATGTTAATTTTATGTTTATCAGTTATTATTCAGCAAACATAAAACACATTTTATTTTGTATCTTTCAAAGACAGATTCTAAGGACCTATAATTAAATTTGTAACCGTATTGAATACAGTTTTTCTACCAAATTTTGAGATTATAAGGGACAGCAAATAAGAGAGATGAAGAAGAGAGAGCCCACAGTGGAACTGAAGAAACACACTCCTCACTGTGGATTAAACAGAAAGCTGTGACTTCTGTCTAAAGCTGTAATATCAGAATGCAGTGCTCTGATCTAAGGCAGCTCTATCAGCCTTGTAGCCATCAATACCACACAAAGCCTTGAAAAAGTACTGTGAAAATCCACACTTATGACAAATAGCTTATTGTATTATTTTCAGTATCTGTGGATTTTTCAAACTATGTTGCTTAGTCCTGTTTTCTGTGCATATGTACACACAAGCATTTAAAACTAAGATTCCTGAGTTCTTCCTATTACTTCTCTGCCATTCCTTGGGTCACACAAAGTGAAATGTTGAGAATATAAAGCAAAGGAATCAGCACTGCTTTTTTAGATTTCCTACTACTTAGTACTGGTGAAAGATGTTCAAAGACAAGGAGAGATTTCTCATTTACTTAAACTTAATCAAACAGTATTGGTCAAAGGCAGTCACCTCAAACAAGGAACATGCCACCTGGAGTTGCAAGGAAACTCCTAAGGAGTAATGCCAGAAGAAAGGAACACAGCATAATGTAATTACATAACCTTTAGAAGAAAATAAATGGCCATTTGCTGAGTACCTCTGAACAGTCCTATATTGTCTTTGTCTCTCTGCTAGTCACCCTGCAGCTGGAATCCCCCAGCATACAACATCCAAGATTGAACATTTTACAAACATTCCATTCTCAGACAAGAAGTCCACAAACACCAAGCAACCCACCTATTAAAAGTCACTGGATTTCCCTACCATATTACTCTTCACAGTTAGGAAAGCCGTAAGTGTGACAAGTGTTTGCACACAAGTACGACTAATTGCTTTTATTTCATTTCTGGCTTTCTTTAGTAAAGATAAAAGAAGGATTCAAGGTGCCTCTTCTCACAGAACTCTTTTTCTGTACATGACGTTCTATTATGTTTAATGAGTTAAAAAAAATAAAAAACAACAAAAACAACTGATAAATCTGGTGGTATGTTATCTTCTTTAGATATGGCGTAAGGCCTTACCAAAAAAATTCAGTAATCAGCTTTTCTGCCGTAGCCTTATACACACAAACACAGCATCAAATGCTCTTCTGCACGCTAGACATCATCCTCAGTAAAGACCACATCAATCAATCTCATTGCCAAACAGATACACTTTATGAATGATAGATGTTTTAAAAATACTTTTCAATTACAAAACCAATTACCAATCAGTAGACTAAAGTAATTGCCAAAGCGTAGACATGAGGTTCACAGAAACCTTGTTAGAAATACCTACTTTATGTGTTTTCATGATCCTTTTTTTTTTTTAATGAATGGTCGTGGCTAGGCTTTGCGAACGAAGATCNGAATGGTATTTGCCAGGAAAATACACAATAACTACAATAATTTCAAAACAGGATATAGTATTTGACTTAGTTTCTTCAATGACGGCTGAAGATCACAGGCATTGCATAAATTTTGGATACTAGTATGAGAAAACATCCGAGACCAGTAATTACATTCCTAAGAAAGACTGCATGGCATTGAGGTTTTACCTGAGGGACAAGAATATAAGGAATCTCCTAAGCGTGAGACTAACAATGCATCCATGGCAGAATTATCTGTCCAGTTGTAGCAGTAAGACATGCTATTTAGGGATAATATGTGAGTTTTCTCATTTACTGTCACTTAGAAACTCCAAAAGAAAAGGCAATCCTTTATAAAGCCCCAAATCCCTCTCAGAACTATGCTCTCAAAACCACCTGCTACAGCCTTCCTATTTTGCTTGTCATTAATGTCTAAACCTGTCAGATTTATAAGGACTGTACTGAAGGAACTAATCTTTTAACTCACTAGTAAAGAACCTAACATATAACGTTTTCAACTAAAAACTTTACAAATACATACTAGCTACTTGTATACTAGACCATAAAAGCCTTTTCTCTTCTTGTTTATTGGAAAAATCCTCAATTCTGACACAATACTCCTTTAGGACAATGGTATTTAAAGGAAAGAAATTTCAAGACCTTTGAGGTCTTATAGTTCAGTAGATCAGATACAGAGTTGTTTAGAATTTCAACAGGAAATAGTTCAGTAGATCACATACAGAGTTGTTTAGAATTTCAACAGGAAATAGCCTTCCAATGAAACTATTATATTTAAGAAGTACTACCAAAAAAGTCTGTGACCACACCTTTTAAAAGGCAGGCTGCATTTCAGTCACTTCACTCCTACACATTCTATTTTCTTCCATTGTTTCTCAATTTAAAGCTGAGGGTTTGAAAAATGTCAATTTTGTAAAAACGAAATACAGACTCTCTTCATAGAGATGGCACTTAAGTGGGTCCAAGTTTATAGACACAGTCTTAAAAGCTTATTTAGCAGTATAAATGCCATGGATTTTTTTTCCCCTAAATACTATTATTACAGCTTCCTACTAAATCATATGAAATATTTTACTGACAACTGTAAATGTCTATTAGACTTCTGTTTTCTGTTTCTTTTTAAATCTTTCATTTCTTAAATCAAAAGTTTAAATTAGTTTTCACTGGCATTACTCAGCCTCCATGCATGACTTGTACACTTTTATACCATAATTAATAGTTAACAATAGGCTACATAATACAGCGGTATAACACAATGCTGTTTACAATTAATTATGTTCTATCAGCAGATGAAGCAGTATCTGTATCTCTGAGTGCCAATAAATGCTTTGCCATGAAGATGCAGAGAGCTTACTGTTCCTTCTCTCTAGGTAATCCTGCTTGTCTCTAACTTCTTCATTATTGCTTTCTGTCAGATGTTCATCTGTGGCTCAAGTGTACGCTGCCACCTCCCATTTAGTATTAACATCTGAATGCCACCACACAGCTTCAATCAACTGTTGAAGTCATGCTTCTTGGCACAGGAAACACACCTGCACCATTTTAAGTACGACATAATATTTCCTTGCACTGAAAGAGGCACAAAGTCACTAAAACAGCACATCTGCTGACATGCATAAGCATCCTATAGTTGTAACACTACTAACAGCATAACCTGTGAAAATATGTAAGCATTTTTTAACTCAGCTAAAGACAAGCACACAACTGCAAAGGAGCAAACAGAAAAGTCAGGTATGCTTGCACAAAAAGGGCTTAAGAAAACGTGGAAACAGGAAAATGTGCAAGATTAGAAAAAAGTATACAAATAAAGCAGGAAATCTATCTGTTGGAACCAGAAGAATCCTGCACAATGAACAGAAAAGATACCTAGCAAAAGCAGAACAACTCCTGATCCTAAAAAATAAAATCAGATTTCTCCCTATCTCTTTCGAGGAGGAGAGCAATAAGCATAAAACAAAAGAAAAGAAAAAAAATCTGGGGAGACATCGCTTACTGGGTAATGCTAACGTAACTTTTTGATAGTTCAAGTATATACTTCTGCTGTATAGACCCACACATTCCATTTCGTGCACAGGACTAGCTTACTGCTGTGTCTTTAAGCTCCCTCTAAGATTGTCCTGTACCCACATTTTCAATGCGCTCCTATTTCAGAGTGGTTGTCTGTGTTTCACATTCCCCCTCCAGCCCATATCAGGGTCTGGTACCCTCCTCTTACATCAGTTTTGTGTGCTCTGTTTTTCAAGCACCTCCTTTAGCAGTGTCCCCACTGTGTTTTCAACACCACCCTTTTCTCTCACGACAGTTCTTATTTTGCAAGTCTGTGAACAATTCTATGAAACCTCTTTTCCCTCAGTCACTCTGCTCCCTAACCCCTTTTGTTCTGGAAGATGAATCACTCTGGATGCTAATATATTTCACTCTACTGTGAAGGTAGCTGAAGATGAGAGACAGGACTTGCCACACTGGCATGGCTTAAGTTAGTTCAAACACTGCATGACGTTGTTTGAAAGATGTGAAGCTATGGCTATGCTAAATAAGAGAAAAGGCTTTCATGTGTCACCTGTTTTCCTTTCAGTTCTCTAATTTCCAATAAAACCGTAAGGCTCTACACTGAAAATTTCCCCAAAATAATTTTTTTTTCACAAAGTTCCCATACTGAAAAAGAGTAAAAGAAGCCACATAGAAATGAGAGCAACCTTCAAACAAATCAGATGTCTTATCTGCACTAACTCGCCCATTCAAAAATTGAAAGTTTACCTATACAACCAAGAGACAAAACAAAGGATTAAGATTAAATAATACATTGTATATTCACTAGATACCAAAAGATGCATACAGTGTGCAACTAATGTATCTTCGGCAATTAAAAATTCAGCTATATGAATATTGCAATAATTTAAGTTTTTAAATTATTTATCTCAAAGTGACAGAAAAGATCACTATTTAAAAATAACAAGTAAGATGCAGGTCATGAAAAATTCATGTGAGACAGCATTCTTTAAGACTTGAGCTCACTTTATGCAAAACTATTAATAGCAAAAAATTCCTACCAAAATTCAAGTCTCTGGAAAAAGAAATTTTATTATTTGTTCCATTAATTCTTAATCCTCAGTTTTATTCCCCTTGAAGTACACTAGTGAACTGTATGAACTAAAAAAAAAAATGATAAAGATTTGCTGCTTAAATCAAATCACAATGGAGAAAACTAAATTCTTCCTCAACCACTCCCTTCTTCCTTCCAGTCGCTCCTCTATTCTTTCATTTTCTGCTACACTCCCCCTCTCAAATTTCCCCATGAAAATAAACACTGGATAACTTTGTGTTAAGTCAGAAAAATCATCTATAACTGCATTTTACTGTATTTGCTGCTTAACATATCCCAACAGTGAACGTAACATTTAGAATCTATCATATCAACATAGTCATCATGATCCAAGCTGCAAATAATAGAGAGTGTCACTGTCAATTTTGCTTTCTTACACTTTCTTCTCTTCACTTCATCTGATTTTAATAATCCCTGTCAAACCACAAACAGTCCAAATTACCTTCTTGACACAGAAGCTTTCAAGGAAGAGACAGAATCTCAACTTTCATTTAGTGACTACAAAAGCAAGCTGTCCAACTGGACAAATATTATTTCCACTCTTGACAATCTCTACAGTAAAGCATGCTTTTTAATTTTCACTGAAGCTGCCATGGTTTTGAGATAAGCTTCTTGTTTAGTGTAGATTGACTCACAGGATTATCAAACCAACAACTGTAATTGTGTTTAAAGAAGCTAGTGCTTTCAAGTAAAAAAAAAAAAAATTTCTTACATACGGTGACAATAGCATGCCATAAGCTAACTGAATTAACACAAAGATTATACAAAGAATTTCAATTCAGTAGGTCTCATAGGACTGTTTCAAGATCATTTTGTATTTCTAAGATTGACCAAATGATTGCTGCTAACATGTAATATAAAACAGAATTTCAAGGAGGACAACTTTATATTCAACTACATCAGCAACAGTTTGAGAAAGGTTAGCATTTGACAACAGGAAATATGTTCAAGGCAAATAAGCTTCTGCAAAAGGATGTGATCTGTAATCATTTTCCTCTCTGTTGGCTTGTCTTCAAAGTAAGCTTGATAACATAACTCGCTGCTTCACATATATCAGTTTAAAAGTAATTGATTTCTCTGACGAGGCACAGCATTGTGTAATTAGCATTCTATTTGAAGTTTATATGGATTAATCAAAGTATAATACATTCTCATAGAAAATATTTCTTCATACAGACGCACTAGGCTCTCTAATCACCTGGAAGTCTATTGCCTCATAGTATTCTGACTTATTTAAAATTGCAATCACGTTTTGAAGTGTTACTAGCTATATAAAGAATAAAAGAAAACAGAATAACCAAGATGCTTCCTATCAGAAGTCTCATGTGAAGTATTAGTTTAAATACCTTAGATTGCTCATCACATGCACAGGCCTAATTTAAAACTAATCAAAGCTGGTTTAAAAGATCCTTTGGTAAGTAGTTTGATACTCAGCAGTATATTGATTCTACTACAGATCTGCATCAGACTGGACTCACATGTTCTTTTATTCTAAAAAAAAGCATCTGATGAAAAGATCACTTAGAGCAAAAAAAATAAATGCGTAACACAGAGACCAATGGTATTCTCAGTTTTAATTAAAAGGGCATTGATTTAAGCCTCTTTAAGTGAAGTGCTTTGGCTTGACAATGTCTTGACTTCTAGTTAACTGTCAGTTTGAATCCAGAGCAGAACTCAACTGATACCAGCTAGCTTTATTCATTTAAAAAGCCGAGATTATATCTTATTTTGGGTTTAAGCACTACCAAACACAAAGGAAGCAGGAGACAGGAAAGAAATCTCTCGAACAGTATATTAAAGTACAGATATACTGATTGATATGAAAGTATGCCTACACACCATATACTTAACAGCAATCAAAGTAATTGTACAAAACTGAACCTCACGTCTAACTGGTTTGCAGTTCTGTAACTATCAGTGAAGCCAGATTTTAAAAATTATTTCTTTTTTAAGACAAGTGCTTCTTACTAATTCATAATCCATATATAAATTAGTTTTTCAACTAGTTGCTCAGAGGTAGCTTTTATCTTCCAGAGTATCCTCTCTGTATTTTAATCAAGTTCTCCTTCTCCTGATAACTTATATTATCAGATGTTACATCTTTATTTCTTGGTAAGAAGTGCAAGTCATCACAGCTATAATGCTATAAAATAAAACTTAAAAAAAGCACAAGTAGCATTTTTATATAATACTTATCCACAGTATCTTCTCATTGCTGCTGCAGAAGGAAGAAAGGAAAATAACAGAATAGTTACAGTTACAGGACCCTCCTTCTTCTCAAGGATCTCTTAAACTATGCACTCACACTCCAGCCTGAAGTTCCTTATCATAAGGCAACTAACAGTCGTGTAACTGTCAGTTCATGCAGGAAACATTTCATGGTGAAGTTCATTTACCTCTAGACTGTTAGTCTGTATATACCATGGAAATGCCATGTAGGTATGATTCAAGAATACTCATGGAGACCTCTAATACCTTTTACCATCTTCTCTGGGAAGGTAAAGTGTCAGGAATACCATTTCAAAATATGACAAAGGCAACAGTATTAAAAGGTGGAAGGGAATCATAACAATATGCATTCACAGAAGGGAAGAAAATCTTTCTTTGAAACCAGATCATGTCATAAATTACTGTGTAAAAATGAAAGACAATCAGCTGATTTGTGATACAGAAAGACATTCCTCTTCCCTATTCTCTTAAGCAACTACTGTAAAGATATTATACTAAATTCTCTAGTGCAGAAAGCACTTAGCCTTTGGTTCCATGATTAAGAGGGCAAGTGTTCATAAATATCTTACAAGTGAACACTATGCACTGTGTTATTTCTTACATGATTACAATACTCGCAAATTGTGCAGCCAGCCAAGAAGTGGAACTGAAGTGTAAACAATGTGCACTACTTGCCTATCACATGATGTCAATCTTCTTCAGAACAAAACTGGACTGAAAACTAATAGAAAAGGGAGGGAGCATTTACTGAAACAACATATTTTTTGTCAATAAGCTGGTAATACATGATAATACAATATCCTGCCTTGCACTAATCTTTGGAGCTGAACATTATTGAGAAAATTTAAGTTTGTTTGTTTAAGTTCGTTCCAAGTTAGAGAATCAAAAATCTACTGCTTCGCAAGTGTGTATCATGGAAGAGCACTAAAGAAGTAATTTGATTTTTAGTATCATGGCAGACCGGAATTATTTTTCCCTTTTTTTCTTCTACCACCCCGTGCACCAGGGATACATTTACTATAGGAGAAGAACTACCTGGGCTGTATGCCTTACTACCCCCTATAACTGCATTAACTGACATAACTGACATGCTCCTCATCAAGTGGCACTGTAAGAAGTAAAACCATCGTAGAGCCTAAAATTCATATTTCAAATAATCCACTTCTTTATCTGTTCTACTGGATGATACAGCTTCCTAAACCACTTCTTGGAATGATTACAAGTTTTTATTCAAGTTAGAGCTTTGTACTACTATGTTTTAATGACAACAATACAAAAAGCGTGGAGAGAAACAGATAGATTGCACTGAAAAAAAAGAAATTCAGACAACTTGAGGTAAGCCACATTTTCTGATCACTTCTTCACAGAGTCAAGAGGGGTTATTAGGTTTTTCTGTATATTACAGAACAGATTATATTCTGCTCCAAATGTAATAAATATTATGGACTAGAGCACCTACGTAAATGCTGCAAAGTACAACATGCATTTCAGAAAGAGCGGTCTCAGCTTCTAAAATAACCATGTGGGCCCTTCCTACAAAGAAATACCTTGTTCAGACTTTCTATAGAATTACACTAATCCAAAGCTCATACCTATCAATTCCTTAATAGTTAACAGCTAGTCATTTTTATAGCTTTTGTAAAAAGATAAGAATTTATAAAATGGTTGATCTGAACAAAGCTTGCTTAGAACTTCTTGAAAAATCTTAAATTTAAATATAACACCTCCTACGTTTCCTTAAATCAGTAAGAATTCATAAATATTCTTCATTAGTACCAACAAGTAATTTCCTATAAACTTCACAGGTCTCATCTAATCACCCAGTTAGAACTTCTTAATGCTTTTATAGTTGATTGCCAGTCAATTTCAGAACATACCAATGTGCAGTATACATACATACCTTCAGTCCACGCTCTCTTTGTAACAGAAATCTGCTTGTTTCCAGTTTTAAGGGACCATGCATAACACTCAGTTAATAGTCATAAGTGCTCCTATGTAAAAAGAAGGGTTTAAATTTACCAATAGGTAGCAATGAGGAACTAACATTTTCACAGAGAAAAATCTTAATTGCTTAAGTATTACATAAAATTGCTCATATAGTAACACAGTATGCTTCTTAGCTCCAACTGATAAATAACAATACAATTTAAAATGTTAAAAAAAGTTTTAACTTCTGGAGCCTCCATTTCGTTTGATACTTAATATACAAACAGCGCTATTTAACATTTAATTTAGCTGTTCCCGAGGTGTAGAAGCAATGGAGAGAAGATATGTAGAGGATGGAAAATTAGAAGGCCACAGAATCTCCCAAATAACACATGGCAGCTGTAAGAAACCTTAAGCAAGGCTCACATAGCTCAGTAGTTTCACAGAGAATAATCTACTTTGCAGTCACCTACTTGTAGAGCAAGCATCTTAGAAAACAGAAGAAGTGGAAGTTTGAGATGAATATTCCACATATAAAGAGGGCATACAAGAAAGACAGAGAGAGACTTTTTACCAGACTCTTTGCTTGTAGTGAAAGGACAAGGGGCAAGGGTTTTAAACTGGAAGAGGGCAGCTATAGATTGGACAGAAGGAAGGCATTCTTTACTCTGAGGGTGGTGAATCACTGGAACAGGTTGCCCAGCAGTTGTGGATGTCCTGTCCCTTGAAGTGTTCAAGGTCATGTTGGATGGGGCTTTAAGTAAGCTGATCTAATGGAAGATGTCTCTGCCCGTGGCAGGGGGTTTGGACTAGATGGTCTATAATAGTCCCTTCAAACCCAAACTACTCTATGATTCCATAAAGTTTGTCTGCTGCATCTAGTAGTGGTTCTAGACACTAATGTAAGGAGTCAAATAAGATACCCAAAACCTAGCTCAGCAAAAATACCCTATCAACTTTCTGTACCAGCTGCCTTCCCTGCGCAAGCCCGTCTATTCCCATTTACCAGGCAGCTGTGGCACAGGGTAGGTGACTGGTGGCTGGTGCTCGCCTGCCCACTTGGCAGCAGTGCCAGTTTATGCTGGATTGATAAAACTATGATGAAACCAACAGACTGCCAGCATGAGACTTACAGACCTTGAGAAGTCATCTCTACAAAGGAACTGAAAGTATTGTGTTTGCACATACATGCTAACACCCCAGAACAGCAAGATTCACTCTGTTTAAGAGCAACACATTAAGAATTAACAGGAACTATCCTGTTAACCTGCTTTTGTTTCACAATACTTTAAGTACAATATTTTAAGATTTTTACAAGGCTCTCTACATGCACTCCACTCTCGTTTTATTCAGTACTGTTTACTAAAAAGAAAGTGGTTCTTTACGTAGAAAAGAATGGGGAACTCTTAGCACTTCCCAGGGTTTTAACAAAAGTACCCCATGACTAAAATCCATGTAACTCAGAGGTTCTGCAGAAGAATCAGCAAAGACAAGAGCAAATGAAGTGTAAAAGAACTGCTGGTGAGTTTGAAAACAGGTTAGCTCCTGTTCTTTGACCATGCTTTCACATCTGTGTTTTAGATGAAGAACAAAGACAACAAAGTCTGCACTTTTCCCACTGCTTTTATTACTTTTCTGAAAACATAGGCTGTGCAAAAAAACTGTATAAAAAATGACAGTAAAGTTGTAACTCCAGCCCACAAAAGCCAAGAAATTTAAAGTTAGTCTGACATTCAATCCTTAAATCATGCAATTGTGTTTCTTCTTTAAAAAGCAACAATGCCAGTTAATGACAAGGTGTCAGCCCTAACTTTGAATTGCCTGAAGTTTGTCATTTGGTGTTTGTGTCACAACCTTAATGTTATTTAAATGTAGTTTTTAGTATCTATTATTTAAAAAGGTCTACTCCACGACAGCAAAAAGCTTTGATGGAATAAACCTCAAAAGTACACTCTAGTGCTGGTATGCCACTTCATTAGAAGTAGTGCATAAAACATATGCTGTTGACAAATCTAATTCATTAAAGGTGAGGTAGATGCACTTTAAAACAACTGGATGGCATCATTATCTACAGTTCTTTTTATAAATTATTCTTCTTTTCTCCTTTGACTGAACTTGTCAGTGCTCCCTTCTCAGACTGCGAATGTTTTTGCCTTAAAATTCAATACCTCCAGCATGTTTGGACAAGTTAAATAAGCAGCATATTTGCTAAAACTGAAATTGTAAGCAGAAACATTCACACTGATAATTCCACCTATACGAACTAATGAGAAATAAATTTAAGCAACGTATTTAAGAGTTTCAGCTTTATCAAACAAAATTTTAAAACGAAGAAGAAATTACAAGGTGCAACAGAGATACTCTCTGGCAGCATTTTGCATTGCTATTCAGAAGACTTGGATTTGATACTGAATTGAACACTACAAGACCAAAGAAGATCAGGCACATCAGAGAGCTGACAGCTAGCTGACATATTTAGTTATGAAAGGAAGAACTGCTAAGTATATTACTCAGAATTTTAGGTAAAGACCAGTAAGGTAATATAAGTAAAGCCTATAGCCTATAGGTATAGGGCTACAGAAGGGTCCATAAATACAGTTTGCCGGGACTTGAAGCATGGCCCACTGGAGTGGTAAATTCCTTACGCAGTTTTCCAACAGGTAAAACAGATATAACTAGCCCATCTTATAACATGGTTGCCTGTGAGAACTGGTAATTTTTTCTCCTGAGTCCAGAAAGAATGAAGTCTTTCTATCACTGCGGTCTTTAAAACCGAGATCACAGGAGTTTCACTGAATTGATTAAAAAATAAAGTGAGAAAGAATGTTTTTGAGTTCTAACTATAACAGAAGTTAAGGTAAAATTCCACTCATCACATATTTACCAAAACTCTAAACTACACTGTACACAGGGAAACTGAAAAAAAAAACAACCACCAAAAATCAACAATTCTTAATCAAGGATACCTTCTGTAATATAATTTCCCTTTTACTTCCTCATAAAGTGACTTTATTTAAAAAAACCTGTATTTTGGCATAGAATGCACAATCATACTTCAATATATCAATACTCTGTACAGATATTTTGTAATGAATTAGCTGGATAAGCAATTAATTTTGCCTTGTTCAAGAAAAGCTCACGTATAAGATGCAATACCACTCTATATATTTCCTCTATGGACACATGTACACATTCATATTATTAACAATATGCAGTGTCTTGGATTAATTCTATATTGTCTCTTGCACACAAGCTCACTCCAATATAACACTCATCCTGAAAATCTAAAACATGGACATTTTGCTTAGAAAAAATCAGTAACTTAAAACAAGGAAACACCTTAAAATAGAACTCACCAAGGCCTATTTTATGCTTCCGTGGATTGCAGAAAGTCAAGTTTTTAGAGGCTTCTCCATAAAAGTGTAAACTAAAAACTGACAGATTAATTTACCACATTTCAATCAGCATCTAATATTTACCTCTGAAGACGTACATCATGTATGTCCAATATGCTACACATGCTCCTAATTAGTCTTCCAATTAATCTTCATCCTGCTCATTTTTTCCCCTTCCTGCCATACTGTCTTCATAATCCCATGAGTGTAACAGTCATATTTGTTTAAGCCTTCTACCACCAAGACAACGGAAGAGGTAGCTGCAGATGGACAGGAGAACAGTGGTATCTCCATGCAAGGAGACACATCTCAAAGGCCACCTGTCCCCAGAAATCTCTTAAGTGAACTGAATTCAAAATCCTTTCACTTAAAACACTCTTACTACTGAGACGACCTATATCCTATTGATTGCTGGTACCAGCAACTCTTCTCAGAAAGTCATTTCTTAGATTCTGTGAAGGGGCCATCTGTTTACCTCTAAACAACAAAGAAACAGAACTTTGGGTACCTAAAGTATACTCTAGTCGGAGGATGTTCCTGGGAGTTGGGAGGCAGGAAAAGGAGAGAAACAGCTGTGGTATCCTTAGAGAGTTTACAGCAGTATGAAAGAGCCCAGAAAGCCTTCCCACAGGAAGTTTTTGTGTTTTCCAGCATTTCCTGGAAAGATACTCTGTTCCCAGCCATGGATTTCAGTCCTGCTTTTACTTCAGCCCTTACTGATGATCTTTTTGAGCAATATTATTGCTAGCCATACAGCCCTTCTGTCAATACTGGCACTCCAGATGGAAGAAACTGCTCACAGCAAAACCTTCATGAATAAATCTCATTGCTTCATTGGGAAAGTGGAAGAAAAGAGGTCTGACCAGAAGCTAGGGTCAAAAGAACAATCTTTTTGAGAGGGTCTCCAAGAAGCCCCCCTCTCCCCCAAAGATAGGGACTGCAAAAATGAAATAAAAAGCACCAGGCACGCAGATACTGAATTTCTAAGAATAGCTTTATCTATATTCAAATGGTACAACAGTATGAAAGAGATAAATTGCAGGGAAGATAAGGGTTGTTAGTTAGAAGACGGATTCGACTCTTCCCCCTTCTAATTACCCGACCTTGCCGGCAAAAGCTGGCAGGCTT
>VWZO01017847.1:0-117152 GCA_013396975.1 Bucco capensis
CTTCTGCTGTGCCTTTTGCAGCCGCTCTTGTTCAGTCCCACATTGGCCTTTTCAGCCATCAGCGCGCTTGTAAAAAGCACTTGTGAAGAGCATGGATGGAGCCCTCCCCAGATCTTCGTTTGCGAAGCCTAGCCATGATGATATACAAAGCTTATCCATGATTTTCACAGTCTGAGATAGTGTTTGCAGATTGGCCTTTCAGTACCATTGAATGAAACATCTTTAACATTACTCCACCACAATTTTCTGTCAATAGCAGTTCTTGATGCCTTTCCATATATTTTCAAGCCCACAGTGAAATCCTGGAGTTTGTCATTTGTTTGGGAAGCTTCACCAGAGAACCTTTCCAGTGCAGCACCTGGCTGTAACAGCAGCACATCAAACACATGAGAGGCATATTAAATCTGGGCAGGAAGCTGCTGCAGCTTTTGGTGTACAGCTACAGGGGGATGGGACAGCTCTGCAGCAGGAACAGGGCACACAGCAAGAGTTGCACTTTTCCACAGGTATTACACGGTATCATTTAATTTGATCCAGAATTTTGCTTTGGTCAGAAATAAATTATTCCTGCATTTGACACAGTATCAGCAAGAACAAATTCTTAGAACAGGATGATCAGACTTCAAATATTTTGTATTTACCTCATTACTGATAAGATTTTCCAATTATTTTGTTCAAGACAAACAGAAAGACATCAAACTGGCTTGAAGCACAAGATTATGTGGATAACCTTACATATCATGGTCTTCTCATTCATCTCTATTATGGTAACAAAAACTGGAGCACAGGCAGAGATCACTTTTCACCAATGAGTGGATCTCTTTTCATAAAGGTGTAGTAGTTTCTAAAAGGTTGAGCTCAACTTTAATGAGCACTCACTTTCAGACATAACTCATTCTATATGTACAGAAATTAATTATGAATACTGTGAAAGAAACAGGCTGAGAAGCACAACATTTCAGGCCTGTTTTTCTGTTTATTCTAGTGATGCGTCTTAAGAGTGCACACCCTGTGAATCTGTATCAGCGTTAGAAGTATTTCCTAGAATGTCTTATTTCAGAAGGTATGAAATATATTATTAGAATAACTTTACCAGTTATACATTTTTTTCAGCATGTTAATTGCTATCTTCACATGTGGGAGAGTTAAAACAGATCACCCATTAGCTGCAGTATGTTCAACTGAAGTTTATGATGATAAAAAGGAGTTTGAATTCAAGTAGTTTTCACAAGTATACCAACGGTCATTTTGGCACAGTCTGAAAATCACTTGGGGTCTCCTGTGGCCCCTGGTGCGATAACTGTGCCGACAGCAGAGGGAGCATTAAACTCATTGCCCACGGGAAAGTGTGGGGAGTGATACCCATGTTCCTAGAATCCTTGGATGGATAGGATGAGCTCATTAGCCTTCTGGCAGTCATCATAGGAGAGGGACAACTCTGATTCCAATCCCAGGCAGATGGAGCTCGTTTAGCCCTGTAAGGCCTTCCGTCTAAGAGGTTAAACCTCTGTCCTAAGGACTTTGCTGCCAGCGTCCAAGCTTGCTAGGCCCTGGCAGATGAACCTTAGGACTAAAGGGTGGGTCCAGCTCTGTGCATGCTGTGTCTCACCTAAAAAAAATCCATAGCGCAGGCTCGAGGGTGCTATCTGCTATCCTCTTTTTATCAGCGCGCTTGGAAAAGGCGCTGATGAGGAGCATGGGTGGAGCCCTCCCTGGATCTTCATTCGCGAAGCCTAGTCATGACCAACAGTCATTACTTCCAAGCAGAGGGTAAGATTTTTGTGCTTCTAGATTACACTTTCATTAGATGCAGAGGGCACCAAATTAAGAGAAAGAAGTGGAAAAAAACCCCACTCAATAAAGATATTAATAGACAATAAAACAGTATTTGAAAATCATGCCAAACTATGCAGTCCACAATTTCATCTGTTATGGAAGTACATAGATATTTAATAAACACCAAGCTAATTCACAGAACTATGAATTTTAAAAGGGATCATTTGCAATTCAGTAAACTGAAACCACCTTTACTTTGAAACAGTATGTATATTTTCTAGGAATATGGACTGAGTCAAATAGGAGGGAGGAATAACCTAAACAATTAGGGGGACAAACATTTAATGACTACATGACGATGATGCCAGAGTTAGTATTTCACTTCTGCACAGCCTTTCTCCTATCCTATACCCCAAATTCACCACAATAGAACAAACAGCAAGGCAAACAAAACCTAAGCTCTGCAGGTTCACTGACAACCACCCTGTGTTTGCAGTTTGGGCAATGAACCTCACTCAGACGACGTCGCTATAAAACCACTGTCCCCTATGGCTGTACTTGGGTCTGGTTTTAGTGCAAACGAGTACACAGCACCAAAGCTATGGATAGCAAACTTGATTTGTTCATAGCCTGAATGCTAAAGCACAATAGTTATCCCTGTGAAAAACATAAACGGAGATACAGACTTTGCAAAAGTGATTCTCTGCACTGCATTTTTCCCTTATGGCAGGTTTCTTTCTTTGAGAGTTTAATTACATGGGAAACGATTTTGTATTTCTTCTTAAGGTGGGGAGGAAATACAAGAAGAGAAAGTTATGAAACAATCATAGGAAAATGCTCTTCATCTGCACAATGTAATTCCTTTTGCAAATGTTATTATCCACTCTGCAGTGCAGATTTTATGTATGTGCCTCTCTAATTCACATCATATTGGCAATATAATTGAATATCCATTGATATCCCTAACTGCTCTAAGGTCACCATCATCAATGTCACCTCCCTTTTCACATCCTGGCATACATCCAAGCCAAGTCCATTTTTGGTTATGTACTCCTGAAACTGCACTTTAACCATTGTTGGTACAGCAGAGTTACAGTAGCCAGGGCTGGTGCATCTGTGACATGCTAAACCACCTGTTGTTGAGTCCTTACATGCATGTGTAGAAGTCTTTTGGTCTTCCTGATCACTAGCACTTCAGCACAAAAGACTGGCTATACCCAGAAAATGGAGCTGATTTGCAAAGAAGAGAGAAAAGTGATGCAGGAGAGTTGGCAAGTCTATGGCACACATCCCTAGAATGTCAGTGGCTTCCAGGAGATACCCATAAAACACTGAAAAACTACCCAAATACAGATGTTCTAACAGTGCACTTAGATATTTGACTAAATCTACTCTGTAAAAGAAAGACTTACTTTGCTTTTCATTCTTTAAGGAATAAATTAAGGAGACTCTGATGCTAGTGAGTAGGTGAATGATGTAATTAAATATTTTAAGACTCGTATCTCTGTCATGTATCCTGAAAAAATACTGACTGACTTTTCAATGTTTTATTCTGCCTACAATTGTGCAAAGAACCACCACAGCATGAAAGGTAATAGCCAGCCTGTACTGTGGGAGAACCATTCCAAGACTTGGTTACACACTATAAGAGTTTGCACCATAGAGCAGGAATGCTACAGAGTTTTAGGCCTTCTTCAAAACATGTTGGGAAACTCATGCTCTTTGATGATGATCTCTAGGTCATTACAAATAAAGCTTTTAGTTTGACATGGATGATGAATATGAAAGACTTTCATATAGAGAAATGGTATAGCAAGTCTCACCTTATACAAACAGAGAAAGCTACACAGTGATGGTTTAATTCTAAGACTACTGAATTGTTAGAGATCATATCTTGAAGTTAAGTACCTACACATGGGCTGCTTTAGTTCACCATCTACATATTAGTGCATGTGTCAAAGGAATTAAGTTTTGCACCAGTGTGCTGAGCTGTGAACACATTGGCAATTTTTTACTGCCCATTTTGGATAATCATCCTAGTAAGACATGGTTGTTAAATTCATGCTCGCATGGTATACTGCTAACACAAAAGTTTCTGCATGAGAAATAAACCCAAAGCCAAAGCTTTTGTACTCTGTGTTCACCAGACTCCAGCTGTGAACGGGACTAGTCATGTACTGCCAGCCTTTGTTGAGTCTTCACTTTTTTTCTCATAAATTCATCATCATTGTCTGACAAAAACCTAGATGCTACTGCTTCTTAAATTACCTGGTGTTTCTCCACTGGCTTTTAATGACATCATAAACTAGCCCAACCCAGAAATATTATCTATTATCTATATTAATATAAAAAGAGAATATTTCTGTTTGAATGCTTAAGAATGTACTGTAAAGTAACCATAATATCATGATTTCACTTAATGGTTTAGATTAAGTCTCTTGAATATGTTGAATATCTTGAACTGTCTCTTGGCTGAGACAGTTGGGATTGTTCAGCCTGGAAAAGAGAAGACTTTGAGGGGATCTTATAGCAGTTTTCCAGTACCTAAAGGGGGATTTTAAGACAGAAGGGGAGAGATTTTTTTAAATGGTCAGACTGTGATAGGACAAGGGGGAATGGTTATAAGCTGAAGGAGGGGAAATTTAGATTGGAGATTATGAGGAAGTTCGTTACCTGGAGAGTGGTTAGGCACTGGAACAGGTTGCCCAGAGAGGTTGTGGATGCCCCATCCCTGGCAGTGTTCAAGGCCAGGCTGGATGCGGCCCTGGGTGACCTGGTCTAGTGATTGGCATCTCTGCTCAGTGTGGGGAGGTTGGAACTAGATGATCTTTAGGGTCCCTTCCAACCTGGCCATTCTATGATTATTTTTTGAAAATAGCACTGGAGAGAGATCAAAGCAGCCGAAAACTGGAACAGAATTTGTCTTGAAGAAGCCCAAAAGAAAAAGCAGGAGTACTCTGGCTGCTTATCATTCCAGCCCAATGGGCACCACTTAGCAATGTATGTTTAACAGATAGTTAAATAAACTATCAGTATGATAAGATTTTAGTGCTGTAAGACCAGGACTCAACAAAACCAAACAAGTACTGCTGGATCTCCAGTATAGAATCAAAACGAGCATAATAAAAGTTTAATTGTAAGTATTTGGGGACCTGTAGTGCTGGGAAGAAGCTTTCAAACTTCTGTAATTCTAGTGTTGTGGCCATCACAGCTAAAATGAGCTGCTGCAGGTACTGATGCTGAACAGAATAAAAACCAAAAAATAAGACTAATCGAATAAGAAAATTCTGGGAAACTAGAATCTTGTTCATCCAAACAAACAGTGAAATCCCTTCAAAAATACCATCCCACTTACTCTTGATGTCTCTAAGTTGTGATACAAGCTGCACATAAGCTCCTCAAAAGCTATATATTTACACTCTTAGCTAATTTAGCCCATGTTTCTCAATTAGCAACAACCTGGCTAACACTTGAACCAGTAGCAAAAAAGTGTAACTTTTAGGAATCAGCTGATATTAAATATTCTAATTCATGACATCATGTGGCAGGGCCAGCAGGCAAAAATGGAGAGTTGGACTTCAACTGTTATGGCTGTTTGTAATAAAAAGGCAGTCCCGAAAGTCCACATCCATTTTTCTTTACGATTCTTCCCTGTTTCTAGACTTTTTTTTTGTACACCAGTATTAATCATGATGGTGTTGCTCTCAAAAGAAAGCCGACTGTTTTCCTATGCCTGAAATGTCTGTAGCAAGTGGGAATACATAATGTGCAATGTTTAACAATGGTACATGATAGTCTGAGATCTCGAGATCACTGCCCAGTGTTTCATCTAAGCGGTAACACTTCATGCAAAAGCATGCAGTATAGCCCCTTGCGTGCCCGTCTGCTAAATGCTCATTGCCATGCACTGATGACTGAATGGAAATATATCATGAAACTGAAGGGACACCTCAAGGTTATTAGGCCTAAAAATGGACCTACCTTGACATTTTCCCCATATTGAAGGCCTTACCTTAAAGAGGGACATTCACACTGAAGCAAACTTGAAAAGAGAGAACATTCATACAAAAAGAAATTTACTTGGCCTGTAATTTCCTAAGTTCCTTTTGGTGCTATTGAATGATACTGCATTTTACAGGTCTTCTTCCCCACAGCGTCAAGGCAAACTCATAATTCTGCACGTATGATGATACAATTCACTGTCACAAAAAAATAGAGTTGTGCCAAAAAAACCCCACCAAAACAGTACCATGACTTCCCAACACCAGGTTAAAAATCCCTCATTAAAAAGTAAAAAAAAAAAAATCTTTGTGTGTTAGCAGTCATGTATGAAAACAAACCTGAGGTTATAGAACTTATGTTCCAGGCTAATATATTTGGAAGTTTTCTCCAGAACCGTGGTCCCTCTTTAAGGATTCCAGCCACCTTTCACAATAAGCAGATGGTTGCTGCAGCAATTGAAACACACACCTTTCTAATTGAACACATTTTCAGGAGCTGTTCAGTGAGGCACCTACCTATGAGGCAGGTGTGGCCTCTGCCTGTTTGCCTGTACAAACAGGCCAGCTGCACACTCTGTAGGTACTGATTTGTATTTGCTATTTGTTACCCAGTTTCCAAACACTGTGGGCATCTGGCTTGTCAGAAGTCATCGACAAAGTGTTGCCAAAATTTTGCCAGTTTTTCACTCGTTTAGGGGAGGGGGAAAAGAAAACTCCCAGCGCTCACTGACTCCAATTATAAGCCATAAACACTGGTTAGGACTAGAATTTCTTATTTGGGAATGATTTTATTTCAAACCTTTGCTGCAGCGCGAACTGAAAGAGAATACATTGCTGGCATCCTTAAGTCAAGACTTAACAAGGGAGTTCAGGTTCACAGGGAAACTGCATACAGACAGTGTGACTCAGATAATGATAACTAAGGGGGGAGGGACTTCAATAACGGTTTCTGATTATCTTAGAGCTACCATAGCTGAGAAAGAGGTGCAAATTACTGTAGGAAATTTGAGACTGACAATCAAGATAAAATATGCTAACACTGAGGTCTGGTATAGCTTAGAACACTCTTCCAAGGGAAGTGCTACGCATTCAGTCAATTTAAAGGACAGGCTTATCTTCAGCATTTGGTCTTTTAACGCTTCTCAGTCATATTTCTTCATTGTCACAGAACTTTGCATTAAGCATCTGGAGGTTACCACAGAGTGGAAATTGAAGCGTAATAAGGTTGGGTGATGAACCCTGGACCACATAATGAGTTTCTAAAAAATCTGGTAGAAGAACACATATATCTTTCAATTTTGGGGTCTCTGATTTTAGCTATTAGACGAACTCTCTACCCTTGAGAAGTCAGAACTGAAGAAGGAATATACAAATACTCAGAAAACATTCTCAGTGATATAAAATAGGAAAGCATGAGGCTGCAAAATGAAGAGAATCACATTAGATGAACCAAATGGGCCAGCAGCAGCTGCTGTTGCTGCATATCGCAAGAGACAATTCTGCAACGGGCTATCTTGTTGATTCTGTTTCTAATGCTCTTGAAGAAAGCAAGCTTTTAAAATAGAAACCCGAGAAATTATGAATGCATAGAGAAGATTAAAATAATGTATTGCTCTGTGGTAGCTGCATTTTCAGAATAAATCACTTTAATGCAATAATTTTGTTAACTTATCTCCATAAAGGCACATTATGAATGGATTGCCACAGGCACTGATGAAGCCATTAGCAACAAAACTTCAAATTAATTGCTAAAAAGAAACACATACAGCAAACATCTGTTTTACCAGGGTTTGTATTACCTTTTGCCTAAGAGATCTTCAGTTTTTTCATGTTAAGGATATTTTAGTCAAAGTCTCAAATTTTCCCAGCACTGACATTTTACAACAGGTTGGATAAAAACAACTGTTTGCAGTTTGCAAAAGGGAAAGATGGGGAAAAACTTTTCAGTAGGGTCTGTTGCAAAAGGACAAGGGGCAATGGTTTTAAATTAAAAGAGGGTAGATTTACACTGGATATAAGGAAGAAATTTTTTACTATAAAGGTGGTGAAACCCTGGAACAGATTACCCAGAGAGGTGGTAGAAGCCCCATCCCTGGAAACATTCAAGGTCAGGTTGGACAGGACCCTGAGCAACCTGATCCAGTTAAAGATTTTCCTGCACATGGCAGGGGAGTTGTACTAGATGGCCTTTACCAACCCATACTACTCTATGATCTATGAAACAGGTGCTCATTGAGGCTACCACTGACTTCAGCCAAAGGAGCAACAAATTTTAGACAGTGAAGTTGCTCCATCACCAGGAATTGGGACTGGGATATCGTGTATCTTTATGCCACTTGTGCACACCTCTCTGAGCTTCACTGACTGATGTTAGTGGCATGTCAGCAGGCCACAAGTTTAGTCTAGATAGCCTGCAGCTGACCAGCTGTGCTTTCAGAAACAGCACACAATTTCTTGCAGGGAAATCTAATAAGTTCTGGAGAAGACTGAGGAAAAAGCAAAATGTGACAAAATATACTTCTGCTTCTCTGTTTCAAATATAAGCTTTGTCAGTAAGTAACAAATTGGGAGAATATAAATTTCACCAATACAAATGAAAGGTGAAGCGACAATCTACTTCAATCACTGTTATTAATGCACATTTTATTATTTGCTATAGGATAGACACAATCATCCCATCATGACACCAAGCAAGACCTACCACACTTACTGCCATATCAATGACTTTGGTAAGAAATTAATCTACTGCACCCTTGTTTTCATTTGTAATATGTCAAATGCACTTTGAAAATGGAAATAATCAATTCAACCAAGCCAGGAGCATAACCAGGGGAACAAAGAAAGATGGAGAACAGAGAATCACTGAATGCTATCAAGGCCTTTGCAGTTCTTGGGCAGTAAGTTATGTTGTAATTCATAGCCTGTTCTGTTGACTACAAATTAGGGAAATCTCTTTCTCCAAATGGAATAAAATACAAGGAACAATACATGAGACAAAATATCTCAACACAGGAATAAAATTTCTCAAAGGGATTTCTGTCTCATAGCAGTTGCTCTGGAGAAAAGATGTTTGTCTGCACTAAAACTCTACTGATGTCTTGCATATGAGATTTTATATTCATGTCTGCATTAAAAGCAGCAGGGAAGAATAATATTATATTTAGAAAATTTCAAGACAGTCTGTGAAACTCTTAGCAGTAGGTTTTAACAGCGGAAATGATCTTCAAGAGACATTGTCAACATGACTGGAGCATAGATGTAACAAACATCCTCTTCATTGCTACTCAAAATGTTTGCTTGATTTCTAATGTACGTGCCCCAGAGCTATTCACTCTTCTGTAGTAGCTTAACATTTATAACAGCTCTACATAGGACAAACCCTCAGTATAGTAAACCATAATGTGTATACACATACAAAATCGATTTTGCCATGAAAAGCCTCATAATCCTGGATTTATGAAAGGAAGAACTGGTAGATAATACATATCACAGGACTGGGCACCAGTACATTTTCAAGCTTTCCTACTCTCTATTCCATGTCATTAGGCTGGAGGAGCAGCCAAAGACCTTTCACAGCAGGTTTCAGGGCCACCAAATCTGCTTCCATTGTCTCTACCTTGCACAATCTGGTGTGGCACTCCTGTCACTGCTTAGCAATCTAAACCTCAGCCATTTGTATGAGTGCTCTGCCCAGGGTACTGTGGCAAGCCTTCAGAAAAGAGTGTCAGTTTTTCAAGGACATTTTAGACTTCAGTAATTTTCATTCGAGTTAGGAAAGAAATTTCAGCTTCCCAAACACCATAAGAATAATCGAATCATGTACAAACTAGAAGGACATTAATGGTATATTTCTGGTATAATAAGGAATATATTTGCATCCATCCACAGCATGATTGACATTTAAAAAACAACAAAAAGTCCCTCAGAAGTCTGGCTAATAAATAGCCATGCAGTGTTTCTTCCAAGTCCAGCTGAAAAATTCAGATGTGAGGCTGGCAGAGCTGAAGAGACATACCTGAACTATGGAGATGCACAGGCCTTACAGTACCATGAAATATAGCTCCTCAAAAAATCTATTATGGCAGAGAAAGGATAAAGGGTAGCAGAAAAGGAAGGTGGCTATGCCAATCAAGGAACTTGTGTGTTTTGGGGATCCACAGAGTAGTGAGGGAGAACTGAAGCAAGAGGTGTTTCCACACTCACACCTCCATGACCTCCCTTGGCAGATCATTCGACTGTCTGATGGGACCTCAGTGTTTGACCATTTTCCCTAATAACTTCACTTATTTAATGTCAGTATTTTATATTGCCCAGAGTTCATTTGACTAAAGTCTTATGTTTTGGGTTTTTTTGTGGTGTTTTTTTGGGTGAGGTTTTGGTTTGTGTTTTTTTTTTGACACTGTATGATCTAGTCATTATAAATTTTCCCCCCTTAGTGATCTTAACAGTCGGTCAGAAAATAGACAAATACCTGTGTATTTTATATGCATTCTTGCATGACCAAAGTTTTGGAAGTGCATGCAAAACTCAATCTGAATGCACAAATGACTACATAAGTGTGATATGCTTCCTTCTCTACACATATGTACACTCACATACCATATGCAAGAATGTCTATTTTCTGAGTAATAATCTTTTCACAGCTATTTTCACAAATCTAGGCTTTCCTGAATGTAAGATTAAAAACACATTTTTTAATCCTCTTTAAATATTACCAGTCACTTTTAATTAATCAACAGCCCTTTATCAATACTGAAAGATGTTAAAAACCAGAAAACACTCCAAACACAGGCATTAGCTATGTTTTTTCCATAGTTATTCCACAGCTATAGAACAGTAACCCTTGTTAATCTGAATCAATGAACCTACATCCACAAGTCAATTTAGAGAGGAGCTCTCTATCAATTTTAAAATAGACTTTATTTGACTGGTGTTCCCCTTAATTCCTCTTTCCTCTATTTTTCAAAGTGGGTGCAATGTCTTCTGGCTTGGTAAGTATCCAAAATCACCTTTTCAGCATTGGAAATGTATCACCCTAGATTCCTTTACCATTTCTGAAGTTGCATAATTAATAATTATTAATTAATTAATATTTTATTTGCATTCTTTTTCTCTCCAGTCTAGATACATATCACACTTTACTTTCCAACTAATAAATCATTCAGTTTTAGGAGAACAAGTAAGAATTTCAGTATTATCTTGCTCAAAGATTTCTACACAACAACAAAATCTAAACAATTGCAAAATTTATAGAGCTGGTACAAAATAGCTGATGGCTCATAAACATAGTGTAAATATATCAGGTATAGCCTTTCTAAGTGTAGAAAAGTTATCAGTAAATTTGATAGGACCAGGTCACTAGGGAAAATATCTCAGAGAGTGCAGACTGAGAACGTGAAAATAATAGGGATAACTGTAACATAGACTTAAGTATCTGAAATTACCACCATAAAAACAGAGTTCAGGAAAAACCAAGCATACAGAACTACTAGACTGCAGGAACTGATTTTGGTAGAATAAAGAAAGTTTGCATATACAATATGGAAAGAGATAGTATGAAAATTCAACATTATAGAAGCAACCTGAAGAAAAATGAGAAAAAGTGTAAATAAAGATGCATAAAATCACTCTAAAATTATTAAAGTGCAAGCAGCTGTCTGTAAACTATACAAAGAAGTATTTGAAATAATCTTAAATCATTAGTAAAACTGAAAATCCAACTAAAATGCCATTAAAGGAAACAGAAAAAGAGAAAAAAGAAATAAAACAACAGGAATGAATAAAATAGGAATGGTTTTACAATATAAGAGCAGTGAAATAATAACCAGAACAAGAAATAAGATGCACTGAGAAGGCAGAATGTATTTATATCAGCAGTAAATAAAAATATATGACAAACTAAATGTCTCCTGACTTTTAAGAAGGACTGCCTCAGCAGGAATACTTACAACAATAATAAAGGTAAAAATAACAATTGTCAAAGGGACTGTGTATCTTGACTGTGAAAGAAAACCAGCCAGTAAACAGACTACATGTGAGGATTCGGGGACTTAGTAGAGGTTGGTACAAAGTGAAAAGTATCTTGGAATTGTGCATCCTAATTTGATAACTTTATTGCCAAAACATTGATGAATACTGAGCAAAGCAACAAAATTACTGTAGGATGAAAGGCCAGACACTTGTGAAAACAGGAAAAGGGCTACTACACATATGCAACTCAGCTAAACACCGACTAAGGCTGTCTCCAACTTCTGAGGCCTGTGCAATCTGACTGAAAAGCAGTTTGTTACAGTATTAAATAGGCCTCACATAGATACTAACACGGTTAATTTGGGGTTTACATCTGCAGCAGTGCAGAGACTTGTAAGTCAGCTCAGACATTAGGTGCAACTTGGCCACATCTCCAGAGCAGAGCTAGACAAGAGGGTGAGCCAGCAAGCCCAGCTGGCTGGACCCTTTGCAGGAGAGGGACCGGCTCAGGCATCCCTCTGCCTGTAGCTACCACATTACAAGGTTCCATTCTTCAAGAAACACATTAAGAAAAGCTTCTCCATATGATACCACTGTATCTCACTATTACTCCTGGAAAGATGTTCACATGGGCTAACTTTCACTTACAGTTGTCAACCCTTGTGCTATGTTTTCTACATAGCTACAGAGTGGGGGAGAGGCTTCTCCAGGAGTGGACTCTGAGGAGCTACTTCACACTTCTGTTCTGGATGGGCAGCTGTGTTTTCATCTTCTACACAAGGAACTTGGGGAAATGAATCTTACTAGACTCAAAGTAAATGTGACAGAAAGCAATTCTGCAATGACAGAGGGCACTTGTTCACCACTAAATTTAAGTTAGGATTCAGTGTCAAGCCCAAAGTTTTGTTACTTTTTAAAAATACTTTTGAAAACTATCCAAAGAAAGAAATAAACAAGTACCTTGATTATATTCATAGGCAACCCAAACAATGTAATTAGAGAGTCAAAATTGCAAAGTCAAAAGATGCAAATCAATCTCAACAGATTTATCATAAAGTTATTCTTTTGTACTGTTCCAGCACAATACTACCTGCACAGATTCTCAGCTGAAAAGCTGACATTTGGTGAACATAAATACGTTCATCCAGAGGAAGACAAGACCAAGTATTTTTGCTTGGCTTTTGTACTTTCTGCATGTGGGGCTGGCTATTTACATATTTTTGTTGCTTTAAAATAGAAATACTTCATGATTACCTAAGAAAATTTAAGTACATCCGTTTCTCTAATCATGATGTGTATTTCTTTCCCCCCTTTTTCAAGTATCTTTGGTTAAAATATTACTAATCAGAAATCCTTTCTTCTGCCTTTCACTACAAAATCCAGTGACTTTTGGAAATGCAGGATTGCAGTACAGTTCACACAGAAAGTACAGACAGTATATACCACATTGAAATAACCTCTTCTGATAAAGTTTCTTTAGGAACAGAGGAAAAGAATTAAAACAGGACCTCAAACCCTTTCACGGTTTATGTGACTGAACATGAACCTCTTCCTATGCATTAAATCTATTTCTGACACTTACCTTCACAGAAACATGACAAGGCAATCTTTTCAGCACAGTTTTTAAGTAACTATTTCAAATCCTAAATGCTGTATCAAGTCATCTCATGCCTCAGAAAAGCCATCAACTAGGATTGTCAAACCAAGTTTTCTCTGAATGTTATGCAAACTGCTACTTACAATCCGAGGTTTGAAAGGTGGCTTGATTTTCCTTTGTTCTAGAAGAACCCAGTCAATTTCCTTGAAAAATGGATGCTGCTTAATCGCGTCTTCCCCATTTTGTGATGCCACACAGCCAAGTCGCTTATTTGGGTTCTTTGTCATGAACTACAGGGTGGGGGAGGGAGGGGAGGAAAAAGTTAAAACATGAATGGCAACGGCTGGAAACCATTTCAGTGGCAGTACAATTATGCATTAAAATTCCTAAAGCCTAGTTTTTAGAGACAGTTCCTTTTCAGAAGGTTACTTTTTCTTTAAGAGCGACAAGGATGCTCCTCCAAATTTCAGAGGCTCTAATCCAACTAGAAGATTCAGAGCCTGTGGAGTGTAAGTTTCCTGCCGTAAGCTCTTTCAACTGACTGCTACGACCTCCTAATTTCGTCTGGCTAGGAGTGCTAGGACAGATTATGTTTCAGCATTTTTAGTGCCAGCTTTGGCCAAAAATACTAAAGGAAAGAAAGAGAATATTAAACCCTCCAGAGACACTTCAAACAGAGGGTTAAGATAGCTCTTATTTACTCTACAGCACCTGCAGTTTTGTGCATTGTAAGTATTCTGTTCTTGTTTCAGAAAATACATGGAGTGGCCAGTACCAGCAGAAAGTTTCTCTTGAGAAACTCCATAACATAAGTTATACCTGCCCTTTCATCTTTAGTACACCATTACTAGCAGCAACTGATACTAGTCTCCTCTGGCAAGGTAATTTCTGAACTTCTTACTTTTAAACCCTTACTATACTTTTTGGCATAAAGCTGTACAACTGCTGCAACATATTGATATAAAATGATAGCAGCTGATAATATTTTCCCTGATTTTAATATCATTTCTTGTGGATGTTATAGAGTCAGAAGTGACCTTGGAGATAGTAAAATGCACCACAGAGCAGGGGTGTAGCAAAGCAGAGATGACTTGGCAATATGCAAATACTAACCAATGGTACCATATTATGGGTATATGTAACCAGTAGCAAAGAGACACATGTATTAGAGAAAAGGTATGTAAGAAGACACTTGTAGTTAATAAAGAGACTTGAATTTGCTGCTTCACCAGAACATGAAACCTGTATTTGACCATCCCGACTGCGACAATTTCTTCCTTATTTTATTGCGCTACTTATTTCCTAATGCATGAGGTACAGAATCCTTGCAATTGAAGTCGCAATGAATGCTGCTTTTACACACACGCAAACAACTGTCTCAGGCTTTGCTATAACTTCATATTCAGCAATTATTACAACATTTTAAAACTAAAAACGAAAGTGTACAAATGAAACAAAATGTAGCCGTTGTTCAGTGCCTTTTCAACCTAGGTACCACATTATATTACACATCTGTAGAAAAACAAAATCCTACAACAAATAAATAACTATAAGGCATACCCTTGTGTTGGTACTCTGGTTATTAGGCAACTAACTACTGAAGTCCCTAAGATGGTTTAGACAACTAGATGAACCATCCACAGGAGAATATCACTCCTATCATTTTAAAGACATAACATAGATCAGCAAGGCAATTCTCTCTGTGGTTTCTGACATATATGCGCTACTTCAAAGATAATCCTTCTCTTTGGTCTTATGTTCAACTGCACTGCAAGTTCTTTTGCAAGTGGACAAGTTATATCTAAACTACAGGCCATATTTTCTATGGGCAGGAGAAATAAAGGTTTTGAAAGGATTACTGTCCTTTGGTTTCTTGGAAAACCACAAACCACATTCCTACACTCCTCTGTTTTATTTCACCTCCAGGACTGGAGCAAGCAGGCCAGGAATCAGCAGCCACACATTTAGCAGAAACAGAATATGGAAACTACAGGATACACTTTTTGGACTGTATAATCCAGGTATCAAAGAAGCAAAATCTGATCCTAGTATCTGCCATGCTCTATCTTTGTTTTAAGCCAGAGGCAGGGAAAACATCAGAACATACCATTTTTAGGAAGGACAGGACATGAAAATCTGACTAGGTAGTACAGTTTTGTACTACACAAAATTCATGAAACTTGGAAATGAATGACAAGGGAGAACAAATTTTAAGAATGAATATTCAAAGCAAACAAAATTATCATATGTAAATATGATGCAATAATTGCAAACTTCTGAGGTGGATATTTAGTTTATCAATTTCATCCCCTGCAATGAATACTTATTTTTTCACCTACTACTTCTATTTCTGAAGCACAAGCTGACATTTATTCCCTATTGATGCAACTGTGAGGGCAGAGACAGTTGTTAACTGTACTGTGTTGATGAGATGGTTGCCAATGGAGTCAACAGCTATAGCCATAAGAGTTGCTTTTTCATTTTCCTGTATTAAGGCAGGAATCTCCTTTTATGACAAAAGGAGCCTTTTAAGATCAGAGCTCTGACTGACTTATATGACAAAAGCCTGTTGCTGAGATAGCATGCAACTTGGGGCCTGAAACAAATATCACCAGACTCCCAGAACTTTGCTTCTTGAAATAAATGACACAGCTTAAAAAGATTTCTGCCTTTGTGTCCAGAGATATGTGTCATTTGGGTTCAAAGGGGACACACACTGCAGACACAACTTCCCTCCACTGCTTGCAAAGCACAGACTTAATTTCAACGAAGAATTATTCTCCTTACCAGACAGGAAAGAATTTTAAGTGACAATTCCTGTAAATTCACAGAAATAGTACTAATAGATCTGTGTGATTTCACGGGATAAGCAAGAGTTCATGCTGCCTTGTAATATTAAGTTGTAAAATTATCATTGTCTGTTTTGTTAGAAATAACAGGAAAACTGTTTCTTCAGAAAATGAGAAAATGGTGTTACTTAATACAACAGAACTTCATCTTACTAAACTTTCTTCACATGCTGTTTGGAGGAGTGTAAAAATATACACTTGCTAAAGAATAAAACCCATTTCTTAAAGCACAATGTGAGGAAACGAAGTGTCCTGAAGTTAATCCTTTGCTAGCATTCAGCAGTGAAATACATAGACTCTTCTTTCTTTCCTTTGTTTTTCCTGTTCTTCATTTAACAGAATATGGACAAAGTTCAGATGAAAAGTACAAGTTTCAAACATTCTTCACACCACAGCTGCATAGGCAGCAGGTTGCTAAATGTAAGGAAATGTTTTCTTTTTATGGTGTAAACTGGCACAGCTCCATTAAATTCTATCCATTTATTCTATCATTTTGCCCAATGAGGAGTTATCTCTTATTATACTGCAAATCTTTTTACTGGATGCAACTATCTTTTTAAAGTTTATAATGGCATTAAGTGTTAAGTCTAAACAGAAAGAAAGTATGAAAGTATCATGTTAACTAATAAAAAGGGGGGGAAGAGGGAACATGTATGAAGGTCAGCTTTAATAACTCCTCCATGTTCTCACTACAGTAAATGAAGAAAAAGAGATACTCCAATCAACAATTCAGAGAAGTTACATTGGACTTCAAGTTGAATCATCTGCCAGAGCATCTGTCTCTCTAGGCTAGAATACATCTGAAGATATTTTTATTAAAAGATCAAGATGAGTATTTCTGCAGAATGTGCTACCTGTCCAATGGTGTTAAAAGCAGAATTTGTTCAAGTTTTATATGTAATTTCAAAATGTAACCCTGCTTGGAGATCTCTGCATGACTTTACAGTACCAGCTGCCCTCTTAACTCAGTCTCCCTTATTCCAGATACTGAAAGAAAAGTGAAAAGGTAGAAATTTTCCACTTTCAAAGAAGGTAAAAAATTTAAGTAGAAAAAGAAAAAAAAAAGCCAGAAATCCTTCTCAGGTTTTGAAACTACAGGGGTTGGCATATTGCTTCTGTTTTGTTCTCCTTTTTATTTTAGGATGATATTAGCTCAGAAGAAAGAATTGATGACAGTGCCACATTAATGAAGTAAAGCTGACTTTAAAAGGATAGTCTAGAAACTGTGCCCCATAGCACATTTTGACTGGTAAAAAAAATGGTGTCACATTTGGTGACACATTTCTGTCAAGTCTCTATTTATATTGAAAAAAAACAAACATAGCAGAAACAATTACACTAGTGTAAGATTGCTTATCAAAGTGTTATGTTAACTATAAAATAGAACATGCAGATGTAAATAAAGGGCTTTCAACCCCTATTTATGATAGAGGAAGAAAGGTAGGATAGGAAATTTTATAAGTGAATTTAATAGAAAAAAGCTTCTTTAATTACATAGTGCTTCCCCCACTCCTGTGAACTTGCAGCACATAAAGTATCAAAGTGATAGCACAGTTCTAGCTGGTTGGGTTTTCCCTGAAACATGAATCTGCAGTACACAGATTTATACACTGTACAACTGCGTGGAATACAAACATTCTGTTCCTTTCCCACAAGCAGTGTAATTTATCCCAGGCTCCATTATCCTAACAGTGGCACTCTGAACTGTGCTTGAACTCCCAGCGGTGACTGCTCTGAACAACTTTCGGCAAATTCAATTTTATTAAAGGAAAAAAAGCAAAAGATAAGAACCAACCCCCCCCAAAAAACATGAAAAGGAGAAGGAAAGCAAGTAATGGAAGACTCACTGCTTTTAAAATGCTGACGGCTTCTTTACTGAGCCAGACTGGATATAAGACATCGTCGTGAAGGATGGATTCAAAGAGATCATCTTCATTGTCAGCCTCAAAAGGAGGTTGTCCTGCCATCATTTCATACATGAGAACACCCAGTGCCCACCAGTCTACTGATGGGCCGTATTCTAACTCCTGGAGGATCTAGTATAGAAGAAGAGATTAGATTGAATAGACAATACTTTTGACAACATTTCCAGCTGTAGATTTACTGTTTGAACAGGATACACCCCTTCTTTCCCCCAGTGCCTAAGTAGGACTAAATCCCACACTGACTTTGGTAACAGCAGACATAGTTTCTTACCCATGCAATTTGCACTAACACTGCTGAGTATCAATGCAGAGTTGTTCTCAGAAGTAGTGACTGAGTTTATCAGTCCCTTGAGTAAAAGAGTATTCTCATGAGCAAAAAAACTGTATATCCTTCCAAACTGTTTAAAGCAGGTCACGCTATAGGGGATAAAAAGATCACATATACAAAACATATTGGTGGAAAATGTGAAACATTTCCTTTTCTCTATCTCGAACAAAACAAACTGAACCAGCCTGTAATGCTGAACAGAGATCATCTGAGAGATTTATTGTAGTCCTCTAGGTAGGGCTGAAGGAAGCTAAAAGCAGTTTTGTGCAAATGCAAGGGTTTTTTTACAGCATTAAGACACTGTACAATACATGGCTGTAGGACTCACTTTAATTGCCATTGCTTTCAGAAGAACTGGCTACAACTTTTAATGTGGCACAAGTTTGATCTTGTAGCAAATACTTTTGGTGGGGAGTAGTACATTAGCATGATGGAGTTTCATTGTACTACTTGATGTTATAGAACTAGTGCTGTACAAAGAACAAGTTTAATTCTTGGCTCCTCTTCACTGAAAAGAAGCTTATAAGTTGACTGCAAAGTTTCAGCATGAAAAGGGACTGGGGGAATTAGAGTGGGTGACTGTCTAAGGTGAAGGTGACTGCCTTAAAATAAGTTGGAGTGGCAACAACACCACCTCCTTAACACTAGTGTTACACTCAGAAGCCTTGTGGTAAATCATGTGTTTGTAGTTCTGTATTTGGGAATCACTACCAATATAAAACCAAATCCAGTATTAACATAAAGCCAGAAATGAGTTTAACATTTGAAGACAGAGGTCTGGATCCCAACTGGATTCTTCACTGAATGGATATTACATTATACAGACATTAATTACAGAAAAGGACACTCTTAAAAAGTGTACTTTTCAAGTATTCTGGGCTTTCTTTGGAACTCAAATACTGCTAAAGAAAAGGAAATTGAAACATAACACCATGATGTAAGAGAAATAGAAGTAGGAGATAAACGTCTGCAATTAAGATGATAAAACAGAAGCCTGGATTACTGAGTACAGTTTGATCAGGATTTCATGTAAAAGCTCCTGGGATCTTGTTAATGCTCCATTTTCAGTAATAATTTTCAAAGAGTTTGCCAAAGGATTCAGTTAGTATACTGAATCAGAAAAGAATTCATACAAAACCAAAATCATCACAGTACTATTTTTCTTCCAATGCCAGAATACTTTTCAAACTCCATATATTATGATAGTTTCAAGATAATTCACACCTTATCAGTTGTGCTATCAAAGCTTCACAGCCAGGAACACAAACAATATAGATTTCTAATTAATTTTCTGTAACCAATAATAAACTAACATTTTTCCCTGCTGCAAATTTATGGTTGATGAAAGACAAATCAATGACACTTTCACGTTAGATCAGCATGCTGAATCTTCAGCAGAAAGAAGCACAGGTTACTAACTAAACTGAGCATACAAAGTCTGCCTAGCTGGCTAAACTGTACAATATTGATTCATTTTAGGCACTTGAAAAATGCATTTCAGATATGTTAAAAAGTTAAGACATATAAAGCCTGCACAATTCTCAGCCATTTCTTTCATCCAGTGAATGCCTTGAAATAACTTTGACTGTTGCCAGCTGATAAGCAGCATTCATATAAAAAGTTTGTCTTCATCTCTATGACAATAAATGCCATAAACACAGTATCTTTCACTCACAGATACTTTAAAGAAAGGAAAAAAAATATATTCCCATAAAGATCCTAGGCAAAATGACACCAAACATACAATCTCTTCCATATGAACATGCCCTTCTAAGCCTCATGAAAAATTAAAAACATTTTTATAACTAATACAGACCAGTGTTAGCAGTACTCAGTTGCACCTAGCACCTTAAAAGCTAGTAAATGCCTTCACAATGATGGTGAGTCAGAAATGAGTGTATGGAGAAGAATGCTGTTAAATTCAGGAAATAGAAAAAACATGCTTTGTCATGCCTATCAACATGGAATGGTGCTTGTGAGCAACAGAGTAATCAATTTCTGCAAGATTGCCCAGGCAAAACTGCAGTACAGTCTAGCCTGCATCTTCTATTATTTCCATCTACATGTAAAAAGTGTCTAAAATTACATGTGTAACAGCCTGATGAATTACAATATCTGTATTCTTAGTGTATAGCAAAAAAACCAAAAAATACCTCTGGGGCTATATAGTCAGGTGTGCCACAAAAGGTTGTGGTGGTCACTCCATTCAGAATCCCTTCTTTGCACATCCCAAAGTCAGCCAGTTTACAGTGGCCTTCTGCATCCAGAAGAATATTGTCCAGTTTCAGGTCCCTGAAATAAAAAAGACCAACATTTAATCAACTCTCAAATTTTGATCATGTGCTCTTGAATTTTACCATAAGCTATGGAATAAGACAAATAGATGGTTTCACAAATACCATTGAGAAAATATCCTTCACATGTGTACATGAAAAGTTGGTAGTAGACACTAACTAGACATAGTTAAAGGCAATACAGAAGAAGACAATGACAAGCATTTTGCAAGGCCAGGCCTTTGCTCTCTCTTTAGCTGCATGAAAATGCAGCTGTGTTCAAGACACCACCAGAAACATTTGGAAAAGATCTCAAGTCTCTTGTTTGCTACAAATCTAACATCTAAATCTACGTCTATGAAAATGGTCTACAATGAATATGTGAATAGGTCATTGATGTCTAATGATGCCATTCTCCATTTTTACATTAGCACAAACTAAGAAGTACAAATTTTTCTATACTCTTTCATATTAGTAGGGTTAAATTAACAGGTACTTTCAAACTTGGATTATTTTGAATTGGGTTCTTCAAATATACTAGCAAGCCAAAATTCAGATTGCAATTCTTTGGAAGCACTATTCTCTGCAGCTTAAACCTGCTCAAAAATGATCTCACAGGAGGTGGGAATCAAAAGCACAACACATGTCCTTAGGTGACTTTGTGGACACTTTCTGATTAGAATGCTTTCCTAGAATAACTAGAGATATTTCCATGGGTAGGAACTGATGAAAAAAAAAGTGTACGTTGGTAAGTTCTAAATCAGAGGAATAAAATCACATACCAGCCTCTGTAAACAAGTATCACCCCAAAAGCCTGTGTAAAGCTGTTTGTTTGGTTGCTTTTTTCAAAAATCCTTTATGTCAAGAAATTCCCCTAGTCTTCACATTAACTCTGAGGATTTCTTTCAGAGAAGTGTCTCCCTGTCAGACTCCAGACTTCAGAATCACAGGCACTATAACATGGTGGAAGCATTAACACACATTAAATGATTAAACAACCCTTTCAAGGATGGATTATGCTAAGAGGTTTTAAGGACATGTCCAAGGCTACAATATGTTGACATTTCCCCAGAAACTTTCTTTTCTCCCTATCACCCAAATTTCAGCAGGTGGATTTTAGTCTTGTTTTTTGTTTTGATACTTGTTAAAAATTTTCAAACATGCTGGCCCACATTTATCCAATATGTATTTCTCAAGCATGTACACAGGACAGCATAAAAATCAGACTTCTCAGACACCACTCAAGGTCTGCGTAATCGTTGCACATCTGTGCAGTAAGTCAGATTTACCTCACTAATAGTAAATTCACTGTCTTCCACATAAACTAGCTTTATCAGATATAGTTTATATAGCTAAAGTATATAGTGATTGTAGAAATGTTTGTTGCAACCACTATGCCCTACACTAGACTTTGCTGTCTCCAGATCAGTTATGCTGCCCTTCTAGGGGCTCAGCTGGTCACCCACTTAAGGTTCCTTAAAGCAGACTACATATTTTACCATTCCTTAAGATCATCCTTTTTATGAGTTCCTAAACAACTCAAGATCCAGCTGCCTACAACATAACTCCCTACATCTAATCATTTAACCCCTCAAATAACCACCTCTTCCTATCCCTGCAAAGTGATTTGCAAGAACTGTTCAACATCATGCAAGCGCAAACATACCAAGAGCTCTGTGTACCCCAAAGAAGTCAAGTAAACAAAATAAAGCTCCCCACTCCAAAAATCATGTAACTTCCCCAAACTGCTCTTCCAGTGAATTACAAATGTTATAATCAAAATACCTGCATTAAGACAAGACTATAACATGACCAAGTAGAACATGGTAAGTACAAGAACAGGGTAAGGCTCTTGCAGCTGGGAGAAGAAAATAAGGTTGTAGCTGTAGCTTTTAACCTTCCAAATGCAGTGTTATCTTGGCTGTTTCTAAGCTAAAGAAGAATGCAAGCTGTATTTCAAAAGTATGATGTTCAGAAAAAGAAATCAAAATATTGTATAATTATATTTGATGTAATCTGGGAACCACTTCCAATCACCTTCACAACAGACCGTTTGGAAGAAGGTCATAATACAAATATTTATGATAGGAACCAATGAAATTCAAGAGGCTGCTCAGAAAACTGGATCCACCTTAGTTCAGAGTGGTAAGTGATCATCAGAAGACTCTTATATGTTATCTATCACAAGGTCTTGTGAGGAGCACCTGAGGGAACTGGGGTTGTTTACTCTGGAGAGGCTGAGGGGAGGAGACCTTATCTCTGTCTACAACTACCTGAAAGGAGGCTGTAGCGAGGCGGATGATGATCTCTTCTGCCAAGTACCAAGTGATAGGACAAAAGAAAATGGCATCAAGTTGCACCACAGAATGTTTAGATTAGATATTAGGAAACATTTTTTCACTGAAAGGGTTATCAAACACTGAAACAGGCTGCCCAGGGAAGTGGTTGAGTCACCATCCCTGGAGGTATTTAAAAGGTATGTAGATGTGGACTTAGGCACAGGGTTTAGTGGTGGACTTGACAGTGTTTGTGATTAGACTCATGATCTTACAGGTCTTTTCCAACCTCAATTCTACCTTAACTCTGATTCCAGTAGTAGGAATTCCCAGTGCAGGCAGGTGACACACTGGAGCTGTTAGGACATAAAATTGTTTCATTTAATGCCACCCATATGCTACCTATAGAACAGAATGGAGATACAGACAATAATCCAAGAAATTCCAAAGGTAAGAGAAATCTCAACAATGATAAAACACTAAAAAGCAAGCCACCACATAATGGAAAGGATACTCACCATTGTTTTGATTTTCTTAAAAATTTGTATAAGACAAAGAAATTAGCAATAAAAAAATTAACTTGACAGTGGAAAAAGGGAATGAAGAAACTGAACAATGACAGAAACAGGAGGAGTCGAAATATTAAGTTCTGACTACCTGTAGAGACTGACAGTGAAATTTTAAGCCCATCTGTAAAAGCACGAGTCAATTTTACTTTCTTACCAAACTTACTTTTACCAAACTATAATCCTACTTGACAGAATAAAAACATCTGGTATCCCTTCACCAAGCCAAAATAAAACAGTGAAGTCTATAAGCCTCTTCAAAACTCTATTGAAGGCACTGAGGACATTAGCTTAATTACTCACGCAACAATGGAATTTAATTTCAGTAGATTTTTATTATCACAAATACAAAGTGCACCATAGTTTCAAAGAAATCTTTAAGAGACTAAAACAACAGCAACATGACTCCCATTAAAGTACAGATGGGAGGTTAAAAGGTAATTTGGGAATCTGCCAAAGTGACAAATTCATAGCTAGCCTGCAAGATTATCATAGTCCATAAAAATGCTTGCACTGAAAACAGTTCAAAACCATTCTGTCAATTTACAATTGCCAGATTTAAAGAAGATAAAACAATAACAAAACAGGAAAAAATCTCAAACAACCAAGAAACCCCACCAAAGCTCCCTAATTATGCAACTTTGGAAAAAACAAATCTTAATGATCTGCTGATCATCTTAATAAATGTAAAAGAACAGGTAATGTGCTACGTAACACCTCACAGGAAAAAACATAAATCAAAACAGACAGATACAAGAAAAAAGAATTTTCAAGGAAGCTTGTTTTTCAGAGGAGCAGTCTTGCTGAAAAAAACACCTTAAGTTCTTAGTTTAAGACCCAGAACTGTTCTAAGAAACAGACAGCTCTCCTACATCTCAAAAAGTAAACAGCTATCAATCTCTGGAATATAAATTAATCATCTGTACAGAATGCTCTGTTCTGACCCATTCTGTCTTTTATTTGGTTTCTGGCACTAGCACCATTTGTCTACCTTCAAGTCAGAGCATAAGAAATAACAGTGTCAGATAGCTAATGACAAAGGTCTATTAAATTGGTTTTTTTCTCATTTTGCATTCTCTTTGTAGGAACCAAGAAAGTCATCTGTGTCTGACAAAATGAGTTCCTACAACCTGAGTAATTACATGCAACTGCAAACAACCTAACCAGTTAAGCCAGGAAAATGTCCAGATTGCTTAAATGCAGTAATGCTACATTAAGCTATTTCTCTCCTTTGTTTGTGTGCCAAAATACTTCGTACAGTCACTTCAGCTGACTTAAGCACTCAACTGCATAAAATGTTTTGGTTGTTCTTTTTTTTTTTTCTTTCTCTTTTCTCTCAGAAATCTTTAAACAGAAATTTAAGCTCCGGGTTCTATTTCTGGGTACCTGCCAGCATCACAATCACCTCAGAAGCTGGAATGATTGGCAGGATCTCAAGAAAGAATGAAGATTATAACAGTAGGGTTTTGCAAGTCAGAACAGAAGAGTGGGTGGACTGCAGGTAACCTGCAAGAAAACTTCCCTAACACTCATTCTTTCCTCCTCCCTGCCATGAAACACTAATTGCCCTGGCTTCCTACAAATGCTCAGTACTGCTTCACAGCACTGGGTTCTTCAAGTTTGACCCCCAACAGTAGACAGCAAGATAACTGCCTTGTGTGCATGGCCCTATGTGTCACACGTGTCATTTAGATAACAGATAATTTTCTTGTTGAAAGTAAGGCAATTAAACAGTCAAGATGGGTTTTGACCAGTAAAATCAGAAAGTCTGCCAAACATTACTAACAGTAGCCTTTGAACATGGTAAACATTAGTGACTAAATCCATATTTGAAGAACAAGATGAAGTAGCTCAGAAACATGAACACAAGCTGGTTGAAGCAATCACTTTACAGTGAAATATCTCTGCAGCATCTGCTTCTACTCTGTTGAATGAGCAACAAAACTTGAAAGCATATACATTCCCCAGTGTAGGTCAGTGACACATAATAACTATTACCTATAATATATATAAATTTATATATATAAAATAAAATATTACCTATTGACAACTGGAAGCAAGGAAGTTTCTTTATTGGGTGAAAGTTCAGTGAAGTTCTGTAGCTTACTAGACATAGATAGAACATCAAAGAGGGAAAATCTAAAAGTAACACAAGTCTAAAGTAGTAGCTACTGAATTTTTTTTGTGTGACTTGCAACTGCAATAAATCTACTCTATACTGTATTTGAAATCACTGCCATTGCCCTTGTTTCCCTGCATGGGAAAATCATATCCTCTCTGCAGGCTTTAAATAGGCAAGCTGTTCACAGAAGAAAACACAGAAAGTAAAAGAGAAACTTCCTCCAACAACATGGAAAACCATCAGAATCATTCTCTAGCTACTACTGTTATTAAAATTTGTAACTGCAGGCAATATACTCATTATATCAATTAGAAATTTCCATGAGAAAGATGAACAATTCTTTTCCTATTTAATTAAGGTAAGCTACATTGCTAGAATTACTTTTTAACTTCCTCAGTGGTGTCCAAATTGCTTTTGAGACAAAGATGCTCATCTGCAACAACAGGTCTCTTCTGTATCCAGCACAGATTTACTCATAATTCCAGTTAATGCTGCATTTTCAACAACAATTTCAATCGTAAGAGTCACAGAAATTGGATCATTTGCACTACACTGTCTGAAATGGCATCTTCTAGAAAATTAACCAAAATCTCTAAGTTCTTCAAACACATTGGTGTCCTCAAAATACTGATAACTAAAGTACTAGGTTACAGTCTAAGCAAGAGGGAGTTATATATAGAATGGATTCTTTTGCTGCTTTTGATATTTTAGTCAGAACACATCAGAAGGGCTTTCCTTCTCTCTCCTCCCCAGCTCCCCCAGGAGATCAGAAATAAATGGGAATATCCAAACCATAACTTCTAAGAAAATGTAAACTAATAAAATAACTTATATAACTGTATGGGAAAGCATCGCCTTGTAATTTCTGATGTTAATGAGCATAAATAGGCAATAATAGCAGCATCACTGGATGTCTGGTTCTACCACTTGATGTGACCTCCATTATCCATGGAGTAAGAAATAGGACACACACTGGACTGTTTGGCTTATGAGTGTATTCATGACAGTATGGCAGTTTTTGTTATCCAGGAAGGAGTAGAGAGAAATCTACATGAGACTTAACAGTGAGAAAAAGATGGTTCTACTGCTTTTGTTGTTGTAGAACAATTCAGAAAGCTTTGCCTGTGTCTATCTGAAAATCTTGGCTTTGCTTCTATATTGATGCATTAAGTACTGTATTTATGATACACATTTGCTTTGTCACTCTTACCTTACTTGATATTATCAAGGAATAAAGACATTATCTATCACAAAGACTACAGCAAAATTATACTCAGCAAATACACAGAAGAACCTGCTCCACCAATTTGAAAACTGCAGTGCCAAGTTTGGAATAAAGTGAATCCACCTTATACTGATGTCTATCAGCATGTATAATGGCTGGCAGCAGATGAATTCTGAGCACAGACCTGGTTTCAAATAAAGTCAGAGTCATAGAGTCTGTATCAACTTTTCAGTGAAGAAAATGGTGATAGCTTAGATAGCAGGGTAAACATTAATGGGAAACGATGACTTTTAATGTGACCATAGTGACGCTCTCTGTCAGGCATGTTTATTTTTTAAAACACAAACCTTTACTTTCCTTATATAACACCACATCCATTGCCTTGCCATTTGCACAGATATCTTGTTGACTAATGGTGTGGCAGAGATGGGAAGAGTGATGTAGCAAAGGCAGCCTAGCCACCAAGGACATCAGAGGGACAAACACACGATTGCTATCTATTGCTTTGTAAACCCTAGTTGTTACAAGGCAAAAATATGGCTTACCTGGGGTGTGACATCACCTGTTCTAGCAATGTCTACCATTGAGAAAACTTGCAGGTCACCAAGGTCCTGAGAGGGAAATGAAAGCTGCCTGTTCATCATGCAGCCCTAATTATTTACTGATGCCTTAATGATGTATTGAACAAAGGCATCCAGTAGCTTAAGGAAACCAATGCCTTTTCTGGTAGCATAAAAACATTTTCTAAAAAATAATTTCTATATAAGGCTTTTCAATGGCTTTGACCAGAACTTTATTACAATTGTCGGTAGCAGCTAAGCCTACAGTGCCTGATCTGCTTATCTTATTATGCTGAGTTTCCTTTAAATAATGTGCAGACTAATAAATACATCATAATTAAGAGCTTTCCTTTGTGTGGCTTTTCCTTTCTTATTATTTCCACATTTTTATTTATGAACATAAGTGAAATATGGACAAGTTTAAATATGCATTATGTAAAACATGCTCAAAAACTTGCTAAGCACAGAGGAGAGTGGTCCCTATTTCTTTATCAGGAAAGGGCTGCCTTTTACATTCACATCAACATTGCTTTATAAACCTCATCCTTCCATGACCCCTACCTAGGAATGTAAAAATTTTTCCATAAGCCTATGGAAGGAATGGGATGTAGTGCTGTAAGTGTGTCTCTTGACTTTGCCTACTGCCAAAGTCCTGATTTAGGCAAGTTTTATATTGGATACCAGTGGCCACTCTGCCTTCCTATGGCTCACAGGCCTCCAATTTTTGTCTCAAGTAAGAGCTGCCACAAAAGGAGCTGGCTTCATGTTAGACCTGTTGTATAGGACAAAAAATTTGTCTCAGAAACTTGCAGCTAAAGTGGATTGCAATTTATTTTCTCCTTTTGTAAGGCTTCTCGAGATTTTAGAAGTAATTTGTGCTTCATGTTGGGTGAAAACAAACTGATGAAATGTTCTTGTGAAAGTAGCATGTAGCCAGCTGATGGTCTGGTGCTCAGGAGAGTGACTGACTTTGAACTGAGGCTAGCTGCCTGGCTGTCTTGGTCCCCCATCAACCCTGTGCATACTGTGACATTAAGCCTACTAGAAATTCTCTCAGGGGTTTTCTTCTTTCTTCCTCATTGTTTCTATTTTGGTTATAAACACTGTTTTCCAACTTCTTTTGTTGAAGACTTTCACTAAAAAAATCCCTAACGGCTCTATCTATTCAGGGTGGGAACGATAGGGTGAAATCTGTACTACCACTAATGATATTTACTGTTTCAGCCTCTGCTACGAGGTTCATGTGTGAAGTCATTGCTAAATATGTAATGTGATAAACCTCCTCATCACTGACACCTCAGTGATCCCACTGAAGACAATAGAGGTCTCCAGGCTTAGCCAAGGACTGACTCAAGCTGTGGTATTCTACTCTGTGAGGGTCAATGCTTTGTGCTCTTATTTTTGTTTCTCATATAACACAAAAATAAGATTGTGTATTATAACAATAGGCTAGGTGGAGCACAAACTTTAAGTGCCTACTATGTATGCCTATAATCCTTTTCAACAAAACAATACGAAATGGTTATTTGATAAAACCACTTGATGAAACACAGTGAAAAGCTGATGTGAAGCTAGAAAAGCTTGTCAGCTCAAGTTTCAAAAACTCAGTTCTGAAAAAATGTTACCTTAGAAAGCAAATCTATTGGTAGACAATAAGTTTGGATCTGTTAAAAAGTTTTTATTTGGAAACCAAAAGCAATGTGTGATTTGGGTTTTTTTTGGTGTTTGATGTTTGTTTGGTTGTTTTTTTTTTCCCCTCATTGACCTTAGTGGGTAGGATGATGAAATCACTACCATTTGACCAACACTAGAATACAAATTACATAAACACAAAGAAAAGAGTACTTGAGTTTCAGGCACACAGATTCTGCTAACCAAAGAGACCATAGTTCTTCTCTTCCTTATTTTTGAGTGAAGCTTTCTTATGCAGAATAGAAAAATACACAGACAACAAACACCTATCTACCCTGGTGGCATCTTGCATTTCTTGAGCAGTTCTCATGCAACTATCTCAGCAATGAAGTCTTATTACTCTTAATAACCCACAAGGACATATTAGTGCCTTATCTAGATAATAGGAAAGACAGAACATAAGGATATAACATATCCACAATTCCATCTATTTTTGACAGTAACTAGAGCTTGAAACATTTTGCCCTGGTTTTAGAGCAATTTTCTTTCTTGTATTTTCCAGGATTCTGACCTAGACTTATCCTACTAGAGCTTATGGTTTAATTGAGGTACCACAGTTTGCCACAAGCTTGCTCCACGGCCATCTCCACAGATATTACTGAGAGGATGATTCATGGAACATGTGCATAGCTCCCTAAAACAGCCTACCCTTCTCCACAGACTGTAAATGCACTCCAGGACAAGTAGGATCCTGACTTGGAAGCTTCAGTTGCATTCCTAAAGTTAGGTGAGATGAATCTGAGCCTTTGTGTATATTTAGTATAAGCTGCTTCCCAGGTTCCTGTCTGCCAGCTATTTCATTCATATGAGTTGTAAAACTTCCATTTTTGTAGGAGAAAGCAAAAAAAAGGCAGATTTTTAAAAAAGACTTGCACTTGTCTTGTTACTTGTGGAGGAATTACCACACACAATTTGCTAGGCTTTGAAGTTATGCCCTGTAATAAGTCTTGAATTTTCTCACTTATGTCATATGGCATTCTCCTGACTGCAAAAACTCCCAACACGCATATCCATCAAAAAGGCAGACTTTTAATTGCTCTACATGAACACACCGAATAAAGGGCTCCCAAGCATTATTATTCTACATTGTTTCAGTCACATAGAAAGAGCATTCTAAAAAAATAAAACAACAGAAGAAAAGCTGCTACTGTAATCAGCCATGATTGAAGGCATTTCCTGTATTTTGCTATCAAACCAGTTGGTTTTTCCATTACATAGTAAGTGAACTTTAATAAGGTTAAGACACCAGAGAAAAACAAGATCAAAATATCTTTAATAAACTAAAGCTGACTACTTTACTCCCTCTCTTTCAGCAGTTTAGTCCTGGATCTCATCCCATGTCCCCATATTTCTTTCTTAAATCACAGATGCATAAACCAGATCAGCCTGAATTTATGATTTAGATAGTTGCTTTCAATGGCATTTAACTTGTTAGCCTTACACCTCCCCCTAGCCTAAAGGTCAATAGACCTCATGCTGTTCAACAATCCCAATTTTAGTATGATAAAAGTCCAACAGGGCAGATGAATTTTCATTCACAGCACTAAACCTGGCCAAAAACTTCCCTCAGTTGGAAGCTTGTCATTTCCACCATGTTGCCTATTAAGATCAAGTGTAAGTTCTGAAATGACTATTAAACAAAAGCCAAAGCTACAATAGCATAGGTTAATTTGATCCAATCCTGCACATTGTCATCCTTCTGCCACACTAAATACAGACTATTTTAAGGTGTACAGCAATACCTGTCCTGTGCTCTGACCCTATTCTTTTTCTAGCAAAAAAGTCTTTTTTCTGCCATGAATGCCAAATGACATACTTCTACTTGTTAATATAACACAAATGTCAACACCTCCTTGGGAAATGACCAGTTCTGAGCATATTGTTAACTCAATGAAGAAGGAGAAAAGCATGCCATGTTTTCCCAGCAGTTACTAAGAAAACCCTGTGCTTTGGTACAATTCTGTTACATAAAGCAGATGATCATCCTGCCTGAGCACTGCAATAAGACCAAAAGCCAACTCATCAGGCAACCTTATTATCTACTTATGGAACACAGATGTACACAGTAAAGGCTACTCAGTGTTAGGATATGACCTCCAAAGCTCACCTAAAGTTCTGTTCTCTCTTGACCCCACCTCTTTTCTGGCCTCAAAACTAAAAGATTTTCTTTTTAATTCAACTGAGCTTGTTTATCAAAAGAAAACTAATGTCAATCACATAAATCCCAATTTTTCACCTGAGTAACCAGACCTTCAACATAATCAAAGATGAGACCACACAGAGAATATTAAAAGCTCTTAAAATATTACAATATGTTTGTAAAAGGTAGCACAAATCTTTTACATCCTCAAGTAATGCTTATTTTGTGCTTCTACTAGGAACAGATAGAACCACCATTAGATTCAGGGAAAACTGAACCAATGTTGCAACACTGAGAATCTACTTTATAACTTGTTCTTCTTTCATTTCTCTGCCTACACTCTATAATGTTGTAAACTTTTAAAGATGATGTTTAAAAACCCCAACATGGGACATACAATAAAATGGCCAAACACAAGTGACTGGGATCATATCCTGGGTAGGTCATTAATGTGCCAGTATAAGTCAACATTCCAGCACCTTTTCTGTACTAGCCATTACCTTCTGCAGCTTTATGATGCCCAGAAAGCACCAGGTAGAAGAGTTGCTGAAGGTTTTTACACACAGGGCTTCATTTTATAAAAGAAACAAATGTATCAGAATTCCCTTCCCTATACTCCCAAGGGTGTCCTTAGCAGGAAACAAACACAGCTCCTAACAGTAAGCAGACTCCTGTTAAAGCTCCATATCATGTTTCCATGGAGAAAAATGCTTTCCTAGAAAAAAAATCCCTCTGCAGTGAACTTTTGTACAGACACTGCTTTTTTCCAGCCTCACTTTGGTCTCAGTTTGACTTCTTGGGTCTTTTTATGGAAAGCCCATCCAAAAAGTCATGCATGTAATATTATGCAGAATGGACTAAAAAAATTATGTAGCATAAATTAAATGATGTAAGTCAGCAACAATGTTGCTTCCAACAGAATGTTTACTTATATGGAATCACTAGAAGAAAGATTTTAATAATTTCTGCTTCTATTCTGATTTCAGTAGCATAGTTCACATGCCGAAACATCTTTTTTACACAATCACACGGGTCTGAACTTGGAAAGGGTATGTAGACTCTTTAATTTAAAGCCTTTTCAAACCCTGCTGTATTTATCAAGGATCAAAACAGCAGCAGTCAACAGCAGTTTAACAGATTTCTGCAGAAATTATTGTAAAAGCAGTGAATTAAATCTATTTTTTTTTTAACCTTATAAAACATTCTATTACACAGACAGATTTTTCTGTTTCAAAATTCATTACAGAATCACAGAATCGNATTTTTGATACAGGACAGTATCCCATTGGCCTTCTTGGCCACCTGGGCACACTGTTGGCTCATGTTGAGCTTCCTGTCAATTAGTACCCCCAGGTCCCTTTCCGCCTCGCTGCTCTCCAGCCACTCTGTGCCCAGCCTATAGCTCTGCATGGGGTTATTGTGGCCAAAGTGCAGGACCCGGCAAGTTAACAATTTTCTATTACGTTTAATGAAAGATTACTGCAGTGGGAGGATTCTGTCAAAATTAAGAAGAATCCTTCTAATTTGTAAAGTATGAAGATGTCTGAAAAAATGTGAGTTGCTTGCCCTTCTATGTTGATCTATCCATACAATAACCTCCTAATGCTGCCTCCAGACAGAGGTCATAGAAGCTTATGCTTTGCACTGATGGTTCCAACTCCAAAACTTGCTTTGACATGTTATTAAAAGGGTCATATATGTTAATAGAGAGCTACATTTTACAAAATACTCTTTTAAAATTAAATTGTATAGCAAAATCAAGTTACTTTTGCCCCTCAACCTCTGCCAGAAAGCGCAAAAACAGTCCTAGAGAATCTTTGCTTGTGCAGAACTTTCAGCTCCAACATTGTTTCAGCTGTAGTAGCTCTTACAGCCTTCCCCCACCTCCAGACAACATGCTCCTGAAGGCTATTTTGGCTGCAGTGCCAATGTATAATATAATCACTTAAAATCTACTTATACAAGGCACCCCACTATTTTTAATAAATATGAACGCAATGGAAAGATGACTCATGGATTACTCACATGAAGTAAAACATGGCCTGACTTAGGAAACTTACAGTGTATTCACTTCTGCCAACATCAAGGTTAGCAGGGTGCTATGCCAATTCACCTTCAGCTGGGAAGGCTGAGAGGCTACCGAGAAGAGCCTAATAGTCCAGCCCAAGTGAAAAGAGAAAGGCAATTCTGAATCAAGATCGGGGAGGCTAAAGTATGATTTTAATCTCTAACATTTGGTACTTACTGTGTAATCACTGCATGTACATACTGGCTTCAGTAGGATTATAATGTCAAACAAAGTGGGCTGAACTTGAACAATTTTGTCAACATAAAAACCAAACCAAACCAAAACAACAAACTATTCCCACCCTAGAGGAATTATCTTTGTAACTTCTCTTTGCCCAGCCACTAGATCTCTCTTTGGACACCTGCTACTGAGACTCTGACAAGACCAGAAATCATCTTACAAAACTCCCAGGGAGTACCATGGGCAGACTACCAAGAAATCTAATTATACAGCTTACAGAAGAACTATTTAAAAAAAAAAATTTCATTAAATTATTATGTTCAATAAAGTCTCTTTGCATCCTTATGACAGCCTTAAACTGAGCACACTGAGTACAATTTAATTCCATTGTAAAATTGCTTTACTCTTCTTATCTCAAAAAGACTTTTATTGTAAATGAGAATCACGATTTTTAAAGAACCAATGCACAGATCCAACACACACAGATTTTTAAAGTACCTATACACCAGATAGCAGCCTCTATCCATCCCATATCATGCCATAATCACACATTTTTATTCTATTACATTCTGAATTCCAAATAAAAATTCAATGAATCTCTGAAAAAGATTATCAAAACACTTTTAAAACAGGAGAGAAGTTACAGAAGTTGTACTATATGCCAAAAATATGTATACAGTGTATTAAAACTCAATGTTGCCCAACCCTGAAACAAGTGTGGGTATTAGTTTAGAGGTTCTGTAGTCAATTTGTAGCATTGTGGTAAGACTTGATAGTATAGCAAATGAAATATTAAGAGGCACCACAGAATGATTCTCAGCCCAGACTCAGATTTTGAAGACATTAAATACTCCATTAGCAATAGCACAGTTCAACCCTTCACTGCCCACCCTGGCCCAGGCATCTTCCCTGCCACTTTCTTTCATATCCCCAAGCTAACACCACCCATGCAGTTAGGCAAGCCTAACTGTGTTTGACTGCTTCTTAAATGGATTCTATTAAATAAGGTGTGCAAAAACCAAACCCCATTTTCTATGACATGATTTTGGGATGTTAGCCTAAATCTCTCTTGGATCGGGTTTATATAGACAATTATCTTGGCCTAATTAAGAGCACCCATAGCTGAGCCAGGGGAGAAAAAGGCTGTAGAGGTAACGGCTAATACTTACAGCTCACTAGTATCAGTTAATCTGAGAATTTCTAGGATGCTCTTTCAAGATTTCTTTAGACCCTTTTGCAGAGCAGCTTCTACTTAGTCTGCAGATGTTTTAAACATTGTAGCCAAATCCTTTTCCTCTTGGATCACCCACAGAAAACCAGAACTTGTGTCCTACTGTGTATACAAGCATATCACTTGCTCTGATCTTTTGAAAGATACCTTTTCTTCTGCAAATTTTCAAAATGTAAGGTAACCTGCCTAAAACCCAGTGGTGTCCAAAGGGTTTCCTCTCATCTCCATTCAAGGCATTTGTCTCTCAGTGTCTGTGGAAACCAGCTTACAGAGTTTTGGTAGAGGCAGCTTCAACCAGCTTGCAATGGACTATCTTCAGCCTTGTGCCAATGGATATGCTGCTGAGCTGCTACTTACAATCTGAGGATCCTTTTATACTATCAGGTATTTAAAGACTTTCATATAAATGAGAATCAGGGTCTCTTTAAAACAGTTATGGCCCCTTTGGACCTATTACAGATTATCAGCAAATGCACTGGCACACATTTGGTATGCCTTTGTAAGTCCTCAGTATAGAGAACCATAAATGATTGCAGTCCTCTTATTGCTGGTTAAGTTTAGGCAAATATGTACTCAGGCAGTTTCTTAAGTGCATATAATTTTTGTTCTACAAGTACTCTTTTAGAGCTGTTTCAGATTTATTGATGTTGGGAAGCTTTTAAATATCCATTACCCACTTAATTAACCATAGCAATTCCATCTGACTCATTATTTGTGTTGGTTAGAATATATTTAGGTATTTTTTAAAATGGGTTTTAATGGACTGTAGGATCTCCCTTGGAAACCCTATAATAAATCAAGTAAATACCCAGTGAAGTGCTATGTTTATTTATTACCACTTAATTTTATCCTTAATATTCCAGGGTTTGAACAGATGAGTTCCTCAGTTCAGGTTATTAGCAACCAAGCTTTCTCTGGGTTTTTGTTTTGTTTTGTTTTTAGGGCCCTCTTCTGTATTATTCAGTTTTGTACCAAGGTGCAACCATACCAGATGCTATATTGGCTATCTACTGTTGAAGCCATCTCATCCTTACGTTGAAGGAGCAATCACATGCCCTAAGATTGGAATATCTTGTGAAGAAACTTTTACAATTGCTACTGTCAAATCTATGCTATGAAAATGTACATAACTGCATGTAGTGCATCTGACATTCTCTGAAGTATGGTATTTTCTGTGACTTCCACATATTAGCAGAAGGAAATGAAAGTCTGGAGAAAAGGTTACCTATTTACATACTGGCATTATTTCTGGCCTCTCCCCTTTATTTTTTTTTTCTCCTCTGCTGTTTTGAATAACTGACTACTGGAAACAAATTCCAGAAGTAGGAGGAAGACCCATCTGGTGTGTACATTGTGGGAAGAGGTGCTGCTTGGGCTTCTCCTATGGATGTTACCATAGGAATTTATTCAAATGGAAAACATTTATACCCCCAATATAAATGCTCTTAGGGTGTCAAAATTCAATTTAGAAGAGTGTCTCTTTCTGGTGCCATCCATGTCTGGGTGAATCAGTGCAGAAACCACACAGGCTCCCATCTAGGTAAAAGCTAGCCTTGGCCCCATTGCTACTCCTGCTTAGCCCAGCTCCACATCTGCCTCCACATGTGCTCAATGCTGCCGAAATGATGAAGAAGATGTATTTTTTCCGCTGTCTGCTGCTCTGGGCAGCTGCTTGTTCAGACTCTGAAACAGTGACAGCTGAAGAGAGGGGCAGGCGTTATTTCTGACACAATAAGGTAAGCTAAGTGACTTGTTACCACTCTGGCCTTGTTACCTTTCAGCTTTCTGCTTCTTTTCAGCACAGTTATGGCCACCTGATCTATTTTGTTCCACCTTCTGATTCCCCTGGTTAGTCTGTCCAAGGTCTTTCTGATGTAATCCTACCACTGTTTGCTCTGGTAGCAGTAAGGGACTTTGATGCACTCCCCAAAACGCTGGGGTACTTATTGGCTATAGTTTCTCTGGTTTAGTTCATTAGGCCATTTTAGTTAGCCTCCTGATGAACAAGATCATTTCTGTTTTCTTACATTTGAATACAAAGCAAGTTAAACAGGCACTTCTGAAGTTTTTACAAGTTTCTGCACTAACTCAGTTATGTTATTTTTCACATTGACTAAATTCTCCTTTTCCACAACCTTTTGCAATGATAAGCAAAATAACATATTTTTTTAACAACAGTGTATTCTCAAATGTGATGATCTATTTTAAAATAAACATATTTTTCACCCTGAAAAGTCAAACCAAGGTCCCAAAACATCCAGGAAGCTGTACATATCATGCATAGGAATAGTCTCACTGAATCAAGATTAACCTGTAAGTACAGTGATCTGCATGCAGAAATGTTTGCTGAAGAGTGTCTAAGTGATAAACTCTTTTATAACAAGGAGGTGGATAAAAGGAGGAAGGGAAGAGGGTGCAAAGAGAATAAATGCAAATCTTGAGCCGAAAGTAGCAAGGTTCTGACCAAAAGATGAAAAAGAGTTATATGCAAATATCTTCATTGAAGTGTACCACCAAGGTCTTCTTTTAAGGTTGTTTAGTATTTTTAATATCATTACTTAAAAACAGTAGAGTGTGTTACATATTTTCATCTAATGTTTTGCATTACTCTCCAACTTCTCTGTTGCATCTCAAGAGCACAACAAAATCTTTGTGAAATGTCTATCGCCTCAGAACCATGTTTGCTGGGTACTTCTCTGTATTACTATGAAATTTGGCAGAGGCATTCAACAGCATGCAAAAAGGCAAAGTCTCATCCTTAATATGACACAGTTTCAACAGCACTGCAGCTGGGTTACAGAAATATTTTCCATTGTTTGACATCAAACATGACTGAAGGGCACAGCAAAATTCAGTCCTAATTTTTGTCTTTTTGGAGCAGAATTACACTGAGGAACCACCTTCAGATTTTTAATGCACTGTGAAATAAAAAGTATTCCCTTTCTTGTGTAAGAAAAATGTTTGAAGAATGTGATTTTGTTTGGTACTGGTTGTACCTGTTTCTGTAGAAACAAAGCTGTGTTTCAGCATTTTAGGAAAATTACAATGATTGTCTTATATCAGTACATTTCAGTCTTACATGTGCTGCAGCTCTAGTGGATTCCTATTTTGTGTATGTTTCATTTAAAATCTTCTTATCAAATGCAGAAAGATAACACACATTTCTTCCTGTTATAAAATAAAGGCACAAACATCAATCATCTAAAATCACTGACATCCACCCAGAAATAAATACAAATATGCTCTGTAACCTTTCACTGCTATTATCTGTTGAGAAGCACTGTCACCCTTTCTACCAAGAGTACCGGAACATGGCTGCCCTCACAGGAATGTAAACTTGGCATTAACCCTGGCAGATTCCCACTCCCTGACCTCTCTCATTTAACATTAACTCACTCCTATACTGTTATCAGAAGATAAAGGTCACAGCTTTATTTACACAATACAGCACTATACAAACTGTCATTAAACAAGAAAATCTTGCACCAAATAAACATGAAGCAGAAAAACAATGCTGACCTCGTTACCGGGAAGTCCCCTTGGAAGTACCTTGTCATACCCTAAATGAGGTCAATGGTGCTGGTCTATCCTTCTAAATATTAACTGCCCAGCGCTGCTCTTCTGCATACCCAACTCCCACGCAAGAGCCAACTAAGGATTTTCTTATGTTCCAAACCCAGGAGAAATTTAGAAAGCATTCTACTGTTGGCAAGACCACGTGGTTCAAATCTTATTCCCACAGCCTTTACTCATCCTTCCACAGCTGGAAACCTTGTCAAAGGCTCTCCTATACGACAGCAGCCTTTAGCACAATACATAAACTGGGCAGATGGCAGGGTGGACTCCCTCGGTCCAAATGCCAGAAGCCTGGGAACCAACCCTCCTTCCTGCTTCTCATCTCCCTCAGTCTCGCTCGGCTCCACCCCAGCCCACTGCCTTTTCCTGTGGGGAAGACATCCTGCTTATTTATTCACTTCACAACTGCTGGCCTGCTTAGCTCCAGCAAGAAAAAGTGCAAAGAGGGCAGGAGGCCACCAACTAAAATCCCGTTGGAGCTCATGTTCAGTTTCAGACACTAGACCATACAGAACACAGTATGGATGTAGCCTGGGTTGCAAACCTGGCCAGGAGCGCTTGCTGGTGCAGCTTGGGCAGCACTTTGCAGAGATGCTGGGACTCAGAAACACATTTTGAAGCACAATTCACTCCTTGCTTCCTGCATTTACTGAAGAAGATGGAAGTAAGTTGTCGCTCACTAGTGCCAGAAGTAAACTGTAAATTCTGAGTAGCAGACTCCTGCAATGGACATTTTATGAGGGGAAGGGTTTGAGTTCAGGATATTCCTGTGCTTAGGTCGGAATACGCTGTATAATGGTGCAAGGTCTTCCCCACTCTCCTTCAAGGATTGTAGCTCAAGCACCAATTTGACCTTTAGTTGTTTGGAGTTGCAATGACATGATCTTTACATACTTAACCCCAAATTTAAATTAAAATACTCCATGTCTAGTTTTGTATTTTTAAAAGCTAAAAAAAGGCAGAGGGAAGGGAATTTTATTTGGCTGCTGCCACTCAGAAATAACACAGTAAAGTAACCAAGGAGAGTGATGACTTTTATCACGTTAACCACTGCCTGTGAAACATTTTCATCAGTGTAAATATAACTCCTCCTTACTCTGCCAAGGTTGCACTGAATCAGACAGCTGCCAGTGAAGTCATACTTTCTAAATATTCTTATTTCACATAAAAATACACTAATGAAAGTGCTTTTAATTTTAGGTAGTTCTTCTTTCTGAAACACTGTTCCGTGTTGCCCTGATAAATGGGAATGCTGTGAAAATTCCACAGAATTTTCACAGAAAAATTCAGGTAGTGTTCAAACAAGTTCTTAGGGTATTTGTGTATGGAAAAAGCCTGGAGGTATTCAAGGATTGGCATCAGTATATTTATATTCACATTCTCCTCAGTGTTAATATATCCTTCATCACAACCAACATACTAATTACAAAGAGCAAAGGGCCTCAGAAAGCTGCAGCAAGTTACAGGCTGGATTTTTACTTCATATTGCTGAGGAACATGATAAGCCATAGTTACGAATGAGGACTCCCCTGTTACCAGGTGCTGTAGGTCCAGCAGGTCATCCCCCAGTCTGTATTGGTGCATGGAGTTATTCTTTTCCAGGTGGAGAACCCAGCACTTGCCTTTGTTGAATTTCAGAAGGCTCCTCTCTGACCATCTCTCTGGCCCATCAAGATCCTTCTGGATTCCAGCACAGTGCTCTGGGGTATCAACCATTCCTCCCAGTTTTGTATTATCAGCAAACTTGCTAAGGAGGCACTCTATTCCTTCATCCAGATCAATGACTGAGCCAGGCTGTTCTCAATCGCCCCAAACATTAGGACACAAGGCAACAGGTACAAACAGGCATACAAGAAGTTCCACCTAAACTTGAGGAAGAAATTCTGTACTGTGAGGGTGACTGAGCACAGGAATAGGTTGCCCAGAGAAGTTGTAGAGTATCCTTCCCTGACAATATTTAAAAGGTGTCTGACACAACCCTGAGTAATGTACTCTAGGTGACCCTGCTAGAGCAGGGAGGTTCGACTAGATGACCTCTGGTGGTCCCTTCCAACCTTAACCATTCTGTAACTCTTTGTATGCATTTTAGGCCAGAGTGGGCCACTTGTGTCACCTCACTTGAATTCTGACAACGAGAGACAAAGACACTTACTTGGGTACTCCTGTCCTCAGCTCAACAACTGCTGGTGAAACAAGAATGTGTGTAACATTTACATATGTCTGCAACAGGAATGTTGGAAGTCAGTACAAGAGGGGAGTATGGAACTGGCAGTTTCTTAACACCCAGTGTGTTGTTGCATCTTCCCTATACGAGAATATATATTAAGCTGATGATGACTGCCTTTAAACATACCAGACTCCAGGGACAGGTGACAGTAAACATACCCCACAGCCTTTCAGCATGAAGTTCCAAGTCCAGTTCAGCTCACAGGCAAAATGAGATTTGTAGTCTAGCCCACAATTCCTAAAGCTTGGATACATTTTTCCAAAGTGAAGCAATTGCATAACACAAACAACAATGACTGCCAGAAACAGCGACTGAAACTTCTCTAGTGTCTGATTGACTGTACTTGTATTATCAGGCCCCAGCTTGACATATGCCTGAATAGCTGAATGCCAGATGAGAGGGAAGGTGGCAGGGACAATGCAAATATTTTTCTTAAGTTGTTGAAGTGTTTTTGACATAACAACAGTAACATTATACCCTTAAAAATGCTACACAGAAAATTATGCTAAAGTTCATCTTTCATACAAGATGCATTTATTAACAGCTGCATCTTTATATATAAAACTTGTGAGGCTCATCTTTATTTCCAATAAACAAAAGGAAGGTATGTAATTCCAGTGTTAGCACACAGATAATTGGACAAGTCTGGGAACAACAGTTGGGCCAATTGCAAAGTTCTGAACTTACAGAATAATTTCTATTGCCAAACAGGGAGCTAGCTTTCTCTTTGAACTTCAGGGAAAATGAAGATGAACTAGTTATTACAAAAGATGGATCATTTAGTATCGTCATACCATTTTCTAAGAATCTAACCAACAAGCCAAAGCATGAGCTAAAGCTAGTTATTTACTTCCAAAAATACAGCTATGTTTAGCTCCAAACAAATACTTCCACATGCATGGCTGAAAAAAGCTCATAAGGTATAGCAACTATTTTGAAACCTGCATTTCCATCAAACATGTTAGTTTATTTATATATTCCCCACTTTCCTTGAAGTATTGCCCACACAAGCAGCATTTCCCACTGTCGAGAATAACCATTAATTTCACACCACTATGTTTTTCTAGAGATATAATTACACAGAAGACAAGTATTCTTTATTAAAATATCTGAAGGCATGTTAGGTAGTTATAACTGGTAGTTATTCAGAAGCATAAGTTTTGTTTTCTTTTTTCTTTTCTCCCTTCCCCCTCCCCTTTTCCTTTCCTTGCTTACCAGCTAATAAGAGCCTTGGAGAGGTTAAGAAGTGACTTGCTCCCAATGCATTTTTAACATTGTAATAAATGATGCAGTGAGCTACAGAATAATCAGGCTGAAGCTGTTCTGTGCAAGACAACTATTCCAGCATACCCTTGACATCAACAAATGCATTCTCCCAAGACCTGGCATGCTATGAATGAATGGCAACATTTTCTTATAATTAATTCTTTTCGAAATAATCTCCAACTTCTTACTTCTACTTGTATTTTACAGAGTAACTGGGATATATATTTTTTGAATTGTTTAAACTCCTGATATCCCTCATTTGGGACAATGAGTTATTCTATGTCCTGATCTAAAAGGCTGTGTTAAAGCAGAATACAACTAAATATGTTCCTAATGTTCTTCCTGTTGCTTTTTTATTTTCTGCCTTCATCGTACAACTCACATTATTTCTCTTATTTTGCCTGTTCTGATAATACACCCAATTTACAATGTTAGTGTTTTACTGTAGCATGCCAAAGACGTGTCAGCACAGCCTCTGAATCAGAAGTTGAGAATATCTTGAAAAGTTTAAATTACAAAGCATTGTCTCATCAGAAAGGCATTTCTCTTGAGATCAAAGTATTTTTACTATAAAAAGTGATATAAAAGTGATAGTGATAGAAAGAATACATGCACACAAAGCGATTCAGTGCTGCTAGGAGCCAATAGACAGTAGAAGGTACATACAAAACAAGGGAAAAGACAGAGAAAAGAGAAAGAGAGGCAAGAAGATGTGTCAAAGGATGGGAGCAGGGAGGGAAGAGGGAGAATGAATCCACACTCATGAAGAAAGGAGAACGTAATTTTACAAATGCTTTCTTGCTGCTTCACAGCTCACTAAATTGACTGCTAATTACGAAGTGACTAAACTCCACTTCTCAGGAAGAGGAAATTAGCTCAAAACTTTTTATGGAAACAAATGCTCAACATCCATTTAACTTTTAGAAGTACCAATCTTGTCTGTTTCCCTTATGATACTGAAATTCTGAAGTTGCCATGTTCAGCTATGTAAATGTACAAATACATAGCTTTGGAAATAGATGCAGAGAATGAATAGGAAATGTGATATGGGCAGCAAAGGCAAGAAATATGTTAGCTCTTCAGCTCTTGAAAACAAACCTACGCGAAGTGGTAGAGCTGAAAGTTCAATCCAGTATGCAAACATCATACCATTGTTAATTGAAGATGGAGATTAAGAGCTGCAGTTAGCAAAAAAGTTTGCTAAAGAAAACTGGTTTTTGATTGAATAACCACTTTCACAGAGATTTGTTTTCCTCAGACAATGCAATGTCCTGCTGTCTGCCATGTCTCCAGAAAGCAGATTCCTCCAAGAAGTTTCCATTAGAATCCCAGTTGGTGGGAAAGTCGACAGCCTCTGATGGAAGTTCCCACCCAGTCCTGGTTACTAAACATTTAAAATTCACTTCTTTCAATTTCTAGTACTCTTAGGATCAGTCTTAATATGAATTGAGGGATGTGACCTATTCCACGTTCTCATCTTGATGTTTCTGCTTAAGAAATCCAACACTGCCTGTCCCTGAGATGACTACCCCAAATCAAAACTAATAACCTGAAAGAAGGGGAAAATATCAAGAGAATATAAAATCAGATCCACAGAACTCAGAACTTTTAGTAGACAGGACAGACCTGTATCAAAAAAACCTGTAAAGCTCATTGTTTGTGAAAGCCCAAATTTACTGGAAGCAATGACAGGCTGCCATAAACAAACAAAAAGAGAGAGGAAGGCAGAAATGACAAGATAAAGGACTTGAACATTAACACATTAACATCAGGGTGAATTTTTCAAAGTGATTCCTTACTTTAATAATAAAAGTCTACCCCTAAATGCATTCTGCACCACAGTGCAACAATATGCACTTTTTTTGTGTGTGTGCATGGGTGTTGTAGATTAGGGATTGCGGTTGGGGCGGTGGAGGGCAGAGGTTGATATAGATGCAGGGCACTTGCAAGTAAATCCAAATTATCTGCAAAGAGCCACTTCCTGCTGGTGACTAAGCCTTCACCCAAACAGTCAAGAGGAAGGGGCATAAGTAAAGCATTGCAAATGACCAACCTGATTGTATCAGAGTGGAGACAACTAGGACAAACAAACTCAGGAAGTGGCAGGGAGTTAGAAACCGAGAGGAAATCTATGGCACAGCGAGAAAAGTGAAGAGATTGCACTGATCTGCAGAAAGGTCACCTCTGGGTCACACTGTGCCAAGCTTTTTCAAAACCACTTTATTTGGACTATAATACAAAACTGGCACACACAGCTGGCGACTGCTGCAGAGGCTATTCAAATGTTAACATTCTCAATGATAAACAGCCAAAAAAAGTTCTATGTAAGCAAATTGGAACAAACAACTAATCTAAATCTGGTTGCTAAGAGACAGAGGATTTCAGCCAAAACCAGCCCCAAGCCTCAAGAACACATTATTTCTGAACAAAAAAAGTACCTGTAGATGACGCCATGTTGGTGCAGAAACATGAGTGCTGATGTGACCTCTGCTGCATAAAAGCGGGATCGAGGCTCATCAAATTTACGTGAGCGCTGGATTTGAAACATTAAGTCTCCTCCATTGACATACTCCATGACGAAAAAGAGGCGGTCCTGAAATCAATTAAACAGCGTTATTTAGCTAATTTCTTTCATTCACACAAAGGAGCGCTTGAAGCTACACTTTAGGTGACTGGAGCATTTACATCCAAAAAATTACAGAAACAGATGCTATAATTCTGAAAAAGGAAAAGCTGACAGCCAAAATCTCCCAAATGTAAAGTAAGCAAGATAAGAGTCTCAAGAGAGAAATGATAAAAAGGAATAATAAGTAATAAGCAACACCCCCCCAAATCTTCGCACATCAACAAATACATATGGAAATATAATCAATTTTATATAATTAATGCCTAAAGATTTAAGTGTGTTCTGTAGATTTTTAGGACTTTTAGAATTCTATGAAGCTTCCTGGATTGTTCACATATTAGAAGCCACTAGGCCTGTTCCTAGGGACTATCTCAGACTTTCCCATGCCTCGCCAAGGACGTGATGTTTTGAAGAAGCCACCTGCAGATAGCCTGAAGACAAAACAGCAGAAGAGGGCCAAGCCCCACGTGGGCTCTCTCTGAGGGGCTGAGCTGAAGACCACCGGGTGTGGGCCATTGGAAAAACCTAGTGCCAGGGTTGGTTATAGATATCAATATGTTAATTACCAATAAAAATCTATAAAAGGTGTAATCCCTTGGGGCAGGTGCGCGCGTCCATGTTGAAGATCCCAAAGGTGCGGAATTGCAATTAAAGGTAACTCTATCTTTCTCCATTAACTCTGCCAAGTGCCTATTTTCCAGTCTTTTCGACATCACACTAATGGAGATACTTAATTGATGCTATTTCTTTTAAAATTTAGCTGTAACAATGAAGAAAGTCAATCCTGTTTATGACTGAAGGGCTGCTGGGCAATTTTCAGTCTTCTTATTCTCCTCTTATCTCTTCATAGCTACTTTGTCTGCAAAGTTTATTTTCCAAACTATGTAAAAATGAACTAGAATTGAGAAAACCTATAAAAACTAGTGTTGCCATTTTCAAACACATATTTTGAATTGCCTCAAACTCAAAATGTAAAACTACATTACTAAAATACATATCAGGTTCGTCTTATTTTCTTCTGATGCTTACCACTTCAAGTTTTTAAGCCTATTTCCATGATGGAGATGTAGAAATGAACTTTACTTGAGAACAGCAATTGAGATTCTCAGACAATCACCCCATTTTGGTGTGTTTCAGTAAAAAATATCAGAAGTTAAGCACTCAGTGATATAGTCAGAACTGAGAACAATAGTAAACAAAATGTATGCTTGGCAACTTAAACCATTTTGATTTAAACTGGTAGAATCATAGAATAGAATCATAGAACAGTTACAGCTGGAAAAGACCTTGAAGATCATCAAGTCCAGCCTTTGTCCTATCCCTATCAACTTACTAAATGATGCCCCCCAACGCAACATCTACATGTCTCTTAAACACCTCCAGGGATGGTGACTCAACCACCTCCCTGNCCTCTCTGCCTGGCAGCTCTCCAGCCACTCCTCCCCAAGCCTGTAGCACTGCTGGGGGTTGTTATGGCCAAGGTGCAGCACCTGGCATTTGGCCTTATTGAACTTCATGGCATTGACGTTGGCTGAGCGATCCAGCCTGTCTAGATCTCTCTGCAGAGCCTCCCTTCCCTCAAGCAGATCGACACTGCCACCCAGCTTGGTGTCATCTGCAAAATTCATAAGGCTGCACTCCATCCCCTGGTCCAAATCATTAATGAAGATGTTAAACAGGAGTGGCCCCAGTATTGAGCCCTGTGGGACCCCACTCATGACCAGCTGCCAACTGGAGTTAACTCTGTTGATCACAACTCTTTGGATTCGGCCATCTATCCAGTTTCTAACCCAATGAACCGTATGCCCATCCAAGCCAAAAGAAGTTAATTTCTTTAGAAGAATGCTGTGGGCAACTGTGTCAAATACTTTGCTAAAATCGAGATAAATAATGTCCACAGCTTTTCCTTCATCCAGTAAGTGGGTCACCCAGTCATAGAAGGAGATCAGGTTTGCTAAACGGGACCTGCCCTTCATAAAGGAAGTGCAGATGAAAGTATAAGCAAGGAAATGACACACATCCACTTGGTATAATTTAGATCTTATTTTTTGTAAACGTTCTAAATGTTCATAGTTTTCCCTAATCTGTTCTAACAGCCCGAATCATTATCTCTTTGCCTATTCAACTTTGGTTTGTAAGCCCACTTCATATTATTTCCTTACTGTAAAATATCTATGCCTACATGAACATGAATTTAGACAGAAATGGAGGTAACTCTTATGTGATGTAGAGAACAGACCTGAGCAAATAATATGCATTACCTCACATGACACAAACATTTCATTCTCTGGTCACACAATACACAGGTGTGTAAGCATGGGAATACACCAAAGGGACTCCCTCTCCAACTTCCATGTCACACTGCAGTTTGGCTCTAGCTCATGGTGTCTGCTGAGCTGGGCTGAAGTAAAGGAGACAAGATGTGGCATTGCTTTGCACAAGCAAAACAATACAAGATGGAAGTCAATTAACCTCCCACAAATGAAACCAAGCTTGCAGATTACATAGTTTACATATAGAGAGTCTAGAAATTCATAAGGTTTGCCATTTGTCTTTAATAATCTACTCTATGGCTCAGATTCAAAGCATACCACTTAAAAATATCCTTAAACTTCAGTGTGTGCATTAATCCTGCTCATTAAGTGCCTAAATGTTATACTTATCGGGCATGTTTCCTGGAGGAGGCTAGAAATGTTTCATTGACTTTTTGCTGATTACAGAAAGAAGATGCAGAAAAAAAACCCTTGTGCCTTTTCCCCTCATATCTTGGGAACACATAAACTGCCAGACTGGATCAAATTCAGGACCTAGGTGGACTAGCATTCTTGGTAAAACACTGCAAACAACGTCGGTACATTTTCCAACATTTTCCTTACTATTCACTATTAAGGAAAACCTACCAAAGAAAAGCATCAAAGCTTCTGGCTGTATCATAGACTCAAAAGAGCATGGCTTCAGAGTAATGCCTTTGTTCTTTTCATAATGCTCAGTATTGCTGATATGAAACATTCAAAATCATAGTGCAGATCTCTTGAAATTAGTGTAGGCTTTAAATATCACCTTCTTTGCTTATTTTAAGCAAAAATACAGGACCTTGTGCTGTCTCTCTTTCTCTCTGGAACCAATGAGAGTTATAGGCTTGCTTTTAAAAGGTCTCAAATGGTCTTGTGATGTCAGAAGCTTGAGCTGAAGTATAACACCAAATGCAGTCAGTTTTTTTTATAAAGTCAGTCAAAAGCATAGCTATATTGGTACTATAATGTAACATAAGAGGCTACAACATCCATAAGAAGATGATGCAGGGCTTGTCCTTTGTTAGAGTCCTCATTACTGCACTACAGACTGTCTCTGAAGAGCAGTTTCAATAGAAGTGCCCCTTTGCAACACATTGCCTTAGATCACCTCACATGGATATAGTTTGATGTTTCAAGTACAAACCCCATTTGGACTGCAGGCTGGGGAGCATCTGACTAACATTTGGCTAAAGTAACTTTTCCTAACACTTATTGAAACTGAACTTTCTTACATTGCTATTTTAACCTTTCCAAAGTCAACAGTCTGGAGGTGAGTGGGCCCAGCCAGGAAAAGTAAGCTGCAATTCACATGTGCCCGAGCAGCAATATTCATTCCCAACATTGCTACCTTTTTGCTGTACCTGTATCACAGGCATAAACCAAACAATGCTCATGCAAAGTGGTGCTCTGTCTTATAGTTGTGACTCCCAAATGGTGATCCTCTACTTCCCACTGAGCTGGGAGCTGTTGCAACTCTCAACAGTGATATCACCACTCATTTAACTGCTAGGGATGGTGTACATTAAAAAAAAAAGAAAGAAAAGAAAAAGGCATAACAGCATTTCCTGCATCATTTTTATATTAAATACTGTATGTTTAATCAAAACAGAACCAATGTTATTTTGTGCCCTTCACCAAACACCCAATTGCTGATTCTAAACACCAGAAATTGTGTTTAGTTAAAACTTCAAGTTCTTTTATCTTGGTTTAGTCCTTTGCAGTTTAGCCAGCTGAAAATTTAACCTGCATTGTTATCTTGTCATTAGACAGTCTGAACAAAACCTTCTAGGATCAGCTCCATTCCCAGAGCTGGGGAATACTAACTCTCCTATCTTCTTTCACATCTTCCTCATTATGCACACCCCATTCTAAATTTGAAGGGATATTTCTGGCAGATTATGTATCTTAGCTGACCACTTCTTCAAAAGTATACCTACAAAACCCAGAAATAACAACTTAGTGATTGAAACTGCTCTGCTGTTGCATTTTTTTCTGCTATACATTGATTTTTCAAGTTACTTGTCCAGCTTTTCTGGGTACACATTTCACCCTTCTAATGAGAATTCACAGGAAAAAAAAAGAGTTTGAAAGTTCACAATGAGTTTTGGAAAGGGTTTGATTTTAAGAGAAGAAAAATACTAATTCTCACCCACTAACATGGGGTAAATAAAAAGACACACAACATGCATGTACACAGTAGGTTAGAGTTTCAACATTAGAAGGTACCATTTGTTTTGATGAAATATATTCAGTCCACATGAAAACTACTTTCTTAAAACCAATGTCTGGTCTTTTTCTAGTCAGGTCAATTACATAATCAGCTGGGACTCAAATTTATATGAAAAGAAGATCACAGAATCACTAAGGCTGGAAAAGATCATTGAGTGCAACTGTTAACCTAACACTGCCAAGTCCATCACTAAACCATGTCCCTAAGTGCCACGTCTATGCTTTATGAACACTTCTAGGGATGGTGATTCCAGCATTTCCCTTGGCAGCTTGTTATGATGCAAGAGAGAATATTTTATGAATATGAGCTGAGATTCGTAAAACCATTTTTCTCCTGAATATCATAACCTCAACAACAGTTTTTATTTTTGTTACTTAAACTTACTTCCCTATCTTTCATCAAAAGTTAATGTTCAAAACACGAGTTCCTAACCCTCTATTTCCTTTATTTCATAATGTGAGCACCCAGAGAGAATGACCCAATGAGTCCTCTGTGACTTAAATGCAGAGAGAATTTCACCTTCAAACAGGAACTGTGAAATAACTGTATTAAACCTGATTATGTACATCTTGCTGTATGTATCACCAGGATATATTCATATTGAAATTGAAGAATTGAAAATGAATACACTAAAGACTTATACATTAAGGGACAACACAGTGTTTACTTAGTTAAAAATGAAATACAAGGTATGACTTTATCATTGATTCTGTTCCAAGAGCAAATTGAATGGGTTTGGTGTGGACTCCATTATTTTTGGACTCTGCTTTCATAATATTTGAGAAGTATGTTTGGATGAACAAAATAAATGTAAAGCATTCCTGGAAACTCTTTAATTATATAAACTGAAATAAAATGGAAAATCACAAAGACATTATAGACTAATCCCCCTTTGGCATCTATAAAGCAAAAACAAGTACTGCAAAGTAAGCTAATATGTTTCCTGAAGTAATGAGATTCTTTTACAGGATTTATTTTAGCCCTTAATCACACCTGCTTTTCCTTGAATTTTTCAAAAGGTATGATTGAATGAGAATATTTAAAACAATAAACAGAAAGTAAAACAGGGCAGAGAGCATAGGTAAGAGATTTGAAAAACAAAGTAGACATGAAATAAACAGCCTAAAAGTCAAGGCAAGAAAAGTTCAACTTCACTTTCCATTTCCACAGTATGTTCTGACCATAAATTTAATTACTAAACTGGAATGCATAAACACCTGCCTTAACACTTCTATTATTCCAGTCTCGTCTCTTGACTTTCTTATTTGAGGTAGACTCTGCCATGCTTTATGTTGTCTAAACTGGATTCCAAAAGCAACCTCTCCTCTAGTCTCTGTCCCTATCGCTATCTGGAGACTTGTCACTTAAAGTAGAAATCTTTTCTCATCTTCTCTCTCATTCCACACCTTTAATTGTGCTCCAGTTTCATTTTTCATTCTCCTTGAGAACGACAGCCATCCTTTAGCTCTACAGTTAATTCTTCTAACTAATCCTTTACTCTTTATTCACATTATTACCATAACCTTCCCTCTACCAAACCATTCTCTGATTTTTTTTTTTTTGGCTTTTTTATATACCGTTTTTGTTAACATCAGCTTATATATTATGTGCAGTCCCTACCAGTTTATATTAGCTTGTTTGTAGATGTTATGAATTCTACTGGATAGAGCTTCTATCTTTTGTTTCTTTTGGAATAATGTACATTTTTTTTAATTGGGAAAAGGTGGGGGTGATTTCAAGAAACATCAATAGTAATAAACAATTAGGCTATAACAGACTCAAGCCAGCTCTTTTTGTGGAGGTGTGATTAATGACCAAGACCTTCCTACTAGTAAGATCAGATAAACTGCCAATTAGTTTTGATTTAACAGATGACACTATACAGTCTATTAGTTGTTTAGACGTGGAATAAGACCATTGTTGAAGAACAAGCTTCTATGTAAACCCTCCATGAAAGCTTAGACATGAAAATACTTTGATGTATTGTTTACATTAATTATTGTGTAGTCCTTAAAAGATTTTTTTTTAATTGTTATTGGTCATTAACCTGCTTGTCCTTTGTTTGTTTTCCAATTAAAATCTCATTAACATTAGATTGCAGCTTAAAGACAATCCATTGCTAGACATAAGGCCAAGTACAATTATCACTGCAATCTGAAGAATACAAGCTTTTTTGTTTTTCCTTTCATTTCAAACAAGTCCTACGAGCTGGGGGACCCAATATGCAGTTCAGCACAGCCTCGTTACTGAAATATTACCAAATAAAATTAAATCATGCAATCTGTCCCCTAGTTTCAAATCTGAGAAGACTGAGGGGGGATTTCATAGCAGTTTATAACCTCCTCACCAGAGAGGGAGGAGTAGGGGCTAAGCTCTTCTCTTTAGTGGATAGTGACAGGACATGAGGGAATGGTATGAAGCTGTCCCCAGGGATATTCAGGCTGGATGTTAGAAGTTTTTCCCCCAGAGGGTGGTGGAGCATTGGAACAGGCTCCCCAGGGAGGTGGTCATGGCTCCAAATCTTGTGGACTTTAAGAGACGCTTGGACAATGCCCTTAGTCACCTCGTATGATCTTGGGGTTTTTGTCCTGTGTCTAATGGGAGTTGGACTTGATGATCCTTGTGGGTCCCTTCCAACTCTGATTGTTCTATGATTCCATGTGTATTGAGGCTACAAGCATGAGAACAAATCTTTTCACTACTGGCTTTTGCTTCACCCTTACAACACTGAAAACCAGAGAATTGAGGGAAAGCATCAAAACATGGACTCCTCAAGTAAAATTCACAAACGATAAATCTTACCAGCCCACTCCAACTACCATTTTTTTCCTTCAGTTATGTTTTTAAACAATTGTCTGTGAATAAATTCTTCCTAACTCTCACTAGTTCCCTAAACTAAATTCCTTGTGTGAATATATTTTTTCCTCCCACTTCTAGAAAGCTGTATTTGAAAAAGATTTCTCCAGAGGCTACTGAAAGTATCAAGGAAACTAATATGCGTATTAAATGTAGATAAATTTAAATACAAAATAGTTCATATTCTAGTAGAGTATGTTACATAATAGAATATGTTTAGCCACAGTACTTGTTGCAAAACAAAAGTAAAATATATAACCTTTATTGCACAAGAATTCAGATAAATATATCACCTTGGTATGCTCTGTAAGATGATATTTTATTCATATCATGCATGTATGGAATTCTTTTCCAACTAGTACAAAACTGTGATTACTTAACTCTATTTAAACAGGATGCTCAAATAGTTTGTTTAAAATTACCTAAAACTACAGCAACTGTCCCACCCCTTAGAACTTGAATAAACATTTCCTGCTTCTAATGGAAATTGCACAGACTCACTGTACACAAAACTATATGCAAACTTGCTGCAGAAGACTAACCATAATGGCAGATTCATCTTCCACAATCCCAGCATTAGGAGGGGTAAATACAAAAATGAGAAAAAACAGGTACCACACCAAAGAAAACAACAAATAAACCTCTCTCCTGTTCATTTCATTCCTTTTTCAAGGTTACAGTGATAATCTTCAACACGACACAGTTGTCCTGTTATCTGTCTCTGATTTCAGTGTCTATACTCAGGGCTAATTGTGTTATTTTTCCTGTTTTGTATCAGGTCTTTCATGGAGTTCCAAACAAGAATAGAACAATTTCTATGAATCTCAGATTTTTTGGAATAAATGTCCTGTACATAGGAACTGCTATCTGAAATTTCACATGAGATACCTGCATCTTCCACTTAACAAAAAATGCACACATACAGGTTTTGTATTACAGGACTTTTTTTTGACAACCAGACACTTCAAATCTCTCTCAAGCTTATGAATACCATTAGAGCTAGTTACTGCTCAGTTTTACTCAGCTCTGTCCAGTATTCAATTTTGAATCCAGTTTTTCACCCTTGAAAGAATGACCTCAAAGTTAAAACACAGATTGGGAGAGGATCAGAGAACCACACAAAATTGGATAAAAAAGTCTTGCAAGGTCATCTAGCTTATCCCACAGCTGACCAGCAGGATCAGTTGTACCTAAGCCAAGGGGAACTAACATTTTCAATGCTGCTAGGCAGTCTCTGAGCACTGTGAGCCAGAGATCTAAGCACAAACCTTAACAGCTCTGCTGAGTGGACTCCATTTAGCCCACAAAGACCTAGATGCAGTTGTCTCTGGTCTGCTGGAGGGCAGGGGGTCTGTCTGCACTCCAATGTGGTGGAGTCTCCTGCTGTGCCAGAAAATGCTTCGTTCCCTTCCTAGTCCCCTTACTGGCAGCAGAAGCCAGTAATGAATAATATTCCTTGAATGTTCTGCCTTGCAGGTCAGAAAATTGCACCAGTTCCTGAAATTAATCTGATCAGCTCTTAAAAAACCACCACTGATAAGCATTCCTAGAGCTGCACTGGAAGTTTGTTTCTGTTCTTATGGAAAATACCAATGGTAACTCTTTACTGCTGCAAATCATCTGCATTACTTCTAGTGCTTACCTTATTACATAAAACATAAAATTCCTAGCAGGGGTGCAACTTATACACTGCTTTCAGAGAAACACTTCTGTCCTTTCCACCTTTGTTTCTTAGGCAAAGAAATAGCTATTGATTTCTCTTGATTTTACAAAATTGATCACAAAGTATTTCTATTCTATTCTTAAGAGACATCCAGGCATTATGTCAGTTGAGAACCTACTGGATAAAAAACACTTTTAAAGTCTTGAAAATGGTTTCAAGAACAGCTGGCCTTCCTTGAGACACTGGAATAATTCTCAAAAAACCCCTCTCTACCCTATCACACCACACCATGTGAGGGTCCAGGCTACAAAGCTACAAATCAAATATAATCAGTTTCCAAACAGTGCTTCCAGAATCAGTACACAGCTTCTCAAAACCTTTACACTGTATTACTGTAAAGATTTGCATTGTAGCATTCACTCATCTATAATGTGAGTCACTGGCAAAGGGTTTTTAAGCAAGATGTTTGTCTAAGATCTCTAATCTTCATAAAGCAGACCTGGTATGTCGCTTTTGTCGTGGGAGATTTATGTTGCCTCCCTGTGGAATATCAATTGATATTGGAACAGAATGGCATTTTTAACATGTTTTTCATGCCCCTAAGGCATCCCACAGTACTGTTTAACAAGGAAAATATAGCTAGTGTATATACATTGAGATAAACTGGCTGGCTGGGGGTGGGGGACTTACTATGTGCCAGTTGCAGTCACAGAACTATGGAAATCACAACTTAAAATTCCAAGCAGGAAACATTAGCTAGGACCGTGGACATCACCTATTCTTTTCAAAAATATCAAGAGATGATTAGGTTTTACTTAGACTGGCATTCAAGAAGGAAGTCTTGTTTAATGATTTTTCCAAAGACAGATCCAATAATACTGTAGAACTGTCCAAAATGAAAAGAAGCCAGCCTGTCCCAAGTTCATAGAGAGGAAAAAAGGTGCCAGTTGTTTATCCCCTTAGTACTAATACTTCTAGAGAAGTTTAGTTGATTGTTTAAATTATTCAGAAAATCTAATCCCATATTACTGTAGCTAGCAAAATCCAGCAACTTTAACATCACTATGGAAATGTAGAGATCATAGTTGGTAACATACATTTTTGGACTATGATAAAGTATGGATATAAAAAAACCCCTATATCTATGCAACTAACAACCACATACACATCAGAATAACAGACGAAGGTGACATTCCTTCTTCCTGTGTAATTTACAATACTTGATGTTTGAATACATATTTCCTACTGTTTTTTCAGATAATGAAACTATCACATTACTATCTGCACCAAATTTACTATGCATTGGATTAGTTGGTGTATCAGGCTCATACTAGGGCAAGCAAAAAGAAAATATGGTTCAAAAATTCTAGATCTACTTGAGTTTCTTGAATAAACAAAAATACCATATTAAGACCCTAAAATATTATGTGAGTGCAGACATCTTTTTTTTACTTTTCTTCTCACTTCAAAAAAGAATTATGTTTTTTGCTCTTCTCTGTCACTAATGGTTACTACACCTTTTGCACATGTGAATGTTTTCTGTGATGCCTGTATTATAGTATTTAATATTCTGACACAGTATCTACAAGGCTTAATGGTGAGATTCTCTTTAGCTCAGATGGAGTTTAGATCAGGATTAAATTTTTAATGTTGTAATACCTGAAATTTGTTAGCCGAGGGCATCCAATGAAGATGCAGTACAAGTTATATGAATTGCCATTTCATCAGCTCGATCCCTTACCATCTAACCTTAGAAATGAAATGAAACAAAAAGCCTTCTAACTTTGGGAAGATCTTTAACCTCAAATTATCCTGGAGAGACATGTTCTGCAAATCTTTCAGCCTGGCCAAAGCTGCAGTGTTGGTAGCCATGAGCTCCACAGTAAGCTCAGGGAAGGACTAATGCTTCCTGGGGTGGTAATCCTGATCCCTGCCTGCTCCCTGAAAGTCCAAGCAAGTCCTTGAGAGCAGGGACACCAGAAATGTGCCAGCTGCTATTACAGAATCGTAGAATCATTATGATTGGAAAAGACCTCTCAGATCATAAAGTCCAACCATTCACCCAACACTCCCATGCTCACCACTAAACCATGGGCCCAAGCACCACATACACAGGATTTCTGAGCTCTTCCAGGGATTGTGATTCCACCACCTCCCTGGGCAGCCTGTGTCAATGCCTGATAATCCTCTCAGTGAAGGAATTCTTCCTAATAGCCAATCTGAACCTCCCCAGCACAACTTGAAGCCATTTCCTCTTGTCCTATCACTCATTATCTGGGAGAAGAGACTGATGCTATGGTCTGTGTGCCCTTCCTTTCATACAAGGGAGAAGCACAACTGGAATCCTTTGCAGAAATGCTGTTTTGTGGTTCTAGTCACTTCAAAAGGGGTATCAGGTAGGAAAAGCTTCTCAGCCCATTTCCCTAATACCTTCATTTGATGGCAGATAAGCTGTGAAAAGTGCCTTTTATGAAATTCTTTGATCTCATCTTCTCTTGGTGTTGTTTAGAAAAAAGAACTGTTCTGGTGAGATAATTTTAAAGACCTCTCATTTCGTGACCTGAAGTACATGGCAGAAAGTTATGTCCACCATGCAATATGTCATTATGCAGAAAATGTTACAATGTGCAGGCAGCTATTAATATTCCTTTATTCTGATTCTTATAGGAAAAATAAAAGTAAAAACACTGTCTTCCAAATAGAACTAATTATGTAGTTTCTGAAGGCACTTAAGAACTTCCAAGAACAACTTCTAACATGCTTATATTCTACCCAGGAGCTTCGATAGAGATGGTGTATGTCCTAGGTGTCTCCTCAGACCTTTCTTATCTTTATAATTTCTGTTTCCTGATGCTATCTGAGAATCTAAGTTTATGTTTTTGAGCACACAGGGAAATGCACCAGTTGCTACATAACTAATAGAAAACACTCTGGGGAACACAAAGGTGGTATCAGAAGGAAAAGGAACTCAGTTACATCTGTCAACCATTTTCTGAGAAATTATCCATTATTGCTGAAAAAACCCAACAATCCAGAAGCAATTTGCTCAGTGGACAAGTGTTTGACACCACAGCCATGATATATTGCAACAGTGCTTTTTGTTTCTAGGAATGCAATCAACTAACAGAAAGGAAGAAGTTGTCTTCTCAGCTATATGAATCTGCCAGTCATGATCCAGGAAGAAACTACTACATCTTTACCAATGAGCTACTTGTTTAAAAGGTACTCAGATAAGGAAGTCTGTTAAGATGTAATTTCCAGTCACATATATCAGGACCAGGGATACTGAACCAAAATGGGCATTAAAGCAGAAACACGTAAGCTTATTTTATATTTAAATTTCACTAACTGTTTACATTTTCAGAATCAGAATTTCACTTAGAAAAATCACCAAAAAGCTAAAATCTTTGTAAAAAAAGAAGACACAAATGTATAGAGCTTTTGTCTCTCCCCATGCAACAAGAAAGTTTTGTGATGGCACCAGGCTATGAAAGGAGTGTTGTCTTCCATTACAGAATTTGTCACTGGTAAAACCTGCTCCTTCTTCAAGCTCAAAATTGTACTTGCCCATGAGCAAAGTAGTAGACACTGTAGAGGGAAAGGCAGCAATGGAGAAGGGTACAAAAAGTTATTCAAACATTTGATACATTGTAAGTTAATGCGGCTAACAGGAGCCTGGTGTGAACATTAGTGCATTTATTACAAGAGAAGTAAACTAGAATTCTCCAAAAGCTTTCAAACATCTTTCCCTGTAATGTGGCAGTGAGCTTTGGAAAATTATGCTGCAGCAGGGCTGTCTTTTAAGTAACAAATATTCTTTACTGCCTTTAAATTGTTCTTTTTTAAATTTTTTTTGGTCTAAGCAAAAAGGGGAGTGGATGAAAAGAACGGTACTTCCCCAAACAGCTAATTTTTTTTCTGAAGAGGAATCACCAAATGAAACTTAGGAAATCAAGTATAGGCATTAAACAGAGAGCTTTTTATGAATTTCTCAGTACAAGCTTCTTATTCTTTGGAGTTGATAATTTTCCAGTCTCTAGCTGGCTAGCATCTCCCTTACATTCATCAATAAGTCTTTCATAACTAATGTTCCCATCAGAGTGCTCCATTGCTCTTACAACAAATTCAATCATTTTTCACTTAGGATAAAAAAAAAAGAGAGATTATTCCCTGACACACCTAGCAGCATACAGTTATTTTATATTCAGCAATTTTACACAAGTCAGAGCACAATAAAACATTCTCTGGCCTTGGTTTAGGACTTGATTTTCTAACTTTTGTTCATTTGACTAGGCCACTGACTCCTATAGGACATTTTGTGAGATTAAGTGGTAAGGAATTGGCTCATTTATACTTCTAGAAAGTTTGTGGTGGGGGAGGACAGGGAATTCTGTGCTCCATTCAAAAGAAGATGAATGAAGTCTTTGGCAACATATTCACTACCAGAGAAACAGCTCTTCTCTATTATGTGAAGTGTTTCAGTAATGTTCCCACGTACTTAAAAACAAAGGTCAGCCAGTGACAACAGTTGGTTCTAGCTTGACAACACAGAAAGAAACTTCTACTGCACTGTGATCATCCAGATGGAAAATTTATATGAGATACTGTCATATCAGTTCACAAACTATGCCCTGGATGCCAGAAATAACTTAAAGCCTACAGTTTACTTGAACATGATGTTCTGAATAGTAAAAAATAGTTGCATTTCTACTAACAAAACCTTGCTGAATATTTCAAGCTGCTTAAAATGAGGCATTAGCATGAGTAACTGTCTCTCTACTCACAGGAGAGAAATACAGCATAGTATTATTTCACAGTCTTTACCGAAGAGACTTTCTTTTTGGGAACCTGGGTGAGCTAGAACAAAACAATTATGACAGCAAAACCAGATGTGCTGCTGCTCTAAAGTAAATGAAGAAATATTTCCATTCAGAAATATTTCATTCCATTCAGGACTCCTCTTTCGTACAGGTATTAATTTGTAGTGCTCTAACAGTGACAAGTGCATTAATGTGCTATGTTCATTTCCTCAAACTCAAGCTCAGCCCTTCAGAGTGAACATATACCATAAAACATATGTTGAGCTCAAATGTATACTATTATTAGTTGTAATGAAATACCAGAAACAAGACCCAGTGACAGACCAAATTTCCACTAATACTGCACAGGGGCTCAGTATATGCCAAGGAGTAGAGTTAGGATGTACAGGGAGAAACAGCAAGACAATTAGTTAAAGCAACACTAAGAAAAGTGTTTGCAGGGCATCTGCTGCCTAACCTGGGTAAGCTGCAGCCTTTGTTGAGTGCCAGAGCTGCTGCTGTAGCCTCAGGAACCACCTCACTTGGCTGAGCTCCAGGGATTGAACTTTTTACAGGTGCCCATTCCATTTCCCATTAAGCAAGCTTCATTGCACTGGCTGCAGCAATAAATGATGATCATCTACACTTTCAGAAATGTATCCTTTGTTCAGAGAGAACACCACAAAATTATCAGCAAATCAGAGAGCCTAGAAGACCTGTTGCTACCTTCACATCTGGTGCAAGGCTGAGTACAGAGTTGCTTGCTCTCCTCTTACACTACCTTTCTTACTCCTAGGCTGCCCTAGGTAACATTTAACACAACAGTTTCATTAGATAGTGATGATGTATAATAGTATCTCAATATTTTCAGTTCCTTTCCTGAAACCTTTCTGTGGTAATGTATCTTTATAACTCCTTTGTCACGGGGAGATGGAGGTCAGCGTGTAGAGTGGCTTACAGGCAGAACTTCCACCCTAGGTAAATGTTCTAAGCAAATCCCTGTGCAGCTCCTGTCACTAAACAGAAAACAGATAACCTGCTCTGCTAGAGAGCAGATGCTGATGCCAGAGAGAAAAACTCAACCTGCATATGCTCTCTTGTGTCTTTTGTATATACTACTATTCCACCCACAAACCCACAACAAAAAGGTAGAATGAAATTATAACTAAATAAAGACTAAAAAAGCTAATGTTTAACATGATTAATACAAATCAAAGAAATGTCTTCTTAAAAATAACACAGGCATAGATTCTCCTATTCAACAAATGATAAGAGGACAGCACATATATACAGAGCTACCACATGAACTGATACAGGAAGATGAGGACTGACAAGCTATCTCAGCTTTCTGCAGAGCTGTGCACTAATACCCTCTGTAGCCTCAAATTTAGCATTTAACCCTCTCTGCACTTACAAAATTGCTAGTGATAAGAGTTGGAGCTCTAAATGAATTTACAGATCCAATGTCCCTGCCCAGCCTCCTCTGGGGAGGGACAATCCCTCAACACTGCCTGTGGGAGCACTGTTTCTGTCCAGCCTAGGGCTGTGGGTGTCCACCTCTAGCCTGGCTCCCATATGGACCTGGTTGATCCCCTCACCATGTCAGGGACTGTCAATAGACACCCTTACCAGCACCCAGCTCTGCTTGTCCAATCTGGACCCCATGGGTCTGTGCTGGTTCACTCTCAGCACCTGGTGCTCAGCCTGGCCCTTACCCTTGCTGCCAGACAGTGCATATATGGTTCCAAAGTTACCAACAAATTTGAACCAATGGTCATTAAATGTATACCCTCAAAGAAAGGCAGGTACAGGAAGGTTTTCTGTCTGAAGCACAGGTTGTCCCCTGCATGACTTAATCACTAGTCAAGCTGCTTCTGGGAAAGAAAGTGGAGAGAGAGAGAGGTGTGTTGGCTTACTATGGAAATGGCAGGTGCCTTACAGATTACAGATGAGGACTTTGCTCTGGATTGAGTAAGGCTTAACTGCCTCTAAGACTCAGTAAAATGTTAGTAGATTTTAAAACTGGATCAGCAAGGTTCCTCTGAAGCAATGAGGGCGGACACACACATCAAGCAGTGTCATGAGGACATTAACAACAGTCACTGACCTCTAACTTGGGTGAAGCTTTGGTGAGATCAGATTTGCACCTGCTGCTTGGAGCAGCATACTTATGAAGGCTTCAGGTTCAGGCTTCATCTTCAGTGCATACTGAAGAATAGCTGATTTAAAACATCAGTCCTGTAAATACATGCTTGTATGTGGAAATAATTGTACATTTTTAACATATGTTCATTTTATTGATGAGGTCTCTAAATTGTTTGCCTGCTAGCTGCTCAATGAATTTCTGTCTTTCCATGGAGGGAAAGTGTTTTGATACATGGAAAACACAGACTTCAACTTATCTACTGTGTCTATAGTCTTTAAATTATCTAGAAATCTGCTTCTTTGATTTGTTCTTTAGCTGGTTAAAGGTTAAAAACTTTAAAGAACACAGCATTTATTGCAACATCAAAGATGATTACAGAATAGCCTGGCAGTTTACTTCTCTGCAGAATGCCCATAAAAAAGAAAGATGTGTGCATCAGGAATTTGCAGAATGTCTTGGACTATAAGATAAACTGAAAAAGGAATGTGTATGTGCATGAATACAGTGAAGTTCCTACTTTGACAGTTACCGAAATAACTTAAGTGGTATTGTTTCTTTGTAAATCTAGAAGAAAAGATATTTCTGAAAAATACTTAAAGTGATGACACAATGGATCCAGCTCAGAAAAGTTTAATTCTCGGTTAAATCGAAAATGTAACATGCTTCAAAGCACAAGAGAGAGAAATTACAAGGTGAAAAAATTCAATTTAGACTAGATCCTTAATATTTTTACTGCTACAAATTTTTAAGCCATCTGGTGCCATTACAAGCAGATAACACTACCAAAGAGATGGAATGAATTAACCTCAGAAACTAAGACCTGGCCATGCTTCATGAAGTTCGCAAACATACCTTGCTCAACAATTTCAGTAAATATGTGAATTCAAATCCCCTCAAAGCTACTTCTTATTTAGTCATCCTAAAGAAATGAGGGGCTAATGTAAACTCAAGTTCACACTAATTCCAACTTCCAATAAATATGTGCTAATGATTAAAGAACTCAAAACCCACTCAGACTTGGTGGGCAAAAAGGTGGTGACAAGCTTCATAATAGATAACTGTAAAGTGAAAATACTTTCTACACATTCACATGATGCTGAACTTGGATGAGAGTTTAAACTTTGGAGAAACTTCTAGATGCTTTTGTTGACAGATCTCTGAATCATTGGCTTAAGGTGCAACAGCACTCAAAAAAGCCAACAAAATGTTGGGTAATACCAGGAAAGTCACTGGGAAGAAAAAGAAAGTACTACTCTGCTGTTACATAAAATCCTCGTGTTCCCATATCTTGAATATCCTGTGCAGTTCTGGCTTTCACAACTTGAGGAGGATGCAGTAGAGGTAACGAGAGTACAGAGAAGGGTGACTGAAATGATCACAGGGATGAAACAGTTGTTACACAAGAACTGACTAAAATCTGGGGGCTGAGGAGGAATACAAGTGAGATTAACATAGGCACAAAGATGGTGGATAAACTCAATGTGGAACTGCTTTAAAGCAAATTCTGCAATACTAGAAATGGGACACTGGTGAAAGTAATAAAATGGACAAAAGAATGTGTTTCTTCACAGTGATTCGTGAAGTTCACAGTGATTAGTGAACTTCAGGAATTCACTGCTGTAGCTGTGGAGGCAGACCCTATCAGATACTTCAAATAGGGATTAGAAACATTCATGGACCATAGATGATAAGCAGATAGTAAAAGGGATAAGGCAGAGAAGTTCCTTTGAACATCTTTCTAAAATTCTGGATTCTGGTAGAGTATGAAGGGAACAGACTGCAGAAAGTGGCACCTACATGCCACTACATGTCAGCCACAGCAAAATGGATGAGACAGATCACTGATCTTACCTCGTAGGACAGTACTTATGTTCATAGATTACAAAAAACTTACATGATATCTATACAAAGACATACAGAAAATGCATTATTTTTTAAAGATCATTATCCTAATGAAGGTGGCAATAAATCTGAAGAACAGCTGCATTACAATAATAAGTATTTTAAAAGAAAAATGAAGCAGGTGATAACAGGCATTATCAGGAGAAAGACTGAAATTATGACTGCAGCCCCTTGAAAGATGTATGATAGCATAAAATATAAAGATCATGTTTATTTTAACTTTATTTTGAAAGTGAGACTGCAGATTACTTTGCTTCAGGCTTTCATTTCATACTTGGGTCTGAAAATTTTTCATTTAGGATTCATGAACTAACATTAATGTATAAAAATATTAAAACAAAAATGACTGGAAAAAGGAAAAGTGAATAGAGGCCACATAACTTAAGTGTTCCAACTCCGAAAAGGAATTTCTAAGCTTTTTCCTCTGCATCTATCAATGAATTGTGGTATCTGCTAATGTAATCAAATATAAAAACATAGTAAAAAAATTGCATTGATCAACCACAAGCTTTCATTAAAAGCCCATGCACTCAGGAAGGTAGCAGGCTATTAAAAATAATCTTCTTTAGAATATCATGTTGTGAATAAAGCTCATTACCATTACAAGCTTCCAGTCAGATGGATCTACAGACTCGGTGTCAACAGAAAGCTCAATTTGAACAGATTTAACTGCAGATGGGACCCAATATTTTTCACTGGATCTTTTACCTGTACAAATTGTCTGATCACATTGAAATACTGGAAACAAAGTCAGGGATGTACACCTACACAAACCAGATTGATTTCAAGCTCTAGATTAACCCCCCGCAACTATACAAAAAACAGCCAAAAAAATCCAAAACCAAAAATCAACCAAACAAAAAACCCAAAACCAAAACAACTTCTCCAAAAAATAACCCTTAGTCTTTCAAAGTACAGGTGTTTATGTCAACTGCAGTTTTATACAGATTCATATGATGCATTGGAACATTATGGTTGTACAAGATTATCCTCCTACGAGAATACTTGAAACCAAAAATGATAGAGGAATGTTCAAAAGTCATTTTACAAAAATGCATAACCACCTTTGTTTCTGAAGTATTTTTCAAAATATATGCATTTTGCATTTGTGACATGGGATCACCTTTAGTTTCCCTTATACATTAGAAAAAGTATAAACTTGAACACTGACTCACAAAACCTCCAATGACTTTTAGGAGAAAAAAAAAAGTTTCCATTCCCCCATCAGGTGGGATTTTTTTTTTCATTCTAACTTAAGAAACATGTTTTGGTTGGCTTCAATGTCTGCAGTAAGCAGGAATAAAACAATAAAATTATTTCAGCTGCTGTAGCTCAGGAAGTAAAACAAAAACATGATGCCAGAGCAAGAAAGAAAACTAGCTTCCTGTTTGTTTTGGTTTGATTTTTTTTTTCTTTCCATATTTATTATTGTGATGCTAAATTAATTACTTTGCTAAAATCAGACTTTTATCAGTATTTAATAGGTTATTTTTTAGGATGATATTGCTTTTCTAGCTTCAAAGAGCCTTCTGGTCAAATAATTCAGATCAAATAGTTCTTACAAGCGTGAAGTGAGGCTGTGAGCAAGTGCACTCAGTGATATGCATTCTCTGAGGGTATATGCAGTGATGTACACGGTCAACTTCTATGGAATATGAAGAGATTTTCAAAGTACTTCAAGAGCACAGCAGAATGGAAGATCTTCAATCCTGCAAGTTCAATCATAAGCTATCCCCACTATCAATACAGGCTAGGGGATGACATGATAGCAGCCCTGCAGAAAAGGACTTGGGAGTGCTGGTGGACAAGAAGCTGGCCATGAGCAAACAGTGCACGCTGGCAGCCCAGAAGGCTAATCGNATGCAGCAAAGCTGTCATAAGAAAGAGGAAGGTCCATCCACCCAAAAGGCAAGAAATAACTCCTTTAGTTGAATATCATTTAAAGTGCTGTTTTCACATACTGCCTAGCTAGCCTTTTAACATCACAAGCCATTTACTACTACTGCACAATCTTTTCAGTCTCTTCACCTTACATGTCCTTTTGTTTTTTAAATCAGTGTAGTAATAAGGTGAATTTCCACTTCAGTGCAAATTACCATGGCATCAGAGCCAGCAATCAGCTTCATTTGCACTTCTCATATTATCCTCACCTAGGAGATAACAGTCTTAGTCCTACCAAGTCAGTAGTGACAAAACCATCGCTTTTACTAAACATTTTAAAACTTAATTTCTGCAAACTCATCATCAATAAAATATAAAAAATGCAAAGTAATTAATTTTGGCCCAATGTCGACAATACAATGCTCCACAGTTGACTGAAAGCAGATGACCTTCTCCTCCAGCCACCAAACTTCACTTAAATCCACCCCATCAGTAAAAGAGTCTAAGTGTAATATCAAACATTTCCCCATGAGCCCTAAAGACAGTCTGGCAACAATCACTAAGGCTCCATTCACCACCTGGTGACTGCAGGAGAATGTTGTACTTCATCCTACTCCATCTAAGGCCTCAAGGCAGCCCCTTTGTAGTGAGCAAAACAGAGATTTTGGACCTCCTCAGCTCTGTTACTGAGATTCTGCTATACCATGGAAATAAAACCAAACCCAGGAAGATGCCAATCAGGCTTATTGATATTAAATGATGAAAAAAGAAATTCACTTATTTTAAGCATACAGAAACTAGAGGATATGATGGTTAAAATACAGTAAGACAGGTTGAATGTGGTTTAAATATTCTGCCCTTCATATCTGCTAAATTCTGTGTTAGCCAGCATGGCAAGTCTTACCACATTTTTCCCTGGTTAGGTTTACAAGTTAACCCTTTCACCTTGAATGCAGTAGTGCTTTATTGAAGAAAAACAAAACTAACAACCCAGACAGCAAACCATTTGCTTCTGAGTGTTTCTTTCCACCACAACACAACAAAAGTTGCTGGACCTTTGCCAGAGTGATCTTGGCTTATAGAGGGACAACATCCCTATCCTTCAGAAAGGGGTGGTCACAGAAGTGTCCTGAGTTGCACTGTGCTCTCTACAGCTTGTGTAGTGTTCCAGTGATGGTTTATTTATGTCTTACCACAGTAGAAAACAGGCAAGTTTAAGTAAACTGAGGTCACAAGATGTAGTAAAGCTTCTATAAATCTATCTCCTGTATGGTATTAACTTCCTGATGAGCTTTTGCTAATATGATCTCATATAAAAAAATAACCTATTCATTGGTATAAGCAAGTCAAATTTCAGTTGAATCAGTGGATTTGTGTTTACTTAAACCAGCCACGAAGTTGATGTACTTTATTTAACAGTAGTGGACACTGACCAAATAAACTGTAATGATACTTGTACTAGATACTACTGTCTACATACAAACATTAAGTTGAGAAGAACAAAATACTGACTCAAGCCTTTACACAATACACAAATTGAAAATTCCTTTGAAGTTCAAGACATTTTTTTGGTGTGTTTTCACTACTAGTTGCAATCTTATTAGTCTGATGAGGACAGGGTGAAAAGCTGTTAGATAGGATAAAGAATTCTCTTTTTTTATCCCAACTAAACAGAGGAAATAATCTGACATGATTCCTACTTGGGATGTAGAAGAAGAAAATTTCCAGTCTATACTAAATCAATCACTCCTCATTTGTAATCTGTTTAAAAAATTTATGAAGCTCTAAAAGCCTTTCACTCTTACTAAATCCAAAAGAGAAAGAAAACCTTTGTTCAAAGTACATTAAATGAAATCACCAAAAAATGTGAATTATGTGAAACCTAATAAGATCAGAAACAATAAACTGGAAATAAGCATTCTGGTCACACAATGGTTGTTTTTGAATTTTCTTCTGGTAGCACATAATTCAATTTCATCTAAATTTATGACACAGAATTACAGGATCAAGAATAAAGTAGGTTTTTTTCTTTTACATACCTAATAAATATTTGCTCAGCTAGCAGAACACTAGATGATTCTTTTACTCATAGCCTCACTAATTCTATCCTCTGGTGTAGAAGTAGAGTTCAGTTGCTGAAGAACAGTAACAGTGTCACTAGCCTTGTCATGGTATCTATCTGTGGAAAGCTGCAGGCAGTGGAGAGTTTACTCTCTAAGCAGAGTTACCTTTTGAGGCAGACTCTCTGGAATGAGGGAGGGGGATTGAAGGAGGAAAGCACCAGAGGAATAAATTCACTAAACAGTTTTTTCCAGACCCAAGAAACTTCACTAATTCTACAGCCAGGCACTACATTATTGATTTCTCTGTGATCAGAAAGCAACTTGCTTCTGGATGGCAGAGGAAAACTAAAATATAAGGTTAAACAGATACTAGATACATTGGTAAGACTACACATCCCTAAACTGTAGAAATAAGAAAGGCACATAAATTTAAATGTATTGTTATCCTGTTTATTTCTTTTATTTTTTTAGTAGGCTCCATGAATCCCATATGAGGATCCAAGCCCTACGTGTCACACTCCTGAGCAGTTCTCATGAAGGCATCAGCTGCTCTGCACCATCCTGGGGAGGTGCATTAGCATTTCTTCCACAGAAGATCAGGTAAGATTTTTTCCTTAACAAATTATGTCATTCATTCCTACTTGTAGACTGTCTCACAGATGAGAGGAAGAGGAGTTCACTATTTGATTTCCAGTGGGCTTAGTTCTCCTGTACTCAGCATATTAATAAGAAATGTTTGGACTATATTTCAGTATTTCTAGCTTATGCTATACATAACATTATGCCAATTGGAAACTACTAAATTAGTAGCTTCTGTTTATGAACAGGCACCCATCACTGACTCTATTTCAAATGTGATATTGGGTGTAAAATGGAGAATTGGGATGTACTTTTCTTTAAATTTTGCTTGTAAAGCCAAGGTGTTCATTACATAGTCTTTGGGGGAGTGCATCACTTGCTTTTCTGACTCTCTCACTGAATTACACAGTTCTGGTCTTCCCTGATTTATTCCTTTTTTCCCATTCATGCAGTATTCTCGGCAATGGCTAAAAATAGCATCAACATTTTTACCATCTATTTATTTTATCACTGAGCACAGCAGCAAGGTGGTAAGTACTGATGGTTTTGCAACATTGCTTTGTTTGGACAACCAACTTGAAAAAAGCAACATTATGATGCAATATTAATATCTTAAAATCTTCTGCAGAAAACGCCTGTCAGTTATTTTTAAATGATACTTACATTTCTGTTTCACACTGGATTCAGACACTAGAATTTTCATAAACAACTTTTCAACAACTTGCCTATCTGTTCTATTAGGAACTAGGGTTTAGAAAACCAAGTTTTAAAAATCACAGTATCACAGTATGTCAGAGGTTGGAAGGGACCTAGAAAGATCATCTAGTCCAACCCCAATCTTTAACTGCAGTTCATATTGCAGTTCCAGAAATGCTGGAAATTCCAGAAATGTTCTTTAAGAAGAACAGAGCAACTACAATTAAAGACAATTCTTTCAAAATCAACTTATATTGGACTGTAGCAAAGACTCAATAAACATAGCTTTGAGCCCCTCTCACTTCAATGAAAGTGCATGATAAGTTCACTGTGTGCAACATAGATGCATGTTAAAGGATAGCCCAGCACACTATCTCCCACTGACCAGGTGGGAAGATCAGAGAAGCTTAGAAAAAGCCAGCAATTATTTCTTTGGTTTGCTACAGATAAACTTAGACTAACACTTCAGATAGCATTCTCAGGATTCCACTGGAGAGACAAAGGAGTTCCTGCTGTAGTTCTCTAGGAGAGATGTGAATTCAGAAACAGTGTCCTCGGGAGAAGATACAAAGCCAAGATAGATGCTAGGGCTGCAAATGTATGGCTAGGCTTCGAGAACGGAGATCCAGGGAGGGCTCCACCTACACTCCTCATCAGAGCCTTTTCCAAGCGCGCTGATAAAAAGAGGATAGCAGATAGCACCCTCGAGCCTGCACAATGGATTTTTTTTAGGTGAAACACAGCATGTGCAGAGCTGGACCCACCCTTTAGTCCTAAGGGTCATCTGCCAGGGCCTAGCAAGCTTGGACGCTGGCAGCAAAGTCCTTAGGACAGAGGTTTAACCTCTTAGCTGGAAGGCCTTCCAGGGCTAAACGAGCTCCATCTGCCCGGGTTTGGAATCAGAGTTGTCCTTCTCCTAGGATGATTGCCAGAAGGCTAATGAGCTCATCCTACCCATCCAAGGATTATAGGAACATGGGTATCACTCCCCACACTTTACTGTGTGCAATGAGTTTAATGCTCCCTCTGCTGTTGGCACAGTTATCGCACCAGGGGCCACAGGAGACCCCAAGTGATTTTCAGACTGTGCCTGTAAGGCTGCAAATAACACTGTGGAAGATGTGTGCTACAGATTTACAGCAATCCCTGCTGAATACAAGCTTCCCATATTACATGCTATTAATCAAGCACTCTTGAAAACAAACAGAATGCTGGATAGAGTGAAACACCACATCAACATTATATATAACATATCCATTCATACATGGGAAATGAACTATTGAAAGATCTGGAAAAGGTCTTTAATTTTATCTTTCAGTTCCCTTCACTCTGAATAGATGTGATGATGTACAAAGTAGGAGGTGACAATAACACTTCAAACTCTTCTGTCAGCAAATCATGTGTCATTAATCCCATGACAGCATGAATGGTACTGAAATCAGTCTGATAAAGAAATCGATGTTAGGCTTCAGACATCACTGTAGACTTCACTTTACTGGAGACGTACAACAAATTTAGTAAATGCAGTGAAGATAAGCCAAAGAACAGATCTCTGAATAAAATAAACAACTTAAAAGACAAGAAACAGCTAAAACTAGGGCCAAGTTATGTACATTCCTGAAGTAAGTGAAATTGCTCATAAGAGTAAAAGCTGGATGCGGGGCTAAAGGACTAAGCTGTGAATATGTGTATGCATACAAAAGTGTGTAAGTATTTTGCAAGTAAACATAAAAACCCACACAAGAATATGTAAAAGAGCATTACAGAAGTTATTCAAAGACTCAAAACCCAAGAAATCTAAAACGCCATTGCCTCTTTGGCCTGTAGTTTGATGATGTTTAGTTAAATGACTACATTTTCTTTGGAAACCCCACTTTATTAGTAAAGGAAAGCATTAAGAAATGTTGAAGCTGATTTTTGGAGCACAGCAAAAAAATTTTCTTAGAGTACAAAACACTAACAATAAAAATATATTAATATGTTCTAGGCACAATTTTATTCCATCCACCTTCAAGACAGCTAATAAAGATGCTTAATTTTGGAGCCTTGTCACTCTCAGCTCTCTACATGAAGACAGAGTTTATCTCGAATTTCTGTGGTACAGCTAGCCAGAATTAATCTAGGTACAGGTGATGTTTTACAATGACAAAGCTGCTGATTATGGCTGCAATACCTCTATACCTAAGGTCTCCAGTTGTAAAATGGTGATAGCAGTTTGAGCCACTTCCACAGGGTACCCTAGTTATTGTTTTGCAAAGCATTCATGGTAAAAGAACCATAAATACACAGACTGGGAAATAAATTAACATAAGGTTTACACTTGATACCTAAACAAGGCATTGCACTGATTATCACAGATACAGAAAAAGACACCTCCTCTTTTACTACAGCAATGGTCTGGGACAAAAATGTACACAATCATGGAATTAAGGATTGCATCATACTGAATACCCAGAAGGCTGAATTACACAGGAAATCTCAGTACAGTGGTGAACCTTCCTGAATGTCTTTAAAAGTAGCTGTTTACATATAGGAGAAGATATTAATGTATTCTTTGCCAATAACAGTATAAGTGTGGGTAAATCACCAGAACATGAAGTTCTGGGGAGCTATTACAAAAACTCTTGTACTAAAACTGTCCAAGTATGAGAACTTCTACAGCATCTTAAGAGATTTATAAGGAGAAGGGAAAAACTCCTTTCCTTACAAAAGTGATGAAGAGAATCAGGCAGACTAAAACATCTTCCTAGAAGTCCTCAATGACTTCCACAGAACCAGAATTTCACCTTGCACTAATTTTGTGGATAGGAAAAACCCTCTAAAGGAAGGGAAACTGATCTTGGCGTGGCTGGCTAAGATTAAGTCAGCTTTAGAAACTGTTGTCTATCTTTTTGCCTTGTCAGCAGGTAACTTGGTAAAGACTAGGTTTGTATCCTTGAAGGCGTGCCCCACAATATCTAGGGACACATTACATTGGAGATGCTGACGGAGAAGGGACATGTTTAACCTTGGCACAGGGAAGAAGGGGAACTTAACAATAAGCAATTTTCTCTTAAGCAGCAGCTGGTTTCTTGAACTTCACTTCAACAGAGGAAGTAGCATCCAGCTGGGCTATTACTGTAACAAAGGCCTTGACTAGCACAGAAAAGGGGTTGGGCAGAAAAGGGAGGAAGAAAAAAATATTTCACTTATATAAGATTCTTTGTATGCCAGCGTACTTTCTTGGAGTTATTCATTGTTGGAATCCTTCCCCCTCTAAACTTGTTGCCACAGAAAAGATGAGGGTTTGTGCAATTTCAAAATGTTGCAAATATGTTTCAAAGAAATAAAAAAGCAACTAAGTATCACCACATTGCCTCACAGATTAGGAATGTTTAGCACAAGCACTACTGTAATAAGTGCCATGTATGGAGATACACTCAGACAAACTGCCCTCTCCTCCCACCCTGGAACCTTGGATATCTCAGCAATATATACTTTGGGACTATCACAAAGAGAAGGATAAAAAGCAGGGCTGGAGAGAACCAAAATCAATGCTCTGGTAGCTTTGGAGGGCTCAGAAGTCACTCTCTCCACTTAGAGGCAGTAATTCAGATACAGGTGTCAGCTAGAAATTCAAACTCCTGAGTGATGTCCCCAAATATTGCTAATGTTACTCTTACATATTCAAAGTAAAACCAAATTAAAAATACTGAGAGATTACCCTGTGAGAAATTGTCCTGATATGAGAAGATAAAGTGTACATACATTCTAAAAATAAATGATCTTTGCAGTCTGAAACCAGCAGCCAAACCTCTAACAGTCCTTGTCCAAGCAAAGTTCTTAAAAGTCCATTTTAAAACAGATTGCCAACTATACACAAAAGGTTTTATACGTTGAATGGAGCCTCTTCTAGGACAGACAACAACTACCAATGGAAAAAGGATTACAAACTGGAGCACAGTTAGAAAACTGGCCAGGAAAATCCCCTGCTCCAGGTATAACTGTGGAAGCCCTCGGGCTCCTTCCACAAACAATGTTAGTGTACAGGGATGTGACCAGTACTGCAGATGTTCACTATCACCAATTACACATGGGTGACTTTTAAAGCTCCAACAAAGGGGAAATGAAACAGTATCTTTCTGCCAAGTAAGAATCTGATGTGGCAACTACCAAACCCAAGACATTACACAAGCAATGCCCCATTATCAAAATGAAAATGTGATACACCCCTCAAAATAGCCAGAATAATTTTGAGTGTAGCCCAGAAACTTCAAAGACAAAACACATAAGAACTGGAAGTCTGGACATCTATTAAATGAAACAATAGACTCATTCAAGCAGGCTGTTCCTAAATATCAACAACTTCTGTGTCCTGGACATCACAGATACGGAATTTACGTAATAGATTTAAAAAGATTTATGAATTAATGTGACATAGTCAGATAATGGTGATGGCTTAAGGGCAGCTTTGACATTCAGATTCTTTGAGTCTAGACAATTAGTCAGGTTGTAAAACGTGTTATTCACCAAGAATCACTGTTCTAATCTAAGTATACATACTTTCCAATAATTCTGATGACCTGAACACTGGCTAAAACACTTATACATTTTTGTTTTGCCACTGTCTTGTCTGTATCCACAAATATGTACAACTACATACAATTTCTGTGAAATTATTTAATATCCAATATACTTCTGATACATAATGGTATTTCTCATAACACTTTAACACATCTGCTTTTATTATGCTCCCACCAAATGAGTTTGAGTTCTCTGTGAATGCCTTGACTCACTGTCATATTAAGATCTGCTTGCACCATCAAGGTGAGAGACCTCGTGGCTCTGGGCAGACTGATAACACTCACCCTGCATTCAGTGTTGTGTGTGTCACAAGCACAATGACTGGAGCTGTCCCATTTAACCTGAAGTTTTACTATGATTATATGATCTGTTATTTGACATATTAAAAAAGTATTGAAATAGATTTAAAATAAAATTGGGTGTTAATACACAGAAAAAGCATGCACAAGCAAGGTAACTTACAAAGAGTTAATGAACAATTCAAAAGGGTCAGTAGCCTTTAAACAGAGCCTCCAAATCCTTTCATCTACACACATACAAAAAGGATTTGTTAATTGAAAACAAAAAACAGTTCCTCCTCTTTTTTCCTTGCCTTTAGCATTATAATCATGATGATATTAATGATGAACTTGTAACTGGTTTCAGGCACAGTCTGAAAATCCCTTGGGGTCTGCTGTGGCCCCTGGTGCCATAACTGTGCCCACAGCAGAGGGAGCATTAAACTCATTGCCCACGGGAAAGTGTGGGGAGTGATACCCATGTTCCTAGNGAAATCATTTAATTTTTCCACTGTTTTAAAAGTTCTTCTATCAGGGACCACACACAAGGAAATGCAGACACCCTTCACAATGTGAAAAGACAGAAAGTCATTCTGATTCTGGCTGGGTAATCCTTGCATAATTTTTTTACACATGCATAGATACTAAATAGTTTCAACTCTATAGGAAAACAAGGAAATGACAGTTTTCTAAATTACAGATAGAATATGATGCAAGTAATTTTACAGCATATATTTTTAATCTCTTAAAATCTGATTTCATAAGAAAAAACAAAGTTTGCAATAACTTCAATTTGCCGAATTCAAACTTACTCAAGTCTTTGGAAGTCTGCATTTTTCAGAGAACTGTAATGAAATTATTCTTTTGAGATTTCACGTTTAGTGTTTCAAAATTTACTTCTTGTCAACATTACATTTCTAGAAGTTTCTTTTTAGAAAACCAGATCCTACTTGTTGCTTGCATGACTTATCCCCTATGCCACTGTTGGAGTGCAAAATGTTTTTCCTGCCACATAAGCATGTCTATAAGAAGTCCAAACAAGTTCAGAAAGAGTTATATAACATTTTTTGCATTTTTGGGGACTATAATTAAAGCGATAAGATTATGGCAGAGATCCTAGAACAGATTAAGCACAGATTTCTATGATGAATGAAAGTTTGGGTCATTAAAAGTACAAACCCTGATTTTTTTTTTTCCTTAAACCACACACATAGGACATAAAATTTTGCACTTAAACACTTTTCATGGAAGTCAGCAAGAGTACTGGTGCATATGTTAAGAAAAACACAAAACAAAACCAACAACAACAAAACCCCAAACAACCCCCAAAATGACAAAAAAACACAATAAAAAAATTGCTAGTAGCAAGCCTGACTCAAAACATGTGTGCTGTATCTAGACTGAAAGTAGTTACAGCAAAGGACATACCTAGTTGTGTATCTAAGAAATTTAAGGGAATCCTTAGGGAAAAAAGCATTTTGAGAACTCTGACAGAGATAACTTTGTTATACATAGGACCTAAACCATCTATGACTCCAGGCAAAAGAAGAGTTTCACAGATCTTGAAAGTTCTCTGAAGACAGAGCTTAATATTTACTTTAGCATACTTAAGTGTTGGAAATAGAAAGCTGAAAGACTCATGTTTTGAAAACTGCAAGAAAATTACAGTCATCTAGCCCCAGCATATTTAGTGCTGGTTTACAGGAGAAGGAGCCTTTCTGTTGATAGATAGATATCAACAGCTTACCAATAAAATATACTCCTATATATTTTCTTCACACAGAAAATGTCTCTCTACATTAAAAATTTCACTGTGTTGTAACACAGAAAAGTAACCCCATGGACATCTGTTGTGTCTTTCCTCCTGCTAGACAATGACCAGCAGGTATTGTTTCCATGCATCATCAGTCAAAAGCCTTCAACACTGAGCATTCTTCTTTCCAATGCCAATGAATTTCAATATAATTCTTTTCTGCAGTCCAAAGCATTTTTTGTGGGATTTGAACTGTTCCTCTACAATTGAATCATATAGAAAAATAGATATAAAAAAAATCTTCTATTAGTACATATTAATGAATTTCAGTAAAATCCATGCTTAAAATCACTGCAGCAGATCTAGCTTTCATCTGTAACATGAATGTGGTTTAAATCACAAAGATATATGAAAACTCAAATCAGCTCAAGAGAAAGCCAACATTATTTGGACAGGAAGAAATAATTAAAAAGGGAAACTTTTTTAAACAGCTCCAGAAATCTTAAAATTATAGCAGACATATTACAGAAATGGTTATGAAGATAACTAACTTGCACATAGTGGAAGTTGGATGCATGCTAACCAACCAGGATAGAAATATATTCCAGCAAAAGTGTATGTGCTTTGAGTGCATGAATATACAAACATTCCTGCAAATGTTTTATACACATTTGGCCAGAAAAAAAAAATTACAGACTAACCTGTTTCTGTCTCCTGAAATGTACTCTCCTGCATCCTCTTTTCTGATTTAGTACAGGAAGCATAAAGTGTTTCAAGTACTAGTGAAAACTGTCCAAATGCTCAGTCAGTTGGGTTTCAAGATATATGAGAAAACACAATCAAAACAGCAATGGCAAAGTCACTTGCACATGCCTTTCATGTCATTTCATCTACTTGACTTTCCCATTTTATCCATTTCCTCCCACAAACTCCCATTACAGTAGGTAAGACACTAAGTAAGTGTAGCCAGCAGGTTAGGACTTGTGTCTATCTAACTGAGCCAGGTCTTGTTCAAAGACAGGAGGTCAGGATTGCAGACTTCAAACCACTAGCCATGTGCTTGGCAGTGATGCTAAGCAGAGCAGCAGTCAGGGAGTGGGGCTGATCCTGCCTAGAGAGCTTAGTCCAGTAAGAAGATAGTGACAGGCAGTTACAGGGGATATTTGAGACAGTTCAGACAGTATTGCCTGATGAAAGGAGAATACACAAGCACGTGCAAGCTCCTGAAAGATCGATGTGTCTGGAGAGTGGAAACATTAGTGCAATCTTATTATACAAAAGCTCTGCAATCTCTAGCTCTTTTCCAAATTAAGTAGTGCATTTGATATACAGAGATCTACTGGCTATTTTTTCCCCTGTCCTTTAAAAATTCACATTCAGATATTTTACATTCCATTTGGGATGAACCATTATAAATCCTCTACTTGTACAGGTATCATACAGTCTAATCTGCATAATCTAGAACTGTGCAGAAATGAAATAATTATTTCCAAAGATGGACATGGAAAATTATTGCATGTCACCTTAAGAGTATAATTACTGCATGTCACCTTAAGAGTATAATTATTTACGTATAAGAACTACTACTGAGGCTTCAGTGAGTATAAACACTAAGACAACAAACAAAACAAAAACAACTCCCCTCCCAAACAAACAAAACCCTAGAAGCAGAATAGCAATTGCATATGCTGCCCACATAGTTGCAGTGCCAAAAGCTAGATTTCTAATAGATGAAAGAATGACACATCTTATCCACAATACATACTTCTTTCTGGTCACAGGAAAAAAAACCACCAAAAAGCTAATGTTTTTTGTCTCTTCTGAAGTCAGTGAGAATATAACCATTATCTTCAAAAGGATCAAAACTGACCCATAAATCTTGTTTTCCATTCTCATGAGCAACTTAATAGCAATCATGAGAATAAAAAGTTCAGGATCATATCTAAGGTGATTACAACCACAAAACACCAATTTGAAAAAAGTGCAGTTTACATTTTTCTATGACTCTTTTTAAGAAGAAAATCCACTGCTGTCTGGACAGGCAGGGCTCCATGAGATTTCACAGCTGGCTTACTGTCCCCAGCAGAGAACTGCTACTGAGGAGAGCATCAGCCTATTTCCCACTTGCTGCCACTGAGTGTCAGGGAGGTCAGAGCTACTCATTGACACAGATTACTTTTTTGCAACTTCAGTTTTCAGCTCTACCAGGAAACTGATCCAACTAATCCATGCAAGGGCTCACTGGAAGAGATGCAATGGAAAGATGGTAGCCCTGGTGAGAGGGCACAGAGGGAAGATGTCCTCACCAATCATTATCAGCACAGTCTTAGATCAGTGTGCACAGATCACGAAATCACACTATTAACTCATCAATGCTCAAATGGCCTGGAATAAAAGACCAGTGCTTTGTTTTTGTACAAGCAGATCCAAACAATTTATTTATTTATTATTTTACCCCTCAATAGTTTCACTTCTTCAGCTTTACTGAGTTAAACGCAGTCACTATTAAAACAAACAAAAAATTCAATTCCCTCATCACACACAAAGTGGGAATATCCCAAAAAAGGTTTCAATAACTTATACCTGGTTGCCTGACTGAACAGACTTTCTGTATTCTCTCAATAAACATTCTCATCAGTAAAATATAAAATAATCCTAAAATCTATATAGTGCCATCAACACAGTATCTTGTTTTTCATCATCATGAGTCTGATCAAAAGCAAAATAACTTATGTGAGTTGTGGATCAAGTTACAATTCTAGTTACAACTTTTGTAGCTTCACTCCACTGTTTCAAGCAAACAGTGATAATGCAAGAACATTTATTTTTTAAGACATGACCTTAAGGACAGAACTTTCAGTACCCTTCTCTCAATATCTACTACAAAGAACATATAAAGATTAAAACCATTCAAAAAAAAAGTAGAGGTTTTGATAAGGAGTATGAAGAATGTCTATACACTCATTTGTGTTGCTTACCTGCCCAAAATCTCATCCCATGTGTATAACATCAATGAGTTTTAAAGTAAATTCAACAGCTTTTTATATTAAGTAAATCAGCAGAAGCAGTCAGTGTCTTGGTGAGATTACAAGCATCAGCTATGAAAATATCAGTGGTATTTATGAACAGTGAAGTGATGGAAGCTTCATAAGTTTCAGAAGATATGGAAAATTCCTTTCAGGTTTGTTTTACTATATATGCAAATATAAGGCAAAATACCTTTACTTAAATAATGCACAAATAATAGATTCTCTTTGGATAATGAAAACAGGATTGCAACTGAAAATTTGAAAAGACTGCCCATAATGGGTAAATGCTTAATTTCTAAGAAAAAAATGAGTAACTGCATCTGCTACATACTATCTCTCTCCTTTCCTGTAGACAGATTTAAGATCTCATAAGAGAAAAAAAAAAAGCTATATTTCTTTTCATTATAAATTAACTGATTCCATTCTGTGTATCAGAGATAAACATGATTGTATTTATTTTTCTAATTTCAGTTATTTTAGGTTTTAAATTTCAAGCTGTGGAGTGTTTTGTCCCTGAAGAGGCAAAGCTTTCCAGCATATTGAACAACGAAATATATGAACAACTTCTGGTTTGTAGTCATCATTATCTTGAAAACAATTGCTGAATTGTGTATTTCAAAAATTATTTCAAAGGTTCACATTATTACTTTTGAGATAAATAATAAAAAATGTTTTCCATTTATAGAAGTTGTGATGTTATATGAAACAAAGAAAGGAGAGGGCAAAGTTTTTATCTTTTCTAGTTCAAGATCAGTAATTACATTCAGGTCACAAGAACTGAACTGACAGACCAACACAGCAAACTGGAAAAGCAGAATGGTGCAATTGGCATCTGATAACTAACAAGAATCAGAAAAAAATCTCCCATTTTAGGCAAAAAAGAACATCAGTGGGATACATTTCTGGCTTTGCAAGATTACAAAATGTTGAACTCGTAGTTTATATTTGCCTCAGTGATTTCACACTGCATTTCTACAACTCTTCCTGGACTAAAACATATTCAGGGAATATAACACGCCATAACCTTGGCCCAGTGCAATATTTCATTCTAAGAAAAAGTATATTAATCATTAAAAAATGTTCTCTGGAATAAGGAACAAAAGAGCAGCGGTAACAATTTGCACAAATTCAGCCTTTGTGATTCAGCAAGTACACCAGAAGTGATTTGAAGCTTCCCATTCAGCACTTTGTGGTCATGCTAACCCAGCATTTCAAAGCAAACTTCAGCTGTACTGACACAATTTCCCATGTCTTTAGTTCCACAGGAGAGAAAAGGTCTTTTTGAAATGTTCACCTACTTTCACCTCAGGGCTTCATGAGACTCCTTTGAAGCTTATAACCTAAGGTTTCTACGGGACAACAATTTACATAATTCAAAGGAGAGCTTTAAGGAAAAGTCATGAATTGCTACGAGTTAAATTAACAGACATCTAGCCTTACAGGGAAAAAGAAGCAAAATGAAAAATAATTAAAAACTTGAGAATCTTTGATTATCAGATTATCATTTTTTTCACCCTCTAAGCATTCTACTTAAACCCTCAAATAATTTTATCTGTAGTCTGGTTATCTTTCTGGTTCCATCAGTAATTTGGCAAAGTCAGTATCGTGCAAGCAAAACTTGTGAGTACGACAAATAAAATAGAATTCTTCACCATATCATGGTAAGATCTGGGAACTTTTCTTCATAGTTTAGATTTCTTTATTCTAATATAACACAGTAAATTCAGTTTGCCAAAACATAATGTTCTGTCTGCTGTCTGTTCCTTGAATAGGGTAACTTAGCATTTACCTCAAGAATAGTTTCAAAAAGAACCCATAAACTCATATGTTCTCTAACCTCTTCAAGCAGTAACTTCCACATTTCCTCAAAGAATGTAAACAAATTCTAAAACAACATGCTACTAATGGATAAAACATTATTCTTCCCTGGATAAGGCCAGTAAATAAACCTTTCTGTCACTGCTATTTGCAGAATGATGTTAACTGTGCAATCAGATAATGGTTAACAAATCTTAATGAAGTCTGTATTGTGTATCAAATCCTGAACCTGGTGATATTTTAGGTTCTAGGGAGCTGCCTGTGGCTTCTTAGACCCAAATCATCAGTTCAAATCCAGTTAAAAAGCAGAGTGAAACAATACTCAGATATTGGGTTACACATGTGGCTGAGATTACATGTTAGCCTAAGGGATATTTGAACCACTTCGAGGGTTTTATATAATAATACCACATTGAACTGCACTGTGGAAAGCTGTTAATCTCCTTGAGCATATCACCCAGCAACAATTCTTTCCTAACTTTTCCCACAGATTCATGGCAAATTTCCAGAAGTTGAGAGGTTTGGTGAGTTTAAGCCTCTTAAAATTCAGATTCCTATCTAAAAGTCCCTCATTTCAGATCCAGAAATCTCATTTGATATGATCTTCCTGTTTGTTCTTATGCTAGAAAAGCTCTGCAAGATTCCTTTCCTGTGCTGCAGCAGTTGCCATTAAAGGAGACACTCTTGAAGACTGCAAGCATGAAGGGGATGCTTATACATGCAATGCACACAGTGAGCACATACAACAAGCCTGTATGAATGCAATCTCAGCAACATGACCACCAAGTTTATCACATCTCAATGCAACCAAAGAGGACATTCCAGGAGTTAAATACATCACAGGGCTATACTGAACCTTTGTTTTTACTCTTTGATTGCCTAAAAATACAAGTGAGATTTCTTGGATGTCCAAAGAAGCTAATCAACTTCTTCTTTTAGAACTTGTTCTCCTACTGTATAGGTCCATAAATGAATCCATGGGTTATACTCATTAATATATCCAACATAGCTATTCTCATTTCTGAAAGAGTTGTCTATACTCTTATCTTTTCTTTAAGAATTGCTCAGATAAATGTATTAAAAAGTGGCTGAATTAAGTTTAAAACAAGCTTTATTTCCTTTCTACTTCAGAAATGCAACAACAGAACACTGCAGACTGAAAATCTGAAAGAGGATGGCATCATTCTTTGGCATGCTTCTTAATTAAGTCTAATGCATTATGCATTATTCCCTTTTGGCTCTAGCATGACATTGCCAGCTGTGGTTCACTGCTTAAGTTCCTAATGGGAAAGCACAAGATACTCTAACACTTAGATCTTTCTTTCAGTACCTTAGCTCTCAGTGATGAAAAATGTAACTTGAGAACTGTTCTATCAAATTTATTATGTACAATTACCTGTATTACAGTATGTAGTATTTTTTTATTTCTAATGCATTTATAACTAGATTATGGAAATGTCTATCAAAAAAGACCTGTAGGTAATCCTACTCTCTTCTCTCTGATAAACCTCAGTATGTTTCACTGCTATTTCCAGGTGATCAGATACATAATTTAACTACTGTAGAAGATGATGAAGAAATAGTGCAGCTACATAATTTTGGAGATTTTTAATTGTATAGACACTATTTTCAGGAATATTATTCAAAATAGACAGCATGAATATTTATACTGTATTATAGGGTTGTCTGTTTGCAGATATGTTATTAAGAGGATTTCTCCACTCCAGGATGGAGAACAAAATACAATGCTCTCCAACAGTCACATTTCTAAATAGTTTCTCATTTTTAACAGTCCCCACAAACAATATTACGTGCAAAGATGCCACTTCATTACATGCAAAATCACCAATTTTGGCTTGGGAAATGCCCAGGTCATCAATCACCTGATATTGGGATAGTAGTCTGGAAAAATGATATGCTTTACCCTGTACCTACATTCTTGCTGGGCATCTGCTTTGGCACTCTAGAAACAGGACAGTGAGCCAAAGAAGCCGTTGGCTGTTCTTACATTACTCTGTCTTACGCAGTCCTTCATGAGATCAGAGCCTGGTTTTGCCTTTTCTTTGCCCCTTTATACAAATTAGCTTTCCAAAAGAGCAGGAAAAGAATCTATCAGGAGATTAAAATTTGCATTTCAAGAGAAAAATTACATGAGCACACAGAATTCATGAAAAGTGATAAATAAATGCAAAAACCTTAGTCTACATACAACATTCTCTGTTCAGCATGTTTTCATAACTCTTCATGAAAATAAAGCTCTTTATAAACACCCATTGATCTGTGTTAGCACCACATACTGATTTTTTTGTTCTCCTTGATAACCATGAGTTACCTGAGCCAGGCTTTCTCAATACCCATTGAAAGTCATTATTCATACACCTTCTCTTCACTGCCTAGATTTCTGTGGTTCTATAAATGCAACAGTGACCTTTAAAATCATTAATTGTATCTGCTTTATTTTCCATAGTTTCCTTTTTCCAGAACATGATTAATTTTTGGCAAAGCATATGCTTCACACAGCTGAAAACCTTGGCAATTCACAAGTATAAATTAGTCAGACAACAGGAAACACTGTCCAAAATTCTGCCACCATTTAAACCATCCAAACCCTCTGAAATGAGTAAAGCAGCAGAGAAGAAAATAGTGTGTTTTATCTTCAGGGTGTAGTTTTTTTCCTACAATTCAGGAAGTAGTTTTAAGGGGCAGAATTTTGCATGATTATTTTAATATTGGGTTTCTGAATATAGAAAAGAGAAAATAAGTACCACCATAGACTTTCCAAGAAGCCACTTATCCATTAGAGTATTTAAATTTACTTATCTTGTGTGATTCTGCAAAGCTTCTTGGAAAAACTTGTTTACAGAAGCTTATGAAATGGATCTCTTTCATCCTTCTATCAGCTGAGTGGAAAGTTAAGCACCTAAAAGGACAATTTTCCTTCTTGTGTACTTGGCAAGGTATACACACTCTGAAAGGAAGAGTTATAACTAGCTGTTATTATTCCATACACACTTAAAGTAGTTAATTTTTTAAGTCAACCTTCAGAGTGCCTTCCATGAACACTCAGTTCCCTTACAATACACCACCTTTAAAAGAAGGAAGATTTTTTTCCACCATAGCTACTGCTATTAATTAAATGATTGAAAGTAGTTTCATTGGTTGATTACTATTTTTAAGAGTCATACCATTCTCACAAAACCTCTTAAAACCTTAGAGGACCTAGTGGTCTGATCACAACAAAGCTAACCTTAAACACAGAGAGTCACTGTGCATGGGAAAGAGACTTATAGTTATTAGATACACAGTGTGATGCAGGAAAAGATGGATTAGTACACCCGATGCAGGAAAAGTAAAATATTTATGATACACTTTAGGAAGAGAAAGACTGAGCAAATTAAGCAGAGGATTTCCCTTTGGGAAATAATTTAAAACACTGTTTTATGCTAGTTTTATAATATAATAGACATATTAGTGGAATGTATTCTGAGATCACAGTATAAATAATTAATGCTTCCTACTATGAAAAGGAACATTAACTAAATCTCACAGTTCTTTCCTTCTTTTCAGTCTCATTTAAAGGTGACTATGCCCATTTTTAGACTTGGAAAGTTGAGAATGGAAAAAGAAAGCGTTTTACACTCCATAATGATTTGCAACAAGATGAAATAGCAGAGTCCAAAACCTAACATTCACTGTCATGATCTCCCAATTGCTAAACACTCTTTGCATTCCTGTGAACTACTGTATTCATAAGCACAGCCAGGGCTTGAAAGGAATCTTGTGTTATTCAGGTTTCCTCAGTTCTCAGTAATTACTTTTTAATGATCAGTCATTTTACTAGAAGAGAACAGAAAGCATTAATGATGAGATATAGTTTACACCTGTGCATGTTTTATAGATCTGTTTACTCCTTACTATTAGTGGAACTGTATCCAGTTCTGGGCTCCTCAGCATAAANACAGTATTTCAGCCGTGGTGTAGACTGTGGACTCACAGACCAACAAGTGACACACCATTTGCTCTCTGAGAGTCACTTAATGTTATAGATCACCTTCCTCACCAGCTTTTTTAAGGAGATGAAACAACACACTGAATACTTCTCATCTTACAGAATGACTTTGGGTTCATCTTACAGGGGAACACAAAGATGCTCTCTACAAAGAAGCTTACATACACAGAAGCATAAGACTATAGGCTGGGCACGATTACTCTAGTCCACAGTGATTACGCAAGGGCGAAAGCCGCTGCCATCAAAAAAGTGTGTGTTTCTGCTAAAAGGACTCACCCACAAGTGAGGTAGAATGGCATAAACTAGATTCCCTTAAATCTTCTCACACACCCATTAACAGTGCAAAAATAATCAAATGGTGTGGTTCTGAAAAGAAAAGATTACATGGAATTGAAGGTATACCTTACTCAAGTTTGGCCCATCACCTCACACGTGGTGTACGATGCAGAAGATATGTTATGCCAAAACTAAAATTACTCTTTGTACATGCTAAAAAAATGAAAATTTTACTAAAAATGCAAAAACTAAATGCTGAACTTCTCTTGCGTACAATCGGAATTTACCACGCCTACTGTTGTAACAAAAAACAACACCAACAAAACCAACCAACCAAAAACCACCAACAAAAGATGTTGTATTAAAGAGCCCAAACGAATTCCAAAGGGAACAATTTCCTGCATTTAGAAAAGAAACTGTAGAAGAATCAAATTTTATATGCAGATTCCTTTTTCCTGACTCTTCCTTTGGGGTGCATTAGTTGTTTACTTCTAAGAGCAACACTTAGCAAACACAATATTAAATGATTTCCCAAAATCACTTGGGTAAAACAGGCTTTCTTTAAATAGCATTAAAACAGTTAACTAGCATAAATGAGCCTTCCTGACCAGCTACTCATGTGAATATTACATTTCCACTTATTTTAAAGATAGTTTTACAACTTCATTTTTGCATTCAATCCATTAAAGACAATTTGTTAGTAGTGCTTTATGGCTACAAAACACAAGAAAAACCACAAAGGGTGCTAGGACAAAGACCCAGTGAGTTCAAGTTGTTCATATATTCAGGTGTCTTCTGACCAACTGGGGGATCCTACAGCAGGTGTGAGGATGGTGTCAAGACCTAGGTGCAGAGGAAGGATAGAAAGGAAGGTCGTAGAACATGGTGTCAGGGTAAGAGATCCTGCTACAGAACAATCAGGCACATTTCTTCCAAGGGCTGCTGCCACAAGGCAGACCACCCTCATCCTTCACACTCCTCCGTCCCAAGACAAATCTAACCTTAAAGCCACAATCCAACCTCAACCTGTAGAATTTCATTTAAAGTAGCACTGTTCAATTATCCTGCTGGATGAGGAACAGTACTCATCAGTTGTTAGATTAAGAATGCCAGTTGAGGATCCAACCAGTGTGATGTTAACACAGCCACGGTGCAAAGCTTATAAAGAGATTTTGTGAACCCAGTAAGTGATGGGTCTATTCCAGTTCTATTCAAAGTCTGCTACCCCCTTTGCCCTGTTTGGATGACAATATTCCTGTCCCCTCTGATCTCTGCTAAAGCATCGTGTACAAGACAGACTTGCCAGGAAAGTTACTGGCAAAGCATCTAGTAGATACTCTGAAAATTCCTCCCCTGAAACATGTCTCAACTGGAGAAACACATTTTTTCCCAAGAGGAAAAGTGTACAGTATGTCAGTCCAGCTACTCTAAACAGATCTGAAAATAGTACCTAAAGGCCCTTAGCTCTACCCGTTATCCTAAAAACCTCCTGTCTGCACATGATCACATCAGGATTAAAATCCTGAAGTTGAATTTTACACTTGGCTTCACTAAGATGTTTCTAACACAGTGAACTACTGGCATAGTTAACTCCAAATCCCTAACATGCAGACAAAAGGACCAAGGTAAACACATCAGTACAAACTCCAGCTTGCCTTCACCTGACAGCAGTTGCAGGCAATTCTCACCATAGATGCTGACTCGGGACTATTTTCAGGGTTGTTGAGGCCTCAGTTGGTTACAGCACAGCAATCCATGGAGCTGCAGCTGCAGCACTCTCTTGTATACATGCAAACTAGGAACAAGCCCTAGCTTTGAGAGGGTGTGAAAGAGGCCTGTTTAGTTTGGATGCTACACCACAAAATAAAAGTCTTTCCTGTCTTAAAGAGAAGCATTTAGACTCTTCTGATTGTTGCTGGAGGAGTAATTTCTCCTACGGGCCCTTGATGAGCCTGGCTGCACTGATAGTCTGACTTGAAGTTTAACACTAAAATCACCAATGTGAACAATGAACCTTCAGTGAGCTAACCAGGCTTTAATGATCCTTTAAGAGCAGCTAGCAATAACTAAGCAGCATAATAGCAAGTTTCCCAAAACCGGGTCATCATGGTGGAAACAGGGGCTTGTGTGTGAGAGACACAATGATTACAGTATTTAATCATCAGCTTCACTGTTCCAACTATTCTTGACCACAGTGTCTACTTTTAGACAATACAACGATCACGGTTAATGCATTCATACTGTGTAGCAGTCAACAGGAAATCTAAATTTAACTTACACAGTACCCAAACTCCTGAAAAACCTTATTTTGCCAAAAATCTCATTTATTTACATGACTTCTTGACTGTATGATACATGAAATGTCAACAGATACTGCTCTAACTTCTAGTGCTTCAGGAAATATTCCTGAGTCAATATCATTTAATTTTAATTTCTTATGATATGAACTGCCCGTAGAAACCAGCTGGGAATTAAAAAATAGCTACTGTTGCACATATTCTGCGTATATGCATATATAATAATACAGTTAAATAAATTACTAAAATTAATTTTGAAAATAAATATGTACAAATATATATAAAAAGGTACCACAGTATAAACAGTACAAATAATATTGATTTATGCTTAGCTACCATTTCATTCTACCTTTTTACCATAGTACACACTTAGCATTAAGAAATCTTTGTTAATAATTTTCTATTTAAATTGTATCAAAATATTTTAGCTAAAAATGTGGCTAAAAATACAGGGGCTAATTTAGTCCTTTGTCTCACACGTACAAATCCACTGAAGCAGGGATAATAATGAACAGAATCGGGCCCTAAAAAGTTCTAATTTGACACTAATCAGTAATAAAAGGCAATGCAAACTTGTGTTAAACTGATTACACCCATATAGCAGTATCTGCATAATGGCTTCAGCTGCTTAGCAACAAAAGCACAAGAATATCAGATAAAATGGATTATAAACTCTGATTAGTCCCAGATGAATGTAACAGTGGCCAGTCAGTTAGGTTAATTGCATTGTTTATCATAAATGACACTTCTCTGAGCTATTATTGCAGAAGACATTCACTTTTCTGTACAATAACGTATATAGAAATAGGTAAGAGAAATAAGACTTGCTTTTACATTACCAAAGACAGTTTTGGTCACATACTGCAGTGATTCTTCTTAAATTAATTTAGAAAATATAACTTAAAGACATGTCAATTTTGTTGTTTTACCTTTTTTACCCAAATAAAGCAAGTAACTTTAAAAATAGAAGTCCTTTTGCAATGTTCCATACTGATCCTTGTACACTATAAAAACATTGTACTACTGGACTTCCAAATTCTCCTTGGAAATATTTAAATACAAGCCATGAGTAGAAGGAGGATTGATTAATCTTGGTTTTTACAGAGGGGTCTCATGCAGAAAGAGGTTCAGAGAGTTGACAAAATCACAAAGGAACATCATGACAGCTGAAATAAAAATAAAATCTCCTAAATCTTAGCTTTATAAACACCAGCCTTCTAGCATTACCCAGAGTGATCTAGGAACACTGCAAACACACCAAAAGGAATAGTACCTGAAGCACAGTACTTATAATCCAGGATAAACCAGTAGTAAGCCACTAGGTAGGACGTAACAGTTAAGGGATCAGCACAGTCATAATATGGTTACTACTGCCTATTCCTAGATGTCCTTCAGTTCTGCCACTGTGTTGTGGTAAATCTCTTCCTTAAAACAGCAGAATCATAGAATCCTAGAATGGGCAGGTTGGAAGGGACCCTAAAGATCATCTAGTTCCAACCTCCCCGCACTGAGCAGGGATGCCAATCACTAGACCAGGTCACCCAGGGCCACATCCAGCCTGGCCTTGAACACTGCCAGGGATGGAGCATCCACAACCTCTCTGGGCAACCTGTGCCAGTGCCTAACCACTCTCCGGGTAAAGAACTTCCTTCTAATCTCCAATCTAAATTTCCCCTCCTTCAGTTTATAACCATTCCCCCTTGTCCTATCACAGTCAGACCTCCTAAAAAGTCTCTCCCCTTCTGTCCTATAATCTCCCTTTAGGTACTGGAAAACTGCTATAAGATCCCCTCGAAGCCTTCTCTTTTCCAGGCTGAACAATCCCAACTGTCTCAGCCTGTCCTCATAGGGGAGGTTCTCCAGTCCTTTAATCATCTTTGTGTCCCTCCTCTGGACTCACTCCAACAGCTCCACATCTTTTTTATGCTGAGGAGCCCAGAACTGGATGCAGAGCACAGTAAAGAAGTGAATGCAGGTCAAATGCTGACTAAGGGTCCTTTACAAGTTAAGCAACTCTATCATTCAACAGGAACATTGCTCTGTTCTAATACTGCTCTCTACTGTGTCTATGTACAAAGCAATTCTGTTAAATACAATAGTTTAAAAAGAGCAGGGAAGCACCATTTTCAAAATTATCTAATTTCATGAAGTTGGATAAAAAGGCAAATTGTAGATGTTAAAAGTAGTAGTTCTCTAGTCTTCTAAATTTATACTGAATTATCATAATAAATTATCATAATAAAGCTTTCACTGTCTTAAAGAATTAAAAAAAAATTTATTTTATTTATAAAGTACCTATTAGGATAATTCATTATAAATTATAGGGTATGCCCATATATATGTCCCTTAGGGAAGAGAACTATCATATTTTAAATACTATGAAGAAGGTCGACAGAGGTGTAGGAGGAATAAAGTGAAGCTAGTTATACCTTTATTTTGTACAATCTCGACTTTCCATTAAAAAATAATTTTCACAGTTCTGAAACTTCCAACTATGGATAAGTTATCATAAACATACGAATGTCCTCAGAGTAAATAGCTCTAGAAACACTTAGACCCCATTTGTCAGCCACCTGACCGAAGCATTATCAATAAATCTAATGTTGATACTGTTACACTGTACATCACTGAAGCATGGTACGAGGTCAGAGCAAAGAGGACACTGGAGAGGGGAAGTGGGCAGCATCAGCATCAGGTAACATACTTCTTATTGAAAACACAAGGAACCAGCACATAGAACAGAAAAAGAAAATAGGAGGAAGCATGAAAAAAGAATATAAAAGGGATGTAAACTAGTAGTACTGAAAAAAACTGACATTTTCTCAATAAAAGACATCATGAATTCGTGAATAAATCAAAGATGATGACAAGCAAAGGTCAGTTATTAGAAGAATGCTGTACCCTGTATGCTAGGCCTTGGGCAAGTTTCACTATGGGAGTGCCAAACAGAATGCAGTATTCTTCATTTATATCCCAGCTGACAGACCACACACAAGCCAGAGTGCAAACCTCTGAATACATTGATAGATGCACTGACCATACTCAGGCGAAACAAGCAGGGAAATGTTGCCATAGTATAGGAGTGTTTGAAAATACCATCCAACTGTGACATGGTTTTGTAAGATATGCTACACTGAAATATCTGAGCTCCTTCCACGTGAAAACACACATCAGCTGAGGTTCTGCCTGTAGATTTTATGCTTTTTTCTAACGTGTAGGACTGGGTTGCTGAGTTCATACCTCAAGCCATTGCAGACAAACATCATATGTAAGCCTCACACACATTATCCCAAGCTTTGGAAGATAGCCCAGCTCTCAATTTCACTGAATCACAGAATCATTAAGGTTGGAAAAGACCTCTAAGATCACCAGGTCCAACCATCTACCTATCATCACCATGCCCACTAAACCATGTCCCTAAGTACCACATCTATATGGGGTTTTTTTTCCCCACTGCCCTATTTATCTTTTCTGACAACTTGGCTGGAAGATCTTTTAGTCATAGCTTTCCTGTAATTCTAGACACATAATTACTGTAATTGCTCATTTACATCATACATAGTTTTGGTTATAATATCTGAATATGTAGGTATTTACACCTGTGCACAGACACACTCGTACACACAATTAGTAAGTCTTAGTTTTGTTCAATATGCTAATTTATTAATTTACTCTGCTAAACTTTTCCATTAAATTCACTCAAATACTCAAACGTAGTGTCTTACTGAACAAAACCCCCACCTCCCAGAAGTTTGAAGGAACTTGATTGCTTTTCAAGTGTTTTATGGAAAATATACATATATAGTAACATATAAATTTATTCCTTATAAGTCAAAACTTCATCCTGTTGAAATGAATGGCATATTTAGTTTAACAGGCAAAAGTTCAAAACTTAGTTCTTTGAAATAGTAAAACACTATTTTATCAGATACTTCAAAAATAAAGGATGCTTCCGTAAATGAAGTTATATATGATTGGTATTTATTCTGCAAGACACAGTTACCTTGTGACTGTCAGCTCAGCTGAATGACAAGGGAGAATTAAGAGACTAAAAAATGAAAAGCAGTAATATTCTGTGAACACAACTGGTTTCAGGTACCTGATTGGATTTGGAAATTTTACAGAGTCAGCTATACCATCCAAATCTTTACTTACATTTAAGCAGCAAATCCAAAACATGTGCTATGATGAGGAATTCTGTATGAAAAATTACCAACAAGGAAGATGGGAGCAGGCTCTCATTACCAGCTCTCTCTGCCTTTCCTTCTCCCTGCTCCTCAAGCACATGGGCAGCATTAGCACTACAGGAACTTATTTGATAAAGAGCACACCTAATTGCCTTTCTTTTTTAAATGTTTTGTATACTACACAAGTAAACTAATAAGTATTCTGCCATTATCTCATTTCCAACAAGATAATTTTAGAATTCTGACTGAATACTGGATGCTAAACACATTTGTACTTAATAAATGATAAAAAATATTAACGTATAGAAGAAATGCAGAAAACAGCACATTGGTAGGTGTTTTTTTTGTTTGTTTTCTGCATATGTGGGGTTTTTTTTATTTTGTTTTTTGTTTTTAACTCATTTACTGCCACCTCCTGGTACTTAAAAGGTAATAGTATTTATGCTGTTTAACAGCAGACAGTGTTCCTGTTCAGTTCTACTGAAATGTCAAAAACCTCTCAGAAATATTTTTTAAATACTGCTGTTGAAATACTGTTACTATCTTTTATTCTGGAAATAGAAAATATTGTTCCATGGGCTCAAACTGGTATAAGATTCATATAGATTACCTTTGTCTGGAAGCAGCAATAAAGTTGTGTTAAGTATGGATGTTTCCGTGCTAGTGCCAGAATTCTCTTTTCTGTCATTGTACAGTCTACATCATCATCTTGAAGTATGACATCTTTCTTCAAGACTTTCACTGCGTACACTTCATCTTTTCCTTTTAGCTCAGCTAACATTACCTAAAACAAACAGAAATTCTGTTCACATATGAACAACAGACACCATAAATGCAGAGCTGCATATGGGTTTGGCTACACTGGAAATATAAAAGGCAGTTTATACACTTGCCTGAATGAAGCTGTATGTTTAAAAAACTAAAAGCGAAATAATTTTATTTTAGAAACATATACCTCTGGTATTCTTTAAATCTTTTATACAAGAACACAGTAAAGAAAAGGTTTTTATCCAGTCATTCAAATATCTTAATGAGTGCCTGTTGATGAGATCTCAAAAACTAAAAGAAGAAAGAAAGTTGATATAATTTATCTCCCACTTTCGGTAGTGAGATTTGCGTGTGATGAACTTAGTATACAATCCCACTTACCATTTCGGATGCTTTCAGTTGTTGATTTTAACTAGTACTATTGTTTAAGATTGAAGTTCTATACTCTGCTTAAGGTCAGTTCTGGCTTGGAGCCAGGGTAATCTTCAGAGAAAGGATTAGAAAACAGGGAGACAAAAGAAGTGCTTCAGCCCCACTCCCCTGCATCTGCAGCTCCCACATATCAAGGAAGGAAGAGTGTACTTGTGAAACAGACTGACATTTCAGTCCTCCTCTTTGATTTCATGATGCACAGCACTGTGAAAAGAAAATCTATAAGCCCTGTAAACAAAGCAATATCCCTTCCACCCTCACCAGTTCCCTTCTGTGGGAAGGTATCTTATGAGCTACATCTTTGCCACACACATGGTATTTTGGGCAGCTGTCTAGGCCTCTTGCACTCATCATGTATGAGTGGAAATGCCAGAGCTCTGCTTCCTCCAGCACTGAACACGCCCACTGAGGAAAAACAAGCACACAGACTGTTCTGTGAAATAAGTAAACTTGACCCGGGTATTATCTAGATAGGGAATGAACACAAAACTCCACAGCATTAGTACTGGGCTGTTTTTTCCTGCTTGACCACAGCTGCTTGTGTTGTTGAACAGTATGTATGTAAATCAGTGTAGGCCCTCATTACCCATATCCTGAAATGATGAAACACTGATCTTTAGTTTCAAAAGGCTTGACCCTAGTTAACAAAGTGAGCTGAAGTACAGAAAATACCAGCTGATCAGGAGGCTGATATTCCTGATCTGTAGGGTAAAAACTGCTTTTACTCAGTGGATTAAAGAAACCTCTAGGGTGGAAGCACTTTCCGAATGTCACTATGAATACTTTCAAAGCAGTACAGTCACAAAAAGCATGCACACCAGTAAAACAAAACCCCAAAGCCACCAACCTTGCCAAAGCTGCCTTTCCCTAATACTTTAATGAAGTTGAACTCTTCAAGGCCTATTCGTTTGGTCTGGGCCTGTTTGACCTCCCCATTTTCACCATTCTCCCCAGGTTTGTTATGCTGGTTGTCTGTTGATGTTGTAGCGGTTGCTCTGTGTTCCTCTCCCCGATTGTCAAATGATAATGCTTTCCTAATGTTGTTTTCCAGCTCTTTGATTTCTGTAGAAATGTGAGAAGAAAAGCATTTGTTTCAAACAACCATCAGAGAAACAGCCTGTGTCAGTCTGTATCACTTTTGAGAAGGGACATTCATCATCCTCAAATGCTGTGTAGAGCATTCTGTAGTTAAGAACACATACGTAGCAAACTGCTTCTCCACCTTACAGTAATCAGCCAAAACCCTGCTCTAAGAGGAAGAGTGGACTTTTAAAATGAACCTAAGAGAATGACATATACAAAACTTGAAAGAATAATAGTTGTTTTAGTGATTTTGGGTGTTCCAGTACCACAAAGAAGAACTTTATTTTGAATACCCCTATCTTCCTGCAGCATTTACTCATCTTCTTGCTTAAATATTTGAGAGCTATACCTTCAATAGTTCAAAGGATAGTTGGGTGTCCCAGTCCTTGAAGCCAACAAGAATGGAGCATGTTACTCAGCTCCAGTTGTTATTACATGCATGCCAATAAGGTATTTGACCACTTCCTAGTGCTGTTTCAAGCAGCAATTGAGGCAATCTGCTAAATGGTAGGAAGGTTTCTCAGTGTTAAATGCAGTGAGTCCTGGTGACTAACAGACCTTGGAGTTGGTCTCAAGCTCTTGCATATTACTTCTGCCTAATGGCCTTGGAAGAAAAAACTTTACTGGACAGCTACAAAAGTAAAATTTAAGAGGAAATTTAGACAAATTATTTGTTCTTGGTTTGAGCAAAACACCAGATGTTAAAAAATATTATTTATCCAAAATATTGTCTGTGAAACCAAAAGACTGACAAATTTAAATGAGTTCTGGACTTATTTAGTATTGAGTATTTATTACAATAGAGCTTTGGAAGAGTATTCCCTGAAAATAAGGCTGAAAAATTTCTCAACTGTAAATAATTTTCCAAGAATTTGACACAAAAATGTCCGTCTTCCTATGTCATGGAGTAAAGATTTTTTGTTCATCAATTTACACACATGATAGTACATAAGACACCTCACAGACTTCTATTTTTTAAAAGCAACAATCAATCAGTCAGCTTCAGAAGGTGTTGCTGACATACTTGTTCTGTCAATCAAGCTGTTCACTTCAATGAAATCAGGTCATATCAGAGAAGACTAAGGCTGTCTCCAAATATATGCATAAAAAAACACTGAAAGGAAACATGGTTTTACAAAGCCTCTAGAGGCCACACAGATACACTAGCATAGCCTAACTGGACAGAAGTTTTTATTACCACAAATGTCCAATCTGGAATTATAGGGAGACATTTTTATCTCAAACTCATCAACAGATAGAAGATTTACAGATAAATAAAGGCGCTCTCTAGTTCTGTGGTTCTAGTTAAAAGGTTCTCAGTCTTACAATAGAATATATAACTTCCTTACATGAAGGTATTTGGCAAGGGAAGGACTCATGTAGCAAACTTAACAATATTTTAAGATGACTTTATAAATCTGCTTAATTTCACCATTTTAAACAAAATGAGAAGGCCGTTTAAAAATGTTTTTGATGTTCATAACTTTATATGCTTAATTTTCTGGTGGTAACTACTTCCTTGATTTAGTTCTACAAAGTCTGAGGCTGATATCTTTTCATTCTTCATGAGAAGTAAAAAAGCTGTGACAATATGTATCAGTTAGGAAATAAAAAGAGATGTTCAACCTTGATCACATGGAGAAGTTGGTGCTGACTTTGACCTATCTTCTTCTGATGATGCACTTCCAGGAACTGGTTGTTGAGTCTCTGCACCTGCAATTAGCTAAGAACATTTCCAAAATAGGTACTCAGCTATGAGATCCTCCCTTGTCAAGAGGAAATGTAACATTATTAATTCACAAGCAGAAGCACGAAGGAAAGTGAAGATGTTCTACCCCTATAAATTCTCACCGGTAGGACCTCAATCATACAGTAAGATGGCACCACATCAAATGGAGGCCATAATATAAACAGAAAGAACTTGTAACTGAAAGAAAAATACGTTTTTAAGATGATAGATATGTAATAAGCATACCCAGCAAGTGGGAAAGTTTTGAATAACGACCATGAGTCTGTGAAGAATGCTTTTTATTTCTAGAACAGTCTGTCTAGTTCTTCCTATAGTAGTGATGGTAAATCTGGAACCATCGTCTGGAAAACAACTCCTCTTCATGAAAATCAGCACACTGCTTATTTATCACTGTTTACAGTGTTATAGTGTAGTGCTGTGTCTCAATCAATCAACTATCCAATGCCAAGTCTGAGCCAACGAGACATTTATGTTTTTATGAGCTGTTCTGTCAGACAACTTCTTTCTGTGAAGTCTCCTTCCTCAAAATTAAAAAGAAGAAAATCTTCCAGATTCTATACAGATTCCAGGTTTGCAAAATTGTAGTAGGTCAAAACAAATTTCATAGCAAAATTAATTTGCACTTATAAATCAAAAGCCAGTCTTAGTTCTGTACTGTCTTGAAAATAAAACTCTTTGCAAGTCAAGTGAGTGGGACTGAACTCCAACTAGGAAAGTTACAATACAGCTACGCTTATCTCATTTTCTTATGTGACACTACATAGTCTAATTACCTTTTTCCGCCTCTGGCCACTATTAGTGATCTTATCTGGAGTGACTCCAAGATCTGCAAGAACTTTAGCTATGCCTCTAGCATCCACTCCACAGTTTGGTGCCACATTTGTTTCACAGCGTCGATGTACATTCATCTTGCAAACTGAAATGAAATGTAAAGTAGTAGAGTAAATTACATACTAACTTGGCATGCATTTGTCTTAAATAAGACATTATTGGACCTACCAGTAACTTTTTCAAATAAATACAATTTCAGTAGATAAACATTTACCTGGATTTGTACTGACACATCAGTGTTAATATAAAGTTATTAACCTCTTTATCATTCTTCTGCTATGATAATGCAGAATAGTGTTTTCACACAGTACCCAGAACAGACACAAGAACAAAGGAAAATAGCTAATGATCCTGTGAATCTTAAATAGAATTTGAAAAAAAAAAAAAGTCCTTCAGAGTTTGGATTTTAGCAATCCAGTTCTGTTCTCATAATAAGAGCACAATATTAATTCCTCAGTATTACTACTTCTTACTCTATTTTACTAAAGTAGATAAGCTCCTAATGCATGCAGGCATAAAACCAAGAGTGTTTTAAGTTTTCATTAAATGTCTTTGGCACTGTTAAGACATTCTTTTTCTTTTGATGACAATCCATTTACTAAGCTTTTTCTCTTATATACCCTCTCCTGAAACTAGCTTACTAGTAAGAGGAAAAAACCTTTAAGTCCATCTAAAATAGCACAGCGTGGATTTGTTAGCCGCAGAGGATTTATCTTTTCTTAGACTTTACTGCCCTCTTGTGGAGCTAGCCATAAAGAAAGCAAAATTGCACGCAATCACAGAATAGTTTTGGGTTGGAAGGGACCTCTGGAGGTCATCTAGTCCAACCCCCTGCAGTGGGCAGGGACATCCCCAACTAAGCCCTACAGCAACCCGGTATTCCCAGGTGGTCTCCCATCCAAGTACTAACCGGGCCCAACCCTGCTTGGCTTCCGAGCTCAGACGAGCTCAGGCCTTCTCAGGGTGGTATGGACTGATTTTTATAACAAAATAAAATACTATATTAACATTCAATTGCTCAATTTGCTCACTTCATTACTTTTTAAAGGGGAAAAAAGGAATGCATTTATAAAGCTGCATTTTATTATATCATTCACCGATGATGCTTTCACTGTATAAACCCTAAAGAAACACACTACTTTTGCCTCTGAGACTACACGCAGGCACTGTAACTTTAGCAGTAACCACACACTTTGGAAAGCAGGTGTCTTCCCTTTTTGTTTCACCTCACAAGAAAAGCAAAATGAAATCCCCTATGCATGGTATTTTTTCAGGGCATGTATAATTGGTGACAAAAGCTCAGTGGGAAGAAAAAATGTGTGACCTAGGATCCATAACACTGAGGAACTCAGCTGCTTGAAATACAGCAAGCAGGAACAGTTCAACTTCATGAACATAGTTTGTAAAAAGCAGAGAAACAACAGAAGAAGAAGAAACCTCTGGAATAAATTTTTCATAGTGCTAATAACCACACTGGGCAAGCAAGTACATCTCTGAAGAACGAAGCATTGTTCAGCACTTAAGAGAGAAAACAAAGCACAAAGAAGATGACGTTTCTAACTCAGGTGAGTTCTAGATTTCATGCAGAGAACAGTGTATTTTTATAGGCACTAATTTTATGAACATGAAGTAAGCAACATGCTCTCTGAACTGTTTCTATGCATCTGCTAAAGAGAAAATACACACGTGTAAAATAACATTATTTTCCATTATAACATTACATTTAAGAACAAATGAACCACTCTAGTACTTGAGAGACAATATGAAAATGAACTAATATATTCACAGATTAAGTGGAGAGATACTATAACTCTGATTAATAATCAAAGAGAAAATAAAATCAGGTTTAATTGAAAAGTCTCTCTGACCATATCTCCACCATAAAGCATTTCAACAAAATCTTCAATAGTCATAAAGTAATGGTATTTAGAGTCTAATATATTGTCACTGCTCACTTGCTAGAATCACAAGGGAAGGCTTGAACTTCAGAATGATCTAACTGTATATTACTTTGCCATGCAAGAAATGTCTTCTTTCCCTTGCTGCTCAGCAATTTATAACATGAAACATTGTCTGACTTCCACCCATAGTTACGTCTCACCTTACATACCACAAAGGATATATTTCATAGATTACATGTCTACACATGTGAATCCCATGTTTCTGCAGTTGAGAAGTGCACATAACATGATTTTTCTATCTATGAAGATAGACTTACCCATTCATAAGGGTATAACAAAATGAAAATGTTACACTTTCTATGAATCTGGCAATGTTCGTGACATTCCCATCAACCCACTAACTGAAGTATTATATTTACTTCTGAAACACTACTTTCCTTTGCAAGTTTTTGTACTGTTTTTTCTCCCATTTTGAATATACATATCTGCTTGAAAGAAGGATATACTGAACCAACAACTTCTGTTAGTCAGCTAAAATGACATAAATGCACCTTCTAGCAGTAACTTCATATACAGTTACTGTACACAGTCCTTAAGCTGCAGAACATAATGTTTTCTGGAACAGAGGGGCTAGGCAGACCATCACAAAGATGATTTAGCTAGATATCAGAATACCTCATCTTCTGGGCATGGGCACACAGGAATGTTTCCGCCTAGCCAATATATAATATTAATTCAATTCTTGAAGATGGTATTAAAGGGAATATATAATATTAATTCTTGAAGATGGTATTAAAGGGAAAAGTAGCTGGAATATTGATGTTTAACAATCATCACCACAAATATGAAAATACAACAGGCATATAAGCTGAAGGGATGCAAACTCTCATGTTCCTAAATTCCCATCAACTTTTATTTTCTATGTAGCAATAAACCTATGCAGCAGTGAAAAATTTGTTTTTGCACCTCTGTCCTCTGCATCTGGTGCTGACTGCTGTTGCAGACAAAGTAAAGTACAATTTCTTAACTGTAGACAATCCCTACAGCAGTTCACTATTTACATTCTATTCATTTATGTACATGCTGGGAAAGGCAAAGTTAACTTGCTGTACCAAGTCTACAAGTCACTCACAAAGAAAAAGAAAAGCTCTGAAGTGGTAATCCTTACCTTTGCATTGTAAACCTTGTCTCAAAAGGCCCCAGAGCAATGAACCACAGTGGTCACAGAAGGTGGGCACTTTGTAATTGTGAATGCTGAACTTGTGAGGCATGTTGACACTGAAACGCTGGGATCCCACTTGCTGAAAGAGGAGAGCACAGCATATTTTATTCTGATTAATTTCTTTATAATCAGTGTACTTCAAGGCCCTGCTATGTTTTGAAACCACTCAGAATTCAAACAAGATGAAATAGATCTGTGTTCAGATGATGATCTTTGCATCAGATACATTCCAGCTCCAGAGTTCTTACTATTTGGAGAAAGGAGGGGGAATGACTGTTACTGTCCAAGAGATAAGGACTAGCCTACTTCCTAGCACTTCTGGGAACAACAAATACATAGCTATCAGGAAAGAACACTTAATGTGGAAGGCAAGGAAGTCACTCCCAATGGTTTTAGGAGCAGGAGGCCAAACTAATACACATCTAAGAAAGAGAAACATATCACAGTCCCTTTAGCTTTCTATAACCCACTACTCTTCAGATGATGAAAATGCCAATCATAAATTGCTGTGTTCAGGGATTTCAAGGAATGATTACTTACTACTAAAGGATGTCATTGGTAAGTTTTCATAGTGGTAAAGGCATAGCAGAGGATTTATTTCAATGTTTTTCCTTCCCTGTCCTATCACCACTGGCTTCTCTCCAGTGATCTAACTAGTACCCCTAGTGAGAGCATTTTACCAGCATAGCATGCAAGCCTCCACCAGTCTAGAGCCTGGGAGTATAAATCTATGCAAGATTCTGCATCTTCCTGTGAGTACCATACAAAACCAGCACTAGACAAACACAGACCTCTATCACAATCCTATGCACGAAATCAAGTTTTCAATGTAAAATAGTGGTTGTGAACCAGATATTAAAGAATGCTTCCAAGTATGAAAAATGGTAGTGAATGCCAGGGAAAGAATGAGATCAGTTAGTGTCTCAGTCAGATTCATATTAAAATCAAGAGTGGCTTAAAACCATCATTATATAAAACTCAGATTTGTAATTTAAAACTAGGGTTTTCAAGCATATAAATGTAGGTTTTTATAAAAAAAAAGAAAAAAAGAAATGTACTTTTTCTGTGTGGCCAAGGAACTTTTTTCTGTGTGAATAGATATCCATATTATACCACAGACTACCTCACCTAATCCTATGGGGAAAGGTAGCCCTTGATATTGCACAAAATAAAACAGCATTCATTTGCTGTTTTCAACAGCATTTTCTGTCAAAACACAAACAAACAAAAAACTTCTGTATAAGACAAAGCATTCACTGGTTACAATTGAGGGCTGCAACTATGTAAAAAAACATAAAACTCACATGCCTCCCCAACTGTTCCCTTTCAATCCAGCCATAAGAGGATAACTCAGAGCTGAGGAGTCTAAGGGTGCTGAACACTAGAGCAGTCACATCACTCCCTGGAGTATGTTTGTCCACAGAAATTAACATTAACTTCCTAAGCAAGCCTAAAAGGGCCATCTTAGCTGAGAGACCTTTAACCCAAGAGAAAAGATTGCTTTGTCTTCTCTTCTGATCCAGAGCTGAACATGCTGTTGGCAGATATATTTACCTCCCCAACAGTATGGTTCTGAAGGGACCTAATTTCATTTTCAGGTGATGTGTTCATTTATTTAAATGCATGATAACATAAAGCATATATTGTGTTAATGCAAGGTCCTGCATTTGGGAAGGAGTAACCCTAGATATGAGTATAGACTGGGTGAAGAGCTCATTGTAAGCAGCAGTGCAGAGAAGGACTTGGGGGTCATGATAGATGAAAAGCTGGATATGAGCCAGCANGGTTGGAACTAGATGATCTTTAGGGTCCCTTCCAACCTGGCCATTCTAGGATTCTATGATTCTATGATTCTAATGCCATTAATATACAAAACCTTGCTAGAGGTAGGGAGTAATTATGCTGGGAATTGTTAGCTATGCAGTACCCTGTGTTATCACTACCATCTAATACCATATCCATGGGCGTTCTTCAAGACATGAATGGCTTTTGTTTCACATTTTGAATATTTCCTTGCAGTCCTTGTTGAGGTGAGACTTTGCAAGCAAATTCTGGGCAGTTTATGTTGATGCAAGATATCCAATTACCTGCTAAGGACTCAGCCAAACAAAATGCAGTTAAGGTATAAAGAGTCCCAGCCTGCTTCATCTGAATTAAAATGACAAAACTTGTATTAACTCAGAAATGGAGAATGTTAAAAATGGAAAGGAGTGGGAAAAGCTTGCTGAGACTTAAAAGCATTCAAATGTTATTAAAAAGTTAACTGATTAGAAATAAATTACTGTACACTAATTCCCATGTAAATTAAACTGTTATGGTAATCTGTCATTCCAAAGTAAATGCTACATCCCATTACAACCAGAAGGGCACAAAAAAGACTGTAACATTTATTGATTAAACAAAGGAGATGACACTACTTTGAACAGATGAAAGACAGAGTTTTATCTAGAAAATTTATTTTATAAACATTTACCTCATCGTGAGTTTCCTGTTTTTTTAAGCCAGCACATTTCGTTATTATAAGTTCATGGCATCTTTTGTGGACTACACAAGTGCAAACTATAAACAAAAAACAGATAGAAGAATGAGTTTTCATGAAGATTGTCTTAAAAGAAAAGGACTGATCTCAGAAGACTAGAAATGCTGGGACTTGAAAGGCTGCTAGAGTCTGCTGACTCAGTCAATCTTATGAAGTAAGTCTGGCAAACAAAGTTAGAAGATAATGGACTTTCAAGAGACCAAAACATTTTAAGAGAACTAAAGCATATCTGCCAAAATCTCAGTAAGTTAAACAACAAATTACCTCAGATAGATTAACCACAATTTTTCTCAATTTTTACATATTTTATTTAATAGATATCCATATTATATGAGGCACAATGGCAAAAACAATTCCTGTCTGAAGAGCTTCCAGAGGAAAAGAGACATAAAGATAACTCATTCCAAAAGTCAAAGAACAGAAAAACAAAATTGAGTTTTCTTTCTGTAACACATTATCATATGCTGATAATAGTGAAAGGTTTCAGGAGGCAAAAATGTTTTGTAAATATTAATACTGATTACTTAATCAATGAATAACTTTTGCAGATATGACAGATAAGATTAAAAATTACAAGGGCTATTGTACTGTAAGATTCAAGGTCATTAAGTGAAGAAAAAAACATTCAGAGTGAAATGATGAATTTAATTTTCTTCCAGCTTAGATCATTGTTGTAAGGGAAAAAAAAGGGAACTCAAGGAACCTCTGATGTATGTTAATACAGTAATCCTTACAGCATGTAAACCCATTATTTGCCTTTCCTGATTTACAAAAAGGTTTCTTTTGTAACTGAAAGATCATCAACTTGATTATTTATACTTGTCAGATGAGAATTAAGTTGAAAAACATCTCAAAATGTGACTGTGTAAAAAAAAAATCAAGAGTGTAAGAAACTGAGCTGAAAAATGGAGTCGAAAATAAGGTACTTCTTTCTATAACCTTCTCTAATGATGACCTCTATAATTATCTCATCTATTTAATTACAGTCTTGCAACTATTTTAAGCAGAATAAAGAATTCTCAATTTTTCAATTTAAAAATACAAGAAGTGAAAAATGAAGCCAACATCTGCATATAGGCCCCCTACTTGAATGTGCATCAGGAGATAGCTAGGATTTGCTGTTTAGTAATGTTAACTGTGCACTTACTTTTATGTATTTGACACTTAATACCAACAGTTTTGAAAAATCTTTAGTGAGATAAACTTATTCTGACCATCTTGGGCTAAATCCTTGGCACTGTACATACACAATACCTGATGAAGATATTTTATTTTTAAAATATTATAACAAAACACAGATATTCAAACTGTCCCCCTGTAGATTTTCTCTTACCTTGACATTGATATCCCTGTTTTCCTATTACACCCCTGAAAATAAAACAGTGGTTCAGAAAATGAAGAATATATTTTTTAATAAATGAAAAATATTTTTCTTCTCTTTACTGGACATGCACAAGTTTAAAGGAATAGCTTCTTATAACCAATAATCTTGTAACTGCATGTCTACAATTATATCAGTTTAAAGTACTAACCATATTTCAGCTGCTAAAAGGTAACAAGTAGGATGAAAGACCATGAAGGGAGTAGGTAAAGCCGAAGTGTACATAGAGAGGGAAGCCACTAACTGGTAAAACAGTCATTCAAGCAAGCCTCTAAATAGACACAAGATTGTATTTGCCAATATTGTTGCTTGAAAATATCTTAGCTAATGTAAATCCTAACCTGCAGACATTTCTTAGAGAATTGTAGTTGAGTTCATGCACAATTCACGTCGTTTCACATTAAGATTCATTCATCACACATTCTTAAGAAATATTAATTATGGATCACATCAGATTTTAGGCATATTATGGTGAAAGTCAGTATCTCTAGGTAACTGAAAACTGGGTATCTCCACTGCTTTTTCCTATCGGAAAATACTTAAATAAAAGGAAGTTCTAGACATACATTGTAATAATAAAGACCCTGAACATTGAGTACCCAAATCATCAGAAGTCTGATATTCCCATATCCTATTAACTTCAGTAGGATGTATAGGAGCTTAGCATTTCCTAAGAGGAAGATGGTGATAATTACAGACTCACAGAATGTTAGGGCTTGGAAGGGACCTCTGGAGATCATCTAGTCCAACTCCCCTGCCAGAGCTAAAGCACCCAATGAATTCAGTCATCTTGGCTAAATGTTAAGTTCTAATTTAGGCCTATATCTACACCTGGGCACCTACAGAACACTTAGACTGACTGTATAACTACAATTTATAATGTGTACTACACAGGAAAAGATTGAACTTTGTGGCTCAGAGGAGAAAACCCACAAATACCACAAATTCTAACATTTGTGATGGAAATTTAACAGTTTTTTATTATCATCTGCAAAACTAGTGATAGCTTAACATTAAAATGAAAAGGATTACAGAATCATTGAGGTTGGAAGAGACCTCTAAGATCAAGTCCAACCATCTACCTATCACCACTATCCACTAAACCATGTCCCCAAGTACCACATCTCTATGTTTTTTAAATACCTCCAGGAATGGTGACTCTACCACCTCCCTGGGCAGTCTATTCCAATGTCTAACAACTCTTTCAGTGAAGAAATTTTTCCCAATCTAAACCTCCCCTGCTGCAACTTGAGGCCAGTACTACTCTATACTATTTATACTTCATCAAAACAGGAGGGTGCATTAACTTATAAGTTTAAAGTTGCAAAGAAAGCACAGTTGCTTCATACCATATAAAATCTCTGCAGTGTGAACAATAGGTTGGTTGTCTAAGATAGGTGGCCATAAACTTGTGTCCATTAACCTGATGTACTCTGCGTCGTACAGCACCCTGCCGCTTCCTGGGGCGCATACGCTCCCGGAACACACGTTCTTCATTGTCTTTGGGTGCTGAAAGAGAGGAGAAAAAATATAAGCTTTGGCTGTATCAGATACAAATATGGGAAAATTCAAATGCAATATATAAGTAGATATGCCCCTAAAATAAAAATAATCTTCTCTACCCAGCAGTGCAAGATAACTTCCCTAAACTGTGCATTACTTTTTTCTTCAATCAAGGGCAAAGGTTTTGATTGGCTAGGACAAGAACTTCTATTTCTTCTAAATCTTTATCTGTAAATTCATGCTAAGCTGGGAATCAGTCTTCTGTGCTTTATCACTATCAATAACACTGACAACCTCTTTTAACAGTAATAACACAGATTCTCCAAACAGCTCTGACTTTCATCATACGATCTTCAGAGGGGGAAAAGAAATGCCACCAAAACATCCCAACATCCCCTGCTCCCCATACACTCAGAAAGTGCTGACACAAGTGCAAGAAAGCTAAGTAAAAATATGTATTGTCGAGCAGAACAAAAATTCCATCCAGAACTGATTACTTCATAGAATTCCTGATTAAGACCTGAGCTTCAGGCTTTAATAATCCACTTTGATACTAATACACTTTCAGCAAAATGTTCAAAGGAAAGAAGTTGCTCCTCTTAACCAATTTCTGTTCAATTGTATATGAGAGCTCATAGTAGAGTAAGTAAAAAATGAAGTGGATATATCTCAGAATCAAAACCCTTGGGAAAAAATCTTCCAGAGTACATGGGGTCTTTTTTTCCAAGGCTTTATTTTGAAAAGAATAACTAACACCTCCATAGTATTCTGTATGTGCTAAGCAAAAGCTGAGGATGAATTAGCAATGAAGAACTGTTAATAAAAGACAGATTTTACAAGCATTCCTTAAGCCACTTGTGTCTCTGTAAAACAGAACATTAGATGGCGACCACATTCAGTCATCCATTGCCAACCGGATCTATGCACTCACTACGTCAGTGCACATAACACTTTGAAATGCATTTAACACTTGTCATTCTCTGAATTTCAGCTACCATGAATCATTACAATGGCCTAAAAATTCCAACTTGGTCCTGCTGCAAGCTTTTCTGTACAAGAATGAGTTCTCCAAGCAACAGCACAGTATTTACCAGTAACACAAAGAAAACTAAAAGTCAGAGAACAACTCATATCTATAATAGTCTCAAATTATTGTAGAAACATTGAAATAAATTCTATTTTTGAGGATTGTAAAATGAAAAGGTATTGATTTAGGAATTCCAAGGAAATGGTCTTAAGTTAAGCCAATAAATTGATATTCTGGAAAAATATAGAGCACAGATCTACTAATGAAGATCAATTTCTTTCACTGCACATAAATAGCTAAAATCCATGACACCAGTGAATTGATTTATGCATCAAAAAGCCTAAGTTCCTTATATATTAACATCTTATAAAAAATTAACACTCAAGAATGAGTTTTCACCCTAAGAAGACACATCTGTGGATGGCTAGAATGGCATTATTTTTCTATTCTGAGTGAGTTTATATTCTCAGTAAATACATAGTGACCTATACACAAAGCTATCCCTTTTGTTTATGCTAAAGAGCAATCAAAAAGCAATAGCTCCAGGTCCCCCTTTAAGAAAGAGGCAAGAAGCACTGACTAGTTATCAATTATGTTTATTTTTATGCATTAAGCAAAACTCTAATGTCTGATAAATACCACAGCTCCTGTAGAGAAAGACTGTCTTCCACAGGTAGTTGGAAATCCCATTAAAGACTCCTATTTCCAACTTCTGAATGTTTTATTGACTTTAGAAAGCTGCTGGTAATCTTTTAAAAGCTATTATTATAGGAAATAATTCTGTATTAATACAGAATTGTTCTTTTGGTTATCATTCAGATTGTACAATTTGCTAAAGTATGCAGCCTGGATGTGAGGAAGTTAAAATCTCATTCTCCTGGAAAGGGGTCCTCAAAAACCTGCTTATGTGGAATAAACAAGATATTCTGACAGCACACAGTTCACACTTGATATGATAATCAGTCTGCTCTCCTTTTTTCATCTTAAGTGCCTGTAATTTTTCAGAACAGAAAAAAATCCTCTTCTTTTTTCGCTAGGTAAGTACAATATCCTGACACTTTTTTAACTAATAAAGTCTTGACATTGATTTTACTGTATTGTTTTCAATTCTATATTTAATACTTCTACGAAATTCCAATTTTCACTTACAATACTTAGAGTTAAAAAAAAACAGAATGCTGTTTGTGTGTAAATGATAGTGTGTGTGAGAAGGATGCTTTAACAGCTCACGGAAATGCAGTTTTCTTAGTCTGTCTTGAATAACATTGGAGGTCTGGTAGCCAGTTTCCTCAAAACTGTCTCTCCTGCCAGTCTGCTGTTCCACTAAAGACTCGGCCAAAATTGTGCATCACATCCTGATTTAGTGTTGAGCTGCACAGGTGAACTGCATGGTCAAGAGCAGTGACTCCCCAGTGGTGAGTCTGTGTCCACCTCACCTCTCATTACAGCCTGCATAGAGTCCACATCTTGTCAGTTGGCAGCAGTACTTGTTTGGGGGGATTGGAGTAGCATCTAGCATTACAGTGCATGACTGGGCACTGGATGACTGGACACCAACCTTTCAAATCAGAACAAGCCACAGAAGAAATTAATTCACCCATAAACTCTATACTCAGTTTACATTAGATTCAGATAGCTTGATCACTGTTACCCAACAAAAACACATAAGCAATGCTTCTCCACAGTCCTTGAGCAAAATACTGCTATGTCTTGCATGATTCACATCACTGTTGTGGACCACAGGCACAAAATGAGGCAGTAACTTTCCCAGGTGACTCAGAAGATGATGATCACATCTCTGCTGGCTCATAGCAAGGGTTTTGAACTACTCATTTCTAGTAGCTCTAACAATAAGTCTTATGTTTAAATTAAAATCCATTTATCTCATACTGAACAGCCACACTAGAGACAATCACTTAACTGTCTGAAGACATCTACTTAGGAGAGCTACACTGCTTGTCCCAAACTTCTTTCATTGATTGCAAACTGGGAAGCAAAGGTCAGTAAATGCTATCAGAAAACAGGGAGCACTTGGGAAAATCCCCAACATTTGCAAGATACATTCAGCAAGTGTTTTCAAGACATACTTTAAAAAAATATTAGCATCACAAACAAAACTGGCCTTTCAAATATGTTTTTTAAGTCTTACAGTGAAAGAAAAAAAGTTTTTAAGTCTTAGTCTTACATTCTAGAAAACACCATTAGGATGCTGCATGCATTTCTATTCCTAGAAGAGGTGTTCCAATTAAAATCAAGTTGATATGTTATAATAATTCTATAAGCATGTTTCAATATAACTCACAGTATTCTACTAAATAGTCACAAAGGTTTATTGTTTCCTCAGTAAAAAAAGCTGTTTCTTTATGTAACATATATGGAGGTGTTTAAGAGATGGCTGGATGTTGTGTTGGGGAGCATCATTTAGTGGGGTGATAGAGCTAAGAAAAAGGCTGGACTCGATGATCTTCAAGGTCTCTTCCAGCTGTAACTGTCCTATGATTCTATGATTCTATATATCCTTTTCCCTGTATGGATTTTGAGTCCTTCAGCAGTTTGCATTATTCAGTTTATCTTTTTTAAATGCATTTATTTAACTTTCATTTTCAACAGGAGTAAGCAAGGCTCATGATAATTTCCAAGTGTTCATAGAAGATACTGTCAATGTAGCACATTTAGTTTAGGCTTCATATGATGGTACTAGGAAATTGAGAACTAATTTTGTCTCAAAACTATCTCCAGTAATGTCACTACTTCTTTTCACTGCAGCCAAGAATAACTCCGAGTTATGTGGAAAACAACAGCACATAATTGGTTTTATAGAGTCACACATACATGCAAACATACTGCCTACAATTTCAAAGACTGAAAAAGACAGGCTTAAGCCCAAACTCTTAGAGAAGTGCTATCAAAGTCACAAGTATTTGACATGCAAAATTGCACATAATTCATAAATGCTTGAAAAATGGATGTTTAAATTAACTGTCTGCAACTACATTTTTCACTGTTAATCATGTATTATCTGTTAAGTGTTAATTATAAGCCATAATATAAAAGATAATAAAGTGACACGTAATGCTCAGCCACCCTCAAAGTGGACAACACTGGAGGAAAAAGACCCTTTACACCAAAAAACAAAGGTGGGACCATTTCAGGTCTCATTTCATACTAAAATGGTTGCAGTGTGGAGCACTAACCACAACAGTCAGAACTACCCTGCACAGCAAAATAAACCATTTCCATTTCTAATCCTCTATGTTGTGAGTACGTACAAAATTCTGGTAACAAACAAAAGAAGTGGAAAAAATAAGGCAAAGAAAAAGAGAAGTTACACACACAGCATCTGTTTTCAGCATTTGTTATTGCTCAGAAGGTTGACTTCTCAAAAGGAACACAATGGGCACATTCCTTAATCTAGAGTAGATTGGCATCAACCAGTGACAATGTTTGGGGGAAAAAAAAAAGTTTTTAAAAAATCAGATGTTTTAGTTAAATGGCTACTGCCCCATCAAAGCCAAATGGGAGGCCATCTACAATAGTAACACTCACAGTAACTGGTGTAGCTGCCAGATAACTCTGTGCAACAGAACACTGACATCTCCAGGGCACCTCTGGCACAAAGGGCACCTCTTGGGTGACCCCTACAAAGTTTCATCCATAACCACAACCAGCCTCCTGAAAAGGGCTGGATTAACATCAACTCTTAGTCATTACAACAGAGCCTAACTGAAGAACAAGGTCAAAGGAACAATAACTCTACTGATGTTTTATTGCAAGCTTTTGTATCATATTTAAACCTGACCACTTTAATCAGTATGCAGGTACTGAAATAAAGCTTTTTTTATAGCACTATATAACATCTAAACAGAGGAAGGATATTTTTGAGGCAGGAGAGGTAATTTGCATAAAGTTATGTTGGAAAGTGAGAAGGGGTAGGAACAATGTCCAAGACTCCTCAGGTTTCAGGATGGACTGTAACCACATCATCACACATCAAAATTAGGTCTCAAAGGATTATTCTCAAACTCTGCTTTGAGTCTCTACAGTAGAAGCATATATTGAGATTCCTCCAGGCAGAAACTGTTACAGGATTTTGTCTTAAAGGATTTAATTTTTATTTAATTTTACTTTATTTTAAAAAGCACTAAACACCTCCCTGTATTTACATTTCTATCTCCTTTCTTTTAAAATGCCTTGCTCAGTAGTAACACATGCAACAAACTAATTTTATAATCTTGAGATAAAAAATAGCAAGGTGAACACAATATCATTTCATAAAGCTGTTACTACTGAACATAGAAATTAATTGGGTAGTTTACCACAGTCATATAAAGCATATGTATTTTTTCTGTATTTTTTTTCTAGAAGTATAATATTTCTAGACTATTTCTTTAAAAAGGAATAAAACACACAGGTTTTCCTTACTGTATCTCAAATCTGCTTTCCTTAGGAAAGCTGACGGGAGTTTTCTTATTTCATAGGAGGAGAAGAATCAGATCCTTAGCTAACACTATATCATTAAAGAAAATAAAGATGATGAGTATTACTAAAGAAATGAAAAAAGGTTCACAGAATGGGCGAGTTTTAGAAGAGATAGTGTCTTGACAAGTCATGTGTGGTAACATGAGCTATTTACTGAATGCACTGAAGAATAAATTCCGCTTTAAAGTATATCAAGCCCAAATATGGTTAATGGCTTTGTAGTATAGGTTCAGACTCAAACTTACTTGCCTACAAACATGTGCTTTACCTTTAAATGCTTAATTCTTGTCTAGAGGAGAGATTCCGCCTACATATATTTAAAGACTTCCCTTGACATACAAACAGATAAAAGTGATTGGAGTTGTGACAGGCACACACCTTTGTTTCAGGGGTTGTTTTACTTTCCTTTTTAAAAAACAAACAAACAAAGAACAAAAACTAACACACCCCCCCCCCCCCCAAAAAAAAACCCCTACAAAGTTATTTAAATGATTATTTACACATGGTTCAAATCTTCTCTACATAATTATTATGAGACCTCATCTGGAATACTGTGTCCAGTTCTGGAGCCCTCAATACAGAAAGGACATGGAGCTGATGGAGCAGGTCCANCATATTCATTAGCTCACTCAAAGCTGAAAGGACAACAGTAACTCCCCATATTCTTTCAAATGGAAATACTTCCACATTTTTTTCACTTAATTAAAGAGGACATGAAGTCCAGAAGCACTGCACCAGTTTAGTTTTTAGAAATATCCCAACCTTGCTGGCTGGCAATAATTTTGACTATGTTTAAAACTAGGAACATGGAGCCTGGTACCAGGTGGAGTACTGGTGCTATCCCAGATGCAGCCCATCCGTTCTGATGCAGCAGAGGCTGGGGCAAGGGAGGATGAGTTCCTGTACACGCTCATGCAAACTTTTCCTTCAGTGACTTTTGAGACTTTCCTTAAGAAAGTCTTCGAGATGAGCTGCCACAAGTTCCTGGTCTCCTTCTGTAGATGGAGAACCAGTGACATCTTACACAAGCTTAAGGTATTAACAACATGGAATTACACAAGGTCATCTTCACATGATTACACAGCATGTTTCAATAAACCTAATATTTAATGTACAGATTGTTTTATACGAACTGTTGATTGGACAACTGGTGGAGAATGGATAAAAATATAGGTTGCTATATGCCTTTTTTAGACCCCTGGGAGCTCACACAGATGACAGGGCTACTGACCTTATCTTGGAGAATAAATATAGCAATTTGTATAAGTATCTGCCAGTTCTACAAAGTAAGAATATTAGAGACATTCCTCCTACTTTCTCATAATTTCTTTATTGGTGCTACTTATCATTTATGATTTTAAGAAACGTGATATTCCTGAAATAAAGAACGTGTAACTAAAATGTTCATGTTACATTTTATTTGACATAAGTTATATTGCTAGAAATACCACATAGAAGTTATTGCTACATAACAGGTTTCTTGAAAAGTCAGTTGCACACCTCAAGGTTGTAAAAGTAGAATTTCAACTTCCAAGACCTTTTCCATAAGACAGAATTTAGAGTTTCATCAGCTGAAAAGGAGACGTTGCAGACAACAGCACACACACAAAAATCAATACTAACTAAAGTTATTTTAGTCTTCCAGTGTTATCTTTCAGAAAGAATAAAGAGCCTCATTCTAAACCCAATACTCTTGTATCAGTAAATCTGCAATTGAATTAGAGAGGTGAAAATGTATTCTACATATAGTAAATACTAAAGCTATTATTTAGGAGAAAAGTCTTACTCCATGGTATGTTAGGACATCAACAGACACATTACTAGTCATGTAAAATAACAATTAGTAAAGTGTAAAACAGTTTTAATGCCATAATTTGACTTAATAAACTTACAGGAAGAAAATGAATTTCATTTATGTCAGTGACATTCAGTTCATCTTGATACAACGTTAGTAATGAGTAGTATTAGTAGTGTGGTGTTAGTATTGATAGTGTAAGGTCCTGACAGGCTAACAATATCTCAGTATCTCTTATTTAATCAACTACTTACTAAACCTTAAAAAAGTATCTGGTCTTTTGAATGAAGAAACTACATATATAATACATTACACTATTATTATAAGATTACTATAACTATGATCAGACCAAAAGCCATCTTTGGGACTAGATTTCCCTACCCTTATTACATCAAGTCCTCCAGTGCAATCGCAGCATGCTCCTCAGAGGATGCCCAGCCACTTGTGGTGGTAGTGGTAATGGTCAGTACTCTGGTGACATACACTCACACTGTCCTTTGGTTGTCTTTAATGAAACATCATGGTAAGGGCTGCTGTGGAAGATGAACTTTCCAAGCAGAGAACACATGCATGTTTATTTTAACAGATCTCCAGGCTATGGAAGTATCTGCAGGGTCAACTGACCTCTCTGAGAGGTCAACACCTGAGCTGCTGGTCTTTGTCCGTTCCTGTGAATGGAAATGCTGTTTTGAGGCTAAGAAGGTAAACAATCTTTCATGAAAATTTCAAGACAAAGCCCTTTTCCTAGAGGTAACTGCTAAACCAGACAGATCCCAAATGACAGTATTTTAAGCATGTGTTTGTGATAAATTAATAGTTGCAAAAGCTACATAAAGCACCATGAAACAGAACCTTGTATAACTGAAGTTCCCACTCTTTCAGAACAGTTGTTTCTTAGATATTTTTTCAACCTCAGCTTTGTTCCTTCGCCACAGAATATTAGAAGCTTAAGTGGCAGCCACCAAGGAGATGCACAAGTCCAGCCTCCAGCAGGCATACTTCAGGCATACTCAGCTTCCATTTTTTGGTGGTTCTTGAAAATCTCCAGTGAGGAAGATTCCACAACACACTCATGTCTCTTGTTTCATTCCTCTGGCAAGCAGATTGTTTTGCTAATAGCCAAGCTAAATCCTTTTGCATAAGTTATGCTGGATGAGCGAATGGCAACTTGAATATGCAAGTTTTTGCTAGTACAGAAACTACTAAAGTATGTGTAGCAAGGCAGTTCTTGTATATCCTGTGAAAGACCAGGGGCTGGGCATGGCCAGAGACATAGTAAGATGTCACAGAAAAGACTACTGTAGAAATTTTGCATACTTTTACAGGTCACAGCAAGGCAGAAGCTGCTTTGAACTAAACAGGTCCCCATACATATCCCAGTCACATGCTAGCTGCAGAAAAGCCATGATATCTGAAGGTAGAATGCAGAATGAAAATCATCACTTCCTGACTTTAAGCTACTAAATCTCACAGTAGTCTTGTTGATTCAATTTCCAGATCTCTGTCCTAATTGCAATGACTTATTTCCATCCAAGCTTAGAAACACATGTAAAAAAGCTCACTTGTGCTAAAATCTCCACATTATATCTTATAATTCCATGTAACCACATTAAGGACCTATGGTGTATAATCTACACAGGTCAGAGAAGATGCCTTTCAAAACATAGTTTTACAATGGTTATAACCCCTTCCAAAGCTCCAGCCTGTGATACACATTATACACATTCAGGTTTCAGAGTGCTTCACAGGGGCATTGAAATCTTCTTATGTACAACTGGGAAAGACACCTTTCTGAGGTGTCACCATTGCAGCCATGAGAAACACGCAACTTCAGCAAGTTTACTTTGGAGAAGTGATTCTTTTTGCTTTTCAAAAATTTTCTTCATTTGTTTCTCAGTAAAGTACTAACTACTTGCTTGTGTCCACTATGGGGCAGAGGGAGTCCACTGCAGAACTGCTTGTCACTCCAGAGAGCCTCACACAGTGCCTATGTAATAATTGAGAAAGCCAGAGAAGATCACATAACAGCTCCTTTATCCCAAGCAAGAAGAATCTTTTCCATTAGTCTGATTGATTTTGGTATAAATTAAAAAGCACTGAATCCTTAATACTCTGCCCCAGAAATGCTCAGGAAGGTCAGAGCGAGTTTCAAGGGCAGGCAGAATGACATTAATATTTTGTTTACAGACTTTTTTCTTATCCTTTCAGATAACAGCAATGATATTTTTCAACAAATTAAAACAGAGGCTATAAAAATTTGGAAGTTATTTTCTCCCCAATAGTATTAAAGTAGTAAGACACAAAGTATCTGTACCTTCATGTAGATAAACCCACTGATGAGACTGTAATGGTTCCAATACACAAAGAGGATTTGACCTCAGGCAGCAGGAATGTGATCAGAAATAACAAGTGAAACAATCATCTTCATAGTCACTGTTCTCCAGATAGTTTCAGGATGTCTTGTACCCATTTTCTCACTGTAACTACTTTGACAGACAACTGCTTTGTATGCTTATGCAAATAGTACTATTAAAACATCAAATTATTATGTGTTGGTAAAGAAATCTTTCAATAGCGAAACATAAAAGCAAATTCTTATTGTTTTAAAATGATTTTAAAAGGCTGTTTTCTGAAGTAAGCTTATATTTAAAGTTGTTCATAGAAACACTTTCTAGCCACTGTTGAATTATTTATTGTTTTTATGACATACTCTTTGCAAACTTCTGAGTTCAAGAATGCACTATAGTATCTTGATACATGTTAGAAACAAACACCTGGTTGCCACTGGCATCTGAACTCCCCTCTGCCTGCTCTTCCTCTAGCCAGGAAGCCAAATCTGGCAAAAGTTCTGACCAGTCTGCAGGAACCTCTAGGGACTGGGGGGGGTCACTGACAGGTGCTCTAAGGCAGCCCCACCACAGCAATTTGAGACTTGAAGTCTACACCAAAGAAACCCTGACAGGCACCCTATGGATGGCAGCCAGGCAGCCTGACACAAAAATCAAGCTTTCTAATATAATCACAAGGAGTTTTAATCACGTTTCTCCTTTTGTTTCACCCCTTACATCTTTTATAAATTGGTCCCACACAGTAAAAACACATGATATACCATTGCTCTGCAATGGAGCCTGCAGAGCACTCAACAGGTTAAAGAATGAGACATCATTTGAACTACACAAATACTTTTTTCCTTTCTTGGATGTAGGACGTAGGAGTCTATTGGTTATCAACTTTTGGACTTTGAACACAGCTCTATGGTTGAACTGAATAAAACAAGTGAAAAATATCACCATTATGCATCACCTTAGAAAGCACTGTTCTCTGAGGCAGCTGCCACCAATAAAGAACATCCATCACTACTTTTTGGCCCAATATATAACCCATAACTCACTTTCACCAGTGTTCCAACATGACACTGTTCTTTTCAGTTTGCATATTTTACTACGGCCTGTATTATGACAATTCTGTCACCCTCTACCAACATTCTCATCTTGCCCATTTCCTAAATGGAGATTTGTAAGAGACAAAAACTGGCAGCAAAAGAACTCATTCCTTCTTTCCATTGTCTTTCTTGCAAACGTGGGAGGAATTTTTCTTATTCTGATATCCCCCTATATGCACACAATAAAAGCTTAATTAAGAGCCTCTCTGACTCACAAATAGTGCTGTTAAAGCAGCTCTCCCATCTATGTATTTCAACATTAAATGCATTATTACTAATTTCCATTCAGAGAACAGTAATAGATATATTATGTAAATCCTGAAGTACTCATATGGTTTATTATCAGCATACTACTTCAAAACCCCAATTTAGCAAAGCATTTCTGGATTCAGCTGTATGAAAGTGTATATTCACTGTGCCATGGATTTCAATGGAAATCTTCCTATATTTAAACATTACTTACCTGCTCTGCTAGATGTTAATTCTATGCGTCTATTGCATGGTAAAAATGGAAATGTGCTAAACAGTCTGTTCTTTCTCCCTGCCAGGTTTATGGGCACAGCATCATGAGGTAATTGCAAATGGTGAGTTTGCATACTGTCAGGAGAGCCTGAATGGTGTTGACATAAGACAGGGATGGGGAGATGACCATCCTCATGATCTGACATTGACACAAGTAGTATTTTGCAGTGAAAACATTAAGTAACAGAAGTTTTACATTTCTAATTTGCTTTGGATTTCAATATACAGGTTATTTTACTGCCCAAACTCTACATAATAAAAACCTAAGAGTAATAAGGTGAGACCACAGTGTTAATTCATGTTACTTCTCTAGAAGGAATTTGGGGCATACCATGCATTTGCTACCAGCTCTTATCATGTGCTCTGTCTTGTACTATCAGATTGCTACTTAAAAATGTACTGCTGAATTTTCTTTTTGTAGGTCTTGAAGCAAAAGAGCAGTAAAGAGATCTCTCTTCTGTTTCTTATGATCCTCATCAAAGTTTTGCAGCATTTGCGTTTTTGCTAGTGTGCTAGCTGAAATACATAACTACAAGAGAACCCTGGCTTTGGTTAAACAAAGCAACTCATATTTACCTCTCAGGTTATGGAGAAAAGCTTGAAAAGAATGAGTCATGAATGCATCTAAAGACTGAAAAGCACAAAACAATCTGTGTAGGGGACACTGACTTTATTATGGAAAATCTTACATGTCTCTGTACACTGGACATGACTTCAAATCAGTAGAGGTTTGCACAGCAAGGTTTTAGTAGCAGGGGAGCTACAGGGATGGCTCCTGTGAGAAGATGCTAGAAGCCTCCCTATGTCTGACAGGGTCAATGACAGCTGATTCCAAATGGTGGAACCTTTGGGATAATATATTTAAGAGGGAGAAGTTGCTGTGCAGCAGCAACTGCAGCCAGAGGGGAGTGAGAATATGTGAGAGAAACAACTCTGGAGACACCAAGGTAAGTGAAGAAAGAGGCAGAGGAGGTGCTCCAGGTGTCAGAGCAGAGATTCCCCTGAAGCCTGTGGTGAAGACCATGGTGAGACAGGCTGTCCCTCTGCAACCTGTATGGGAACAAACAGGATGAACTTGAGATCTGTGTGCGATCTCAGGACCATGATCTCATTGCAATCACTGAGACATGGTGGGACAGCTCACGACTGGAACATTGTCATGGATGGCTATGTCCTTTTTAGGAGAGATAGGCTGGCAGGGCGAGGAGGTGGAGTTGCCCTCTATGTGAGAGAGCATTTGGAATGTATTGAGCTCTCCTTGGGAGGAAATGATAAGCAGGTGGAAACCTTGTGGGTAAAAATTAGGAGAGAGTCTAGCATGGGAGATATTAGGTGGTATGGGAGATATTGTAGTGCAGAGGATCCCACACCAGAGCAGGTGGACACTAAAGCAGGCTGTGACCCCACTGAGAGTCTGTGCTGGAGCAGGCTCCTAGCAGGACCTGTGGATATAGGAGCCTATGTAGGAGCACATTTGCTGGCAAGATTTGTGACCCCAGGGAAGGTCCATGTTGGAGCAGTCCGTTCCTGAAAGACTGAATCTCATGGAAAGGATCCATACTGGAGCAGTTCATGAAAAGTTCTGCCCATAGGGTACAGTTGATGTTGAAGAAGTTTGTGGAGGACCATCACCTGTGGGACCCCATGCTGTAGCAGCAGAAGAGTGTGAGAAGGAAGGAGTAGCAGAGAAACATGTAACAAAACTGATTGCAACCCCCAGTCTCTGTTCCCCTCTGCTGCTTGGGTGGAGAAGGCAGAGAAATCAGGAGCCAAGTTCAGCCTAAGAAGAAGGGAGAGGTGAAGGGAAGGTGTTTTAGGGATCTGGTTTTATTTCTCATTACCCTACTTAGATCTGATTGGTTGTAAATTAATTTCTCCAGGTCGAGGGCTGCCTGTGACAGTAACTGCTGAGTCATCTCCATGTCCTTATCTCAACCCATAAGCCTTTTGCTGTATTTTTCTCTCTCCTGCCCAGTTGAGGATGGAAAGTGAGAGACACTTTGGTGAACACCTGGCATCCAGCCAAGGTCAACACATGACAGCTAGTCAAACTTTGTGTCTTACTGTATAAGACACATACATAGCTAGAAAACAAGACTCCATGTTTGAAACAAGTTACAAAAAGTTAACTGTTCCTAACTTTTGCTACCTTCCTAGGCTCACATATTTTAGTCCCAATTCTCCAACCTTTGATTAGATCACAGAATCACAGAATATTCATGGCTGGAAATGGCCTCTCACATCACCGAGTCCAAACAAAAAAAAAACTACCAAAAAAAAACCCCCCAAACCACACAACCCCTGCCCTCACTAGAGCATGTCCTGGAGCACCACATCTACACGTTTCTTAAACACCTCCAGGGATGGTGACTCAACCACCTCCCTGGGAAGGCTGTTCCAGTGCCTCACCATTCTTTCTGTAAAGAATTTCTTCCCAATATCTTGTCTAACCCCACCCTGTCTCAACTTCAAACCATTCCCTCTGGTTCTGTCATTAGTTACTAAGGAGAAGAGGCCAAGCCCCACCTCTCTACAACCTCCTTTCAGGTAGTGTAGAGGTCAATGAGGTCCCCCCTCAGCCTCCTCTTCTCCAAACTAAACATGCCCAGATCCCTCAGCCTCTCCTCATATGGCTTGTCCTCTAAACCCCTCACAAGCTTGGTAGCTCTCCTCTGGACATGCTC